>CM074433.1:40285000-40830000 GCA_037101425.1 Elopichthys bambusa
TATATATATATATATTTTTTTTTTTTTTTTTTTTTTTTTTAATTCATAATTTATTAAAGATTATTTGGCTTATAAAGTATCTTCTAATGTTAGAAACATATTAAGAATATTTTTCTCAATATTTAAGATTTAGACATTCTAATAAGACAAAATAAATAAATAAATATTTTTAGATAAATTCATAATTTATTAGAAATTATTTGGCTCGTAAAGTATCTTCTAATGTTAGAAAATTATTAAGGATATTTTTATCAATATTTAAGATTTAAAGATTTATCTAATAAAACTAAATAAATAAATATTTTTTGATAAATTCTTAATTTATTAGAAATTATTCAGCTCAATATCTTCCAATGTTAGAACCTTATTAAGAAAGTTTTTCTTGATATTTAATATATAGACTCACTAATAAGACTAAATAAATAAATTAATTAATTAATACATACATACATAAATAAATATACATAAATACATACAAAATAAATAAATAAATATTTTTAGATAAATTCATAATTCATTAAAAATTCGGCTCAAAAAGTATCTTCTAATGTTAGAAACTTTTAAAGAATATTTTTATTCTTAAAATAAATAAATACATACATTTTTAAATCTTAAATATTTTTAGATTAATTCTGAATTTATTAGAAATGGGTTATCTCATAAAGTAGCTGATAAAGGCCTTTTCTAATGTTGGAGGCTTATTAACATTTTTTCTCAATTTGTCTCATATTCAAAAAGGTAAAAAATAAAATATTAATTGAAAACGGTATATGAAATTTCATAAAGAAAGTCAACAACAAAATGGATACCTAATGGTAACATCTGCCTCCAAGGCAGCGACTTTCTGTTGAAGTGCTTTACTAAAGGACATAATTGTGTGTTCTGGAGCAAGCTGAGAAAGAGAGAGAGAGAGAGAGAGGCAGTGTATAATGTGAGTTACTGTCTTAACACTCCTTTGTAGAAGTCAAACAAACAGGTTTAAGCTTCACTGTACAATCGGCTTAATGTTTAGAGTAAGTGTAAGTGTTACTCTCTACAGCGAGGATACTTCCAGCTCTTTCTATTTGTTGCTAAACTTCAGAAAGAAACCACAAACAAGCCATGACACACAGCCCTTGGGCTCAAACAAGGCCAATGTTCCAGCCGGGAAAACCAGGATTATGAAACTCACCATTGGAGCTCCACGACGGCCAATGACAGCAGGACGAGGACCGAGCTTCGACCGATCCATGATGCAGGGAGAAGAGATAAAGAGGGGAACCAGATACAAAACCAGGAGAACGCTCACATAAAGCACCAGTGTTACAACCTGGAGTCCTGAACAAACACACAAACATATGCATGTCAAAAAATACACTACTGTTCAAAAGGCTGGGGTCAGTACGATTTTTTCATGTATTTGAAAGATGTCTTTTATGATCACCACGTCTGCATTTATTTGATCAAAAATACAGCAATACTATGAAATATTACTGTAATTTAAAATAACTCTTTTCTATTTCAATATATTTTAAAATGTAATTTATTCCTGTGATGGCAAAGCTGAATTTTCAGCATCAGTTTTCACTGTCACATGATTCTTCAGAAATCATTATAATATGTCGATTCGGTGCTTAAGTAACATTTATTATTATTTTCAATGTTTAAAACAGTTGTGCTGCTTAATATTTTTGTGGAAACCATGGTTTTTGTGGAATAAAAATGCACCAAAAAAAAAATAAAAAATAATTTTTTTGATTTATTACTTTATTGCTGTAGGGGTGCCTGATTCAAATTATAGTAGTCCTGGCTATGGCCCGGTCTGTCATCTCCCCCCACATGACCTTCAACTCACTTGATCTTTCTCCGCGTACCACCTGACCAGCGATGACCCACCCTAATGCTGTGACCACAGCTAAAGCCCCAATGTGCAGGAATGGCCCTGTGAACTACACCAGTAAAAACATGAGACAGAAGACACTTTCAAATATCACACTACAGTTAAAAAAATAAATAAATAGAACTTAAATTAATTGTCAATTAAGACCTCCAAGACAATGGACAGTATATATATATATATAGTATATATATACACAGTATATATATATATATATATATATATATATATATATATATATATATATACACACAGTATATATATATATATATATATATATATATATATATATATATATATATATATATATATATATATATATATATATACACACAGTATATAGTATATATATATACAGTATATAGTATATATATATATATATGCTGACGTATATAGTATATATATGCTGACGAGATTGATCCAACCTGCAGAGAAATGACGACAATGTCCCATTCATCCTGCCAGAAATCGTCAACGGACACCACTCCTGTTATGGTGGTGAGTAGAATAGCCAAAACTACAATCTGTGGGAAATAAAATGTTTTAAATGTACATTCAGAACCTCAGTTTGGTTTTAGACTAACAAAGAGGTTCTGTCTCACCTTATGGATCCAGTATAAATTAAGCTGCTGCCCCAGTGCAATGTGACAAAGTGCAAGAATCTGAAAAAATAAATAAAATAATATAATCATATCATATATATATATATATATATATATCACACACACAAATACACAAACACACACCCACACACCCACACACCCACACACAGTATTTCAAATTACGGAAAAAAACAGAACTGGCGTCAGTTAAGCTTTTTCCATAAGTTGAATAGGGAAGGTGTAGGATGTAGAGTAAGCTTTTTGAACTGCAAGAGTTTTATACTTTCTTCGTATGTTGAATAGAAAGGCAGTGTGGCGGAGCTAGATATTTTAGTTCATAACTTGTTAAATATGGATTTTTTTTTTTTTTTACACAAAGGCATCATTTCACTTCAGAAGGCCTTTATTAACCCCCCGCCATTATAAAGCTTGGATGTGTCAGGATATTTATTAACATTTCTCCAATTATGTTCATCAGAAAGAAGAAAGTCATATACAACTGAGATGGCTTGAGGGTGAGTAAAGCTTGGGCTAATTTTCATTTGAAAGTGAACTAATCATTTAAGGACCTATCAGCCTGCGCCATCTAGAGTTTCATGGCAGAACTTTGCATTTATACAGTCAAACCAAAAATTATTCAGACATTTTTTTATATATTTTTACTAGTGGGTGCAGGACACTATAGTTCATTTATGTGAGGATAGCAAAATAAAGTAAACTGTGACATATTATACCCAAAAATTCTTCATACAGTGGACTATCAGTAAAACTGATAAAAATTTGGAACCAAAAATTATTCAGACACTTTGACCTGACCCTGTTTTGCTTAAGTGTTATCTGACATAATTAAGATAATTTTTTCCTGACACAGTTTAACTCTGAGATCTTGTCATATTTTATTACCATCTTTTTAAACTATAGTGAATAAACTGTATTAATGAATGAAATGTTCAAGGTGTCTGAATACATTTTGGTTTGACTGTAGTTCTTCTTGCTTGTGCTCTACTCAAGATTTTCAGTTTATGGATTTCTGAAGAAAAGTCTTCCCTCTCTTTTATAGCTTCCTTACATTTGTCATCAAACCATGGAAGTCATCTAGATTTTTGTTTAGAGATGTTCTTGGGGCTGTATCATTATATCATAGATATAAGCATTTCTGTGAAATGTTGCATAGCATCACTGTCCTCTGGAAAACGTGCAAATCTCTCATAAAAGAGAGTTTGAAACTGATACCAGTTTGCTTCTTTAATTTGCCATCTTTGTACTTTAGTTTCTTCCTCTCTTCCTTTAATGGTTACAATGATTGGGAAATGGTCACTTCCAAAAAAAAAAAATATATATATATGCTCTAGTTAATTTCTGACCATGGACAGTTTCCTTGAAGCAACCTGTGGTTAAGTTCTTCAAACATAAATGCAAAAGTAATCAAAGACATAACAGTGATGCTTGCGACAATTGCGAAAATTAAAAGGCCATAAAAAGTTTAAAGGCACTGCTTGCTTTCTCTGTCACATGTGCATGTGAGAAAAGCGCTCACCATTAAAAATGCAGTGTAAGTGAATCCTGTAAGTGTTGTGGCGAGAATAGGGACTGTGCCATCCTTCCAAACAGCCGAACGATTATATAACAACCTGCCAGAGAAAAAGGGGGAAGGGAGAAAGATGTTTTTTCCAACCCTTAGTATGTAAAATTAATTCAAAAACTTGTTATGCAATCCAATTTTTGCAAATATAATGAACAGTAAACCGTGCAATTAAACTAGTTACTCATAGTAAACTGATAAAACAAGCTTTAGCAATGGAATGTGTAATCACAGGGTTGATGTCAGTTTCGAGGTGAGAACAAACAGCAGGGTCCAGAGTTAATGACCAGCTGATGTCACTTCCAAAACAGCAGGTTCCTTAAACACCAGGCTGAACTCACCAGTTGAACTCGTTGTAGTCATTACGAGCCTCCAACCAGAAGTAGGACCAGATGAGGAGGAGGAGAAACGAACAGCAGAGGAGGAAGAACCATGAACATTCCCACTAAAAAGCAAAAACAGGAAGTGATGTACACAAACATACACTGTAGGACATAATCTCTGTATGAGACAGACACTTAGGCCCTGTTTACATCTGGTATTAAGATGCGTTTAGTTGATCGGATCACAAGTGGACGACACTAAATACAGGTGTAAACAAGGTCTAAAATGTTTTGAGCTTGTCCACTTTTGACACTTCCAGAGGTAGTCGAAAACGCATTCGAACGGATTGCTTTCATAGTGCAGACGCTCATGTGGTCGAATGGGTTAAAACAGCCACAAAAGACCACCTAGTCTCCACCTACTGACCTAACTCATAAACATTATGGGAAGCGCGCTAGCCAGACGGGATTTTAATTTTTGTTGGCTGAAGACCCAAGTTTGCTTTGAAGACAAAAAAACGTACCAAGCACAATGTTCTCTCACCATTCCTGATTTCTAACACACACTCACAGAGTTCGGCGTCGTCTTGCAGTTGTTAGAGCAGAAATGAAAGCTGATGCTCTCCGTATGTTTTTCCATCGTCTCTGGGCGTGGTCATACTGTATGTAAATTGCACAAGCTTATTTTGTCCATTAGATTGGAAGATATGAAAAAAACCCTTACATTTACCCACCCATAAACCCTCCGCTTGAAGAAATCAGGACAGAAGTGATTGAAAGTGGACAAAAGAGACAGATGTAAACGGCCAGGTGTAAACGGCTATGTGTCTCCCTCGTCTACTTGTGATCCAATCGAATAAAATGTATCTTAATACCAGGTGTAAACATTTAATTTCACTCTTTATATCCTTGACAATATGTTCACATTATCCAAAACCCCATTTATCACATATAAAGAGTGGCAAAGGAACGTAAAAAGCCGCCAAGGTCGAATACGTAGCTTTTAAGATGCCTTAACGCTTTAGAGAGCATATTAAATTGAGCTTAAGTAACTACTAATAAGTTAAATTAAATTCCTTCACCATAGAAACCACACACCATTCCACAGCAAATTACAGCAGCAATGGATCATTTTCAGCACGGCAAGATCTTTCAGAGAGAGAGAGAGAGAGAGAGAGAGACATTGCCCAGCATGTTTCCTGGGAGACCAAACAAGGTCGCTGTTGGAGATAGAGAGGGCGGAGCTTCATTGTTCTGTTAACAGGAGTTAAAGGGTGATGTAATAACGATCCAAATTGTCTTGGCTCACCTGATGCTGATAGTGTAAAAGATCTCACTCAGTGAATGGGAATGTCATGTAGCTATTATATAATTTATGTATGATTCTCAAATGTTATTCAGTAACCTGTGACATACTGGACACTGCAGAAAAAGGGGTTACTTTTAATAATAATATAAATAATAATTTTAAAATTTAAAATTAATAATTAAATGTATAATTATTAATGAAAATGTTATCATTTAAAAATTATATTAAATTTTATTTTAATTTAAATAAATAATAACAACAAAAAGGCTAAATTTCCTTTATGTATGAGTCATTATAATAATTACATTTTATTTTAATTTAAAGAAATGATAATAACCAAAAGCTCAATTTCCTTTACGTACGTGTCAAATGATATGAGCTCGTAAGCTTTGTTAGTGGCAGGAAAAGCAGCAAGCACCTGAAACAATCTCACAATGACTGGAGTTTCTGTAGTGAATGTCAGATATCAGTTTTCATTTGGGCAAGGAAGTAATCAAATATTCAAAGTTTTTTATTAAAGGGGACCTATTATGCAAAATTCACTTTTATAAGATGTTTAAATACAGATGTGTGTCTGCAGTGTGTGTAAATGACCAGCTTATAATGGTAAAAATTCAAACACTCCCTTTTTTATGATCTCCATAAATCATAAAGTCTCTCCACACAAGCAGTTTCAGATTTCCCTCTACACTTACATAAGAGTAGGGAAGCCCCGCCCATAAATGATGATGATCTGCCCTATTAGCTTAGCTCCTCCCCTGACTGAGCTGTACACTGTCCGCCATGTTTATCTCTTCACCATAGCATTTAACAGCAGCATTCAAGTCAGAAATGTATTCTTTTTAAAGCTAGTAAAGTTATTTAAAAGAAGAGTGATTTTCTGTTTTTCTTTTGTTGTTTCGTTTGTTTGTGGTTCATATTAACAGCATAAACAGCAGTAGATAGCCTACTGTATATTATGCTGCAGTCACTTTAATACGCAGATCTAATAAACACGTGATTTCTTTCCCTGCTGTTTACGTTCACAAACATAACCAACTGTGTTTTGCGATCTTTGTGTGTTTTTGACAAACTGTCTGACTGAAAAACTGCAATGTCACGTGAATGTGGCTGTGATAGAGATGATAATCAAAACCAAACAGATGTTTTGTTTTTATCAGCGTATCTGAGGCACGAGATGTACAAACTCTTCTGGAAAGTGGGGTGGGAGCAGCAGCTCATTTGCATTTAAAGGTACATGCACGAAAACAGCATGTTTTTCGGTCCACTCAAAAATGGACTTTTCATTCAGTTTTCCAGGATTTGTCAAACCATAAATCATAAGACTAATTTGCTCATGAATCATATCTTAGACCAGTGGTCGGCAATAGGCGGCCCGCGGGCCAAAAGTGGCCCGCCCCCGCAGCCAGATTATTTTAATAGCGGCCGGTTCTGAAATAGATCTTCGTCTCGTGGTGCCGTCAACGTGTCTACACCAGACGCGCAGCGCGCCTTCACAAACGAGACACGCAAATGGAAATGTTGTTCATTGTTTTGTTTACTGTAACGCTTGTCTATACATAGGTTTTGTTACCGCCGGCGCTCACTAAAAGACTACATTTTCCAGCATTGCTTGAGATCTACAGCAAACTACGGCAACTCATATAGCTCAAAATACACAGCACTTTTTTCCTTGCGGTGGTTCTAAATGGTATAATTATAAACAATATAATATGATATAAAGTTAGAAAGTAATATAAATGATTGAAGTAGTATTTTGTGTGCTTTATTACACAATTTTAAAGTAAAAGTAATCTGTTTTAATCTGATATTAAATACACTGTTAATTACAATAACAACTAGCTGAAAAAATATATTGATAAAAATAGAACAAAGACTTGAGACTTGACTTGGACCTCAAAGACTTGAGACTTGACTTGGACCTCAAAGACTTGAGACTTGACTTGGACCTCAAAGACTTGAGACTTGACTTGGACCTCAAAGACTTGAGACTTGACTTGGACCTCAAAGACTTGAGACTTGACTTGGACCTCAAAGACTTGAGACTTGACTTGGACCTCAAAGACTTGAGACTTGACTTGGACCTCAAAGACTTGAGACTTGACTTGGACCTCAAAGACTTGAGACTTGACTTGGACCTCAAAGACTTGAGACTTGACTTGGACCTCAAAGACTTGAGACTTGACTTGGACCTCAAAGACTTGAGACTTGACTTGGACCTCAAAGACTTGAGACTTGACTTGGACCTCAAAGACTTGAGACTTGACTTGGACCTCAAAGACTTGAGACTTGACTTGGACCTCAAAGACTTGAGACTTGACTTGGACCTCAAAGACTTGAGACTTGACTTGGACCTCAAAGACTTGAGACTTGACTTGGACCTCAAAGACTTGAGACTTGACTTGGACCTCAAAGACTTGAGACTTGACTTGGACCTCAAAGACTTGAGACTTGACCTGGACCTCAAAGACTTGAGACTTGACTTGGACCTGTGAACACCTCTGCACTGAACGCAACAAACCGGCCGCTGCAAAGCACTTGGACTACGTCAGAAATATAATGGGGAATCTGTTTACTGCCAGGAATGTGTTGTGTCGCGCCGCATCCAGCGTAGACAATATAATTATAATGGGTTCTATTATCTTATATAGCGTCGCGCCGCTTGCGTCCAGTGTCGGTGTTATATTCTTTGAAAACAGCAACAACTTCGTTGCAGATAAGACACACCGGCTTTGCATTCACAAAACTAGGTAGGATAAACGCATTGTTCTCTTTCCATTCTTCTTTGTATGCCCTATTTTCGCATTTTATTATTTAGTCTGAACTTTCCTCTTTAGACTCTTTGATAGTGCCATTTTCTCTCACCAGCTAGCTTCAATGTTAACATCACTCTGCACACGACATAATAGCGTATCTCCAGCACGCAAACAATAATGCAGTTTAGTATGTGAGGATTCCAAGGAATAATTCTGAGTGTGAAAGGCTACGTCAAATAATTATTACAATAAGTTAGGATCCATTGTGTAACAAGCAAATTAAGATGTTATACATTTATTATTCACAATATGGAAAGAGGAAATAAAACATAGTTCGTTAAGAGCATGACTCAAACATTAATGGGCTTATTCAAGTTATTTTTATCCATTCCGCATCTCCCACATATGTGTGTTTTAGCAAGGAGGTCTGTGTTGCAAGATGGTGAATGAAGATACTTGCCAGGTTAGATGTCACTACTCTGCTTTATTAATTTACCCAGTGTAAAACCTGGACAATGCCACACAAATGTGGCTTTTTGTTAATGACTGTCCTACTACAGGACTTAACACTTAAGAGTAACAGCTCACTACCAGTTAAAAGACACTGTAACAGTTTTTCACAGGCAATTCTAGTTGCATTTTTCAATGAATTTCTTAAATTATCCTTTGACTATGTTATGGCCCACCATCTAGTGGCATTTTTTTTTTTTTTTTTTGGCCCGATGCCAAACTTAATTGCCAACCCCTGTCTTAGACTATACTGGTTGTACTATATACTTCTGCATGTAACAAAAGAAAGCCATGTTATTTGCCACTATTTCACAGTACATGAATCTGTTGGGTAACACAAGGTGCAGAGAGACATCCAAGTTCAGTTACCAGATCAGATGGCTCGCATCCTGCTGGCATGCAGACTTTCAGAACCCAAAAAGACCTTTCACTCCTCCGGAGGTGAGGAAAAGATCTAATGACCACGTCCCGAGATTCTGTAGGTGTTTCATTCAGATGCAGAGTGAATTAGGGTAACTTTTGACTTCTGAAATTTACTGTGATTCTCACCCCAACCCAGTTAGAATATTCTAATGTTTTGATATGCCAATGAGGTTTTTTTATGATTTTGAAGAACGAAGTCTTATGCTCACCAAGGCTGCATTTATTTGATCTGTTTTCTAGCGTTTTCTATTTGAATAGATTTTCAAATGTAATTTATTACTGTGATGCAAAGCTGAATTTTCAGCATCATTACTCCAGTCTTCAATGTCACAACATTTATTATTATTATCAATGCTGAAAACAGCTGCTTAATATTTTTGTGGAAACTGATATTTTTTAAGGACTATTTGATGAATAGAAAGTTCAAAAGAACATGATTTATTTGAAATATAAATATAAAATTAATATAAATATAAAATTTCTTTACGGTCACTTTTGATCAAGTTATAGGATAGCTTCCGCCAGACCGCTTTCCGTATTCAACTTACAAAAAAAACTTAACTGACGTAGTCTAAACATTTTGAACTGTGAGAGGTATTACGCTTTCTTCCCAAGTTGAAATATGGAAGGTGGTCTGGCGAAAGCTAGTTATTTTACTTTATAACGTGTTAAATATGGATATTTTTCTTATACAAACGCATCATTTCGCTTCAGAAGGTCTTTATTAACCGTGTGAAGTATGTTTATGATGGATGGATGCACTTTTTTGAGGTCGTTTCCGTGTACTGCCATTAGGGTGATTATTAATATAACTCCAATTGTGTTCATCTGAAAGAAGAAAGTCATATACACCTAGGATGGCTTGAGTGTGAGTAAATAATTGGATAATTTTCATCTTAAAGTGAACTAATCCTTCTTTCAAAAACAGAGCTAAGTGTTCCACAGCACCCAGTGTCCAGATTACCTCAATTTGACAGCTGACTGACAATTTAACGACACTGAAAAATAATGTGATTGCATTATGAATATTAGGATCAATGGCTATCATTTTCAACAAAAAGACTCTTTCTTTTGACTAACATGCAGACTGGGAGAGGACAGGACATTATGGTATGCGTGTCCGCCATATGGACGCAAGTGTTTATAAACTGAGAGATGAGAGGATTAGAGGTTAGCATTATAGTATCTTATTTTTCACCAATGAAGCTTTTCACCAACTCTGACATTTCAAAGACCACAATAACAGTCATCTGACATGCCTTAAATACAATTCCCAACATAAACAACTCGCATAGTTTTCTACACGCCCTGATAAAGAATTTAATAATGGACTGACTCATGTTTTATTGGTCATGTGGATTGTAGCGCAGTCACTCTACAGCAACGGACACAATTTGACTGTTCTGTTCATTCATTCTGCACTGCTGACAGCTGCTAATCCCTCAATCCAATCAGCTCCTCCAGACCTGCTCATGAGCACATCGGGTAGGACTCATCATCACCGTGCTCTAATTATAGAGTGGATGGGGCCAGCAGTAATGACACGGCGCACTCCAACCAATCACAGGGCTTCTGATGAGTTTGCTCTCAATGCTGAGGTGTTTCTTTAGAGAGTCTGTTCAAATGAAAAAAAAAAAATGAACTAATCGCCATGGGTGTGCATGTGTGTTCACTCCTGAAGGAGACTTTTTTTGTTG
Source organism: Elopichthys bambusa (assembly GCA_037101425.1). Lineage (NCBI taxonomy): Eukaryota > Metazoa > Chordata > Actinopteri > Cypriniformes > Xenocyprididae > Elopichthys > Elopichthys bambusa. The sequence continues at coordinate 40,296,079 of CM074433.1, forward strand.
TTAACTTGAGGGGAGGTGAAAACAAAGAACACAACCCACAAACCGAATCATCGCAAGCTTCAAACCAGAAGACAGAACATGGAATGAATAAACAGATCAGAATGATATCGGCCGATACCGATAGTTTTTTTTTTTTTCTTAAGGAAAAAAACAAAAAAACAAATAACCCTCTCATTTGGTACACTACAATATTAGAGGATACAATTAACAACAGAGGTATTATATTCAGCTGCTGTTTATTTTCAGATATAATAATTACAGTCAAATAAAAACTGAAATGTATAAAACTTAGTATCACATAAGGTAGTTTTCATAAGCACTTCTTCATGGCAAATTTGCACAAACATAATTAACAGTAAATAAGCTCCTCTCTAGTGTTTTTTTATTATTATTTATTTATTTATTTATTTATTTATTTATATGTAGATAGTTAAGGAACTGTGAATATTGGAAAACATTCCTGAGGTAAAAGTGACAATGTGTCATATTGTTCACTTCACAAGCTGTTTTATTGACGTCTTTGAAACACAAATAAAGTGATTACATGAGACATGATACATTCTGGTAAGTTGTACAATATATTTCAACATAACTTTGATTTTCATTCATGTTTTTCGAGATATAACTCGAGAAGAAGAAAAGACTCGCGCTCCGAGCTGCCGCCTGAACTGAGGCATTACAGCGATCTGACACGTCACATTTAAGAGCGTCAAAACGCCATTTATTGTTGGAATTGTTGAAAACTGAAACTTTAATTATTATCAGAAGTAATAAAGCACAAATCTTTTTGCGATTATTGTATGGAAGGCTCTACAAATAATATTTGATGTAGGGGAAAAAACGCAGACCTGGCAACCCTGGCTTGAACTACGGGTGATTTATAGGGTCAAAAAGAGCCTGCTTTAACGTCACTATTTTTAAACTGTTAATGCGTTAAAATTCAACACAAGAGTGATTTTCTTCACACACAATATGTATGAGTTGCAGTCTGAACTCGTCTTTCCACACCCGTTTGATTGACAGGATATAATCGGCCCTGACCATCGGCAGTTTTTAAACAATCGGTCCCAGATCAGAACACCTGAATAAAACGGAGCTTGATTTTTAATCTTTAAATCAATGATTGTTCCTACATTTAAGCTTGATACCCTATGGATATTAGAAGACTTTCTGTACAGATTAGATAAGGGGTGATTTCCAATCTGACTGCGGCTCAGTTCAGGTCATAACATTTGATCGCTGCGCTGGAATGGATGCTCGGTTAAAATAACGGGCACTTCTGGTTGAATAACTTTGCTAAATAATGTCAGTATCCAGTTTGGTGTCACCAGACATTGAACGGACAAGTCAAAGAGAGTCTGAGAGACCTGACTAAGCCTCTCGTTGTGTTGTATACAGATTGGAATTGACCTACAACACGTCCTCCAGGGAATCTGAAACCCTGGCTTGAGTTTCTCTCTGTCTGACAGAGAGACAGTCAGACAGCAGAGGAGAAAGGGAAGGGACTTCATTACAGAAAGCCAAGTTGCCCTTTGGTTCTGCTGTCAGCCTTTAAAGGGTCATGAAACTCCCTGTTTCAGCATCAGTCAGTTTTCACCACAGTTTAAAAAAAAAAAAAAAATGCTACAAAAGTTGGTTTGGTAAGCTGGAGTGGAGGGGGAAGAGGGGAGACCGATAACACAGCAACGCCTTCAACACAGACATTTTTTTATTTAGCTCTCATTGAGTTAATAGCATCCCACAAATGCACACTGCAATGTACCATTACACGCAACACAATAAACACAAGCTCACCGTAAATTACACAAATACATACATATCATGTGACTGCTATAATTTAATGCACAGCAGTTTGCATTTGTACTCCGCATCAAAAATATATATTAACGCGCTATGGCATCTTTAATAACTTTTAAGGCTAATTTTGCGCCGTTTTTCTAAGCCATTTGATCGGTTAAAGGGCCGTAAAGAACGGTTACATTCAGTTACAGTGTGGATGAATCGCGTTTGTGTCTTACGTGACGCAGAAACTCAAAGCCAAAACATTCTCTTTTTTTACTGCATCTCTCATTATCGTATGCAGTCTCACTGTTTGAAGCGCCTGTCATAGGAAATCAACGGGTGCTGTGGTGAATAATTAAGCGAGGCGTCTTTTCATAGGATAAGGACAGTCTCATGAATAATTATGCGACACTGATGAGTCAAAGTACTATAAAAAGGTGTGCATTTACGTGACTTTCCCGCCAGAACACGCCCCCTCAGCCGGACTGAGTGGCAAAAGAGCCTGCTGCATGACTGGATTTAATAGGGGAAAATGCGAACAAATGATTATACTAAAGGTTGGACTCAATAGTGTTCCTGTTACAACGTACTAAAGATCCAGTAATCCATGGATATTGCCAGGAATCATGCTTCCAAATATTTAGATGTGCCCGATTTCGATGCTGGGGAAATACATAAAGCAAATTTGCCTGTGAATGCTTTATATAAATACAGGTAGGTAGGTTTAAATATAGGTAGGTTTAAATCCGGGTGATCACTTATAGCAATTTTATATGTATCATCCAGTCCTAAAACTTGAATAGTTTTTGTCAGTGTTTATTTAAAAACACCCAATTTTGCAGAATACAAAATGGTAAATCTTTTAATTGATAAGCTGTCAATACATTATTTTACAATACAATATATAGGGTATGATTTTACCCCAAAATTCAACATATTGACAAAGTGATAACTGCAAATCCATGTTTCGCTGCCTGGAGTCCAGTTGTTTCTGTGAATTGCAGCGATCCATTTGCTTCTCTTTTCTTTAGCTTTCGGCAGTCTGTAAAAATATACCTCAGATTTCTTGTCAAATCTATTTGTACAGTTAATCGCAAAGCTCTTTCCCGTTTTAAATGTGTTTTGCGTGTTTTTCGTAGCATTCACGCTGAAAACCAAAAACCAATGCTGCCACTCAGTCTTTTTGCCACTCAGTGGGCGCAACCGCAGTCGCTCCGGCCAACGGTGACTTCACCTGCATACCCTCTATAGTACAAGAAAACGTCACCTCCTGTGACGTTCACACGAAGATAAATTTAAACACAAAAGTTGAGAATAGCGCAAAAAAGATTAAAATTCACAACAGGTAAAACTAAGGAATGGTAACATTGTCTTCTATGATGTTCAACACAAAACAAAAATGACCAGAGAAATGTATAGTCAAAGTGGATCCATATCTATGATCCAGAGGTGTGGGAATCATAGATGGCATCTGACACTTTGAGTGGAGCCAAGTTAATGGAGCTTTACACAACTTCCCACAGGAATGAATTTAATTTTCCACAAATAGTGTGATTTTCAGTAAAATGTGCTCATACAGTAAATTGATAAAAAAACAAAAAAAACAGCAACATTATTCTTACATGAGCTGGATTAAAGTTTGACATTGCAAAGCAATTTTATCAGCTTTTTCTTTAAAGAAACTATTAAACTGCACAATAACATGATCAAAAACTACAGAAACTACAAATCATAATCAAGTCAAATGCTTCTCAACCCAACTTGAACAAAGAAATGCCTCATCTGACAGCTATTACATGTTACAAGGGACCACAACGTTTCTACAACATACTCCACAACGTTGATACAACCTGAATCAATTTGAAAAATGATCAACATTAAGTTATTAACATTACATTGTCTTGAAACAAATTTAGGTGTCCTTATATTGGTGTTATATTCATTTATAAATGAGGACACATACAGTACAGTATCTTCATAGTTACATATCATTTTAAGGCAAAAGGCCAATTCCTCAACAGGTCAGTGTAATTTTTGCTTCTATAATCCGGTCCTATCATTCGGTTTCTATGTCGTTAGAATACAATGACTTCTCCCACAATGGATGATGCTGTGGTTACCTTGGAGCTGTCGTCATGGGAGCGTTGGTACCGTTTCCAGCGGCAGCCGTAGATCCCGGTCAGACAGGACAGACACAGTTGTCTCTCATACACCTGTAACGGTTGGTGTTTCACCATAGTCAGGCCACAGCTGATCTGCAGACATCCCACTCACACACTGCAGACCTGGAGGGACGAGACACATCTGTGAGAAACGGCATTATCCGTAACAAGACATTGAGATGAAACCTTGTCTTCAACTAAATTATACTGTCAGTGTTGACATTGCACTGAAAAACCAGTGGAGGATTTAGCCGTTTAGCTTTGAGTCTGGGAAACTTGCCTTAGGAAAACATACCAGAGAAAATCCTACAGCGCCGGAGCATAAACATCACGTCAGTAATAAATGAAGGAATCTGTAGGTCAACAGTAATGTGAGTTAACCTTGTCATTTTATGCCAAGTGAAATGAAAAGTACAAAATCATTTCATAATGAAACCATCATGGATAAGGCAGGAAATGACATCAAACAGCAGCTGAAAACAATGGCAACACAACTGGCAGCACTTAAACAAATACAATTAAAACACATTTATGGACCGTTTGTTTTAATTGTTTCATTGTTATTGGATAATTTAATGTACTTTTAGATTTAGATTACCCTTGCTGTCATCTAATGCTCGAAGTTAATCTTTAAAAACAATCGGGTAATTCCATGTCAAATCAATCAAATTTTGGAAACTTCCCTGGCTCAAATTTTTGATTTTGTTAATATTTATATTCTGCACAAAGACAAACATAAATAGTGATGAAATGTCACATATGTATATGTACTGAATAATCCACTGTTTTGTGGGGGGAATTGTCGAAATGACAGTTTTCACCTTTTGGATTTGGAGACAATTTACAGGGGTGTAGAAATTACTTTAGAAAGATGGCAGCATCATTATTTTATTTTTACACAGAGATTGGTAGGTCTATTAGTAAAAAATGTTGACTTTGCAATCTTTGTTGCATTATATGCCAGGTCAAAAATGGCAAAAAGCACTTCTTGTGTTTTTTGCCTCAAGTTTGCATGCCTGTATCTTTAAGAAGTATTAAAGATATCTTAATATCCTTTTAGATTCTGGTTCTTAAATAACTTTCCTTTTGGCATCTTATATATATTTGGCCCTCAGTGGTTCAAATCCAGAGAAAAGGAGATCTTAATGTGGCTCCATGAGTAAATTGGTAAATTGTACACATTTTCAGTGGTCAAAAACAAAATGTGGGTCACTTTGCATAAAGCTGATACTTTTTTTCTTTTAAAGAGGAATATCTGAAGAACAAATAATGTTGAAACTAGAAATGTATCTTGTGTTTTTCTATCAACTTAACTGCATAAAACATACCTGTCTGAGTACCATAAATAATGACAAGGAATGACCCAATAATAATGTAATATAACACTACTAAATGCTAATTTTAATACATTTTTAATTTTTCATACTTTGCATTATAATGTTGAGATGCCGAAATTCACTTTAAATTTCATTTTAAAACTTTTTTTTAATTTTTTTTTTTTATGTGTGTGCATGTATTTTATTTTTTTAATTCATTTATGCTAAGTAGTTTAGAAGAATTTTAGCATCGGCCATAAAATTAAAATAATTATCGGCTTATTGGCATCATGTAAAAATGTAAATATCGGTGCATCCTTACTAAAAAAAAAATGTATATGTAGATTTTCTATTTCTGTTCATTCAAAATTAATAAGTACTGATCATTTTGGACATACAAGTAACTCATAAATAAAAAAAGAATATACAGTTATTCCACCATCCTGGCCAATCAGATAAGATCTAGCTGGATCACAAGATTTCTTGGCAGTTTTGTGTGTAATTTGCATCTGATGGTCAGTGAACGGACTGTTAGCGGTTAAGAGCAGGTCCTACAGGACTCTGTGTGGCAGCAGCTTTTTGATTATGAGCTGTGAGACGCACATACAGAATTCCAGATTTTACGTAATCAGATATTCAGATGCGACCCTACGGAATCAAAGCAGTTCTCTGTCAGTCTACAGGTCACCAAATTCCCCAAAGCTCAGTTCAGCAGACACCACCAGACTTAATCATGAACCTTTGCAGCTTGAGGAACAAGGTTCATACAGTTCCCGTATACAGCTGTGAAGCTGAAAAAGTTGGTAACACTTTATAATAAAGTTTAATTTGTTAAAGGGGAACCATTATGCCCCTTTTCACAAGATGTAATATGTCTCTGGTGTCCCCAGAATGTGTCTGTGAAGTTTCAGCTCAAAATACCCTACAGATCATTTACTATAGCTTGTCAAATTTGCAGTCAAATGAGCTGCTGATCCCAGCCCCCTTTCCAGAAGAAGGCGGAGCTTTAACAGCTCACGCTTCGGATACTCAACAACAACAAAGCTGGAGAATCTCACGCAGTCAGAATGACGACTGTCAGTAACTGTGTTCAGCCTTACATTGTTCAAACCGGAGTTGAACACTGATGGAGAGACTCAGGAAGAAGGTACAACTTTCAGAATGCAACTGGATGTTTTTGAATGGTTAGTGGATACATTTTAATAGTTGCTGTGGAGTTGATTCAACTCACCGACTAGCATGTACCGTCATGTTTACCTTTTGTGCAAATCAGAGCGTGGAACTGACCAATTTGTGAAGCAGTCCATCATAAAATGATTTGCGCAAATATATCCGGCACATTTCCTTCATAATTGAAATCCAATTAAAATTTAGGAACCACACATTTATGATTTATGGGGATTATAAAAAAATAGAAGTTGGTGGATTTTTACCATTAAAGCTTGGTTGTTTACACACACTGACACACATCAGTGTTCAAACACCTTATAAAAGTGAATTTTGCATAATAGGTCCCCTTTAATATTAGTTGAACAATACATTTGTCATCTTAGGGGCCGTTTACATGACACCATTTTCAACTAAAAACTGAAAACTTGTGTCATCTTTGTGTAAACTACAAAAATACGCATTTGTGAAAAAGGTAACGCCATGCGCATACCTATTAAATGTTCAGTCTATAGGCATGTAATGTTTCTTTACAAAGGTATATCGCCAACTACTGGCCTGGCAACATAATACAGTGTTTTTAGTCATTTTCACGGATCCGTGTGAATGGGGAACGTTTTGACAACATTGTCATCTGTATGAGAGAAACACAAAGGAAAAACGTTTCCGTTTTAATACATCATTGTCGCAACACGAAATACAATCCATGTACCTTCTTCTCTGAGGTGAATATATCCGTTGTGTTCGTCGTAACAAGAAATTATTGCGTTCACATCTGTCAACTGTCATTCTGACTGTCATCAGACAAACAGAATTCCGGTTCAGAAACATTTAACTCGGTAGAGAAAGTACACGGATACTTTTTTTGGGATTTCTAGGCGTTGTATTTAGTGTTGCGCTTTTGTTAATCTTGATTTCTCACAACTTGTGTGCTTTTTCCAGGCTAGACGGAGTGAACTGTGGCGCTAAAGAAGTCACAAACACGCATGTCGCGTATCCATGCACCAAAGGTCAGGATTTACAATAAATAACACATTAAATTTCATATTGTATACCCCCAGAACACTTAGAATATACAACACGTGTCGCATGGGATCATTCTGATACTTTCTTCAGTGACATTATGTCACATCAAACTGCCACATCCACAATGGCACTCTTGCAAACAGAAACAAAACCTGAGGTTATTTTAATTTCTACTTATTTTAGAAAGATATAAAAGCATAATTGATAGTTTCCTCAAATGCATCATAAATAAAACCATCACAAACCCATAAGTCAACCACTGACCCAGCATTACCACACCAGATGCTCCAACGAAAAACAACAGATTTCAATGACAGTAATTAAAGACTGCTATCAAGACATAGCCAGCACAGACTTGATCTTTGTCCACCAGAAGCATCCACACGGACAGATTAGAATATCATTAGCATCTCCAATAACCTGACTCACATAAACAAACGAGCTACTAAGAGTCTTCTTTAGGCATTTCCTCAAAAATCCTGCTTCATATTACACAATCACATTCCTTTGAGTCATTCAGAACAGGCCCATCACTCAAAGCAAATGTTCTGATGTTAACATATGATTCCTCACAAGCCATCCCATAACCGCAGTTTTTTTAAGTCACGATGGATGTGTTACAAATCAGTATGAAAATGCTAATGTGAATGTGTATGAGAATCTGAAAGCATCTGTGTTCTTCTTTTCCACACTTCCTTCAGTGTGATCAAGAGTAGTGGAACCCTTCAGCTTTGGTGATTAGATTTGATGTACTATCCTTTGTTATTGAAAATCAGGGGGTTTTGCGTACAGCACTTAGTACAATGTCTACAGCATCCCACAGATCTACAATGCGCCAGTTAAATCATTCACATGCATCCTGTCCTGTGTCAAACAAAAGAAGTCATTATCTCTTTCAGACATGTCTTCCTGTTGAAAATGGCCCTGTCTGAGCAAGGTAACACTCTGGTGTGACCGTCTGACTAGGGCAAAGCACGCACACACGCACACACACACACACACACACATCATGGACCTGATGTTAACATCGCATCTGTCGCCCTATTCTAAAAGAGACGGTTCAGTAAAAAAAAATTAAAAAAAAAAAATTGCCATTTATTCACCCTCATGTCGTTCCACTTCCAAACCTACAGGACTTCAAAAAATATTCTGATAAACGATACAACGAGACCCTACTGACTGCTGGGCCATTTACACTACACCATTTTAAAAGAAAAATTGAAAATTTTGTACGCATTTTAGCTGTTCATTTACAGGACAACAGCGTTTTGGGGACCTGAAAATGCAAACTTTTGAAAACGGGATTCAAAGTGCATGTTTTTGAAAACTATACCATTATCGTCAACGTCTAAACATAAAACACTAATTTGTGAAAACTGTGATGCCATGCACATGCGTATTACATGTTCAGTCTATAGGCACATAGTGTTTCTTTATAGTGACATCGCCAACTACTGGCCAGGCAGCATAATACAGCGTTTTTAATCGTTTTTGCAGATACACGTGAACAGGGATCATTTTAAAAACGTTGTCGCCTGTACGTGAAAAACGCAAAGGAAAAACTTTTCCATTGTTAATACATTGTTGTAATTAAAACGGACCCTTACATTGTATGGACAGAGGCTGGAAAGTAAACGGGATAAAGTTCATTCCCAGCTTCATTAGGGTTTTGGGAGGTTGAGCAGTCAGGAAGCTTTACACCTGGGAAGCTCAGAGTAAACACACCACACATACACTACTGTTCAAAACTCTGGATTCAGTAAGATGTTTTAAAATATACTTTTATTCAGCAAATGGTGCATTAAATTGATCAAAAACAAAATGGTTTCCACAAAAATATGAAGCAGCACAACTGTTTTCAACATTGATAAAGATAATAAATGTTTCTTGAGCAGCAAATCAGCATATTAGAATGATTTCTGAAAGATCATGTGACACTGAAGACCGGAGTAATGATGCTGAAAATTCAGTTTTGCCAGCACATAAATAAATTACTTTTTAAAAGAACGGTTTTCTATTTTAAATGGCAATAATATTTTACAATATGCATTTTTAATCAAATAAATGCAACCTTGGTGAGCAGCATAAGAGACTTCTTTCAAAAACCTGCCCGAACTTTTGAACTGTAGTGTATATGATCTAGTACTATACATACTGAATTATAAATGTAAGCAGGCTTAAACTCACCTTCTTGACGCCATTATGTCTCCCTATGACACTGAGAAGCAGTACAGTGCGGCTGCATGACTTTTGGAAGAGCAAAACAGATCCTTCAAACTCAGTATTAAAACAGATTCTTCATAAATCCATTTAAAACCATATCTCTCAATGGCAGACACACACTTGAGCATAAGAGATGTAGTGTGTGTGTGTGTGTACGCAGCTGTACTGGTGTGGGGCTTCATGCTTCAGCCTGTTTCCATGACACTGAGCTTTCCATGAGCTTTTAAGACTTACAAAAGCCTGAATTCTCCGACATCAGGAGAGTTAAAACAAGCCTGCTGCTTTGAGTCCCATTCACACAAGCTCTAACTGCAGACCCTCTTGCCCTTCAACGTCTGATGGACTTTCCTGACAGGTATGATCGCCAGAAACAGGAAGCTACTTTTTGTCTGCTTAATTTCCTGCCTCACTCCAGGCCCTCTCCTTAAGTGACCAATGCAGCGATTGCCCATTTTCAGCAGTGAAGTGTTTTCCCCATTCATTTTCTGCATTTAAAAAAATCTTTTATAAGTTTTATAATCCATGAATCAAACCAACGTTGTTGGAGATTAATCATAAAATTACAAACTGAAAATGAACTGTGAACAGCCCATGAAGAATTGCAAATTATATGATCAAAAAAATAACAATTATTGATTGAAGAAGCCTAAAATGCAACATATTGTAAAATATGCAACAATTTAAAATATTTTAAATGTATTTAATATGTATGTAAGATATTCAAGTACGTAAGTTGTTTGAGATTGTATGGATACTGACTATGATTATGATTATGACATTCGCAATGCCTCATGGAAGTGGGAAGCTCTTTTGGCGCAGTTCTCATTTCCATGGTAACAGCGAATTCTCCGATTGGTTGATCCATAGAGAATCTGAATCTCTCTTCAAGATTATGAGTAATGTAGTTTTTTCCACAGGGAATATTAAACAACTTGAAAACTGAAACTTGACTTTTAAAGAGAACTATGCTTATTTACCAATCAAAGTTTGTCTTAAAAGGTTTTGACGTTATCATTGAAACTATTTCTCTATGGAGAAAATGAATGGGATTTGTTTGTAATTCTGAAAACCTACCGTTATGCAAATAGATCTGCATCTAAAAGAGGTGAAATATTTTGTTCATCTTCTACACAGCATTCAAAAATTCAAGAGACTTCTTTCAAAAAATTAACTCCAAACTTTTGAATGGTATAGTGTACAAAAACTGCAACACTTTCTATTCATCCAAAAGCAAATACAGCAGTTTGGATCTGACTGAGACATCTAAACTTGAAAAAATGCTACTTTCAGACACTTCAGAGCAGCAAGTGCACAAACATACTCATTGTTCTTTCCTGATGGGATTTTACAGGGAACTAAAGGCTACTGTCCAGTTCTCAAGCCTTACTAACTGGGTAGGATTTAAGTTTAATATAAAACTTAAAATATAAGTTTTATATAACATAAAATAATTAAAAAATAATAAAATACTTCTGAAATATGATAAAATATAATAATATAAAATTAATAATGAGTGCATTTCATATTCAGGCTTGTTGTTTTTTTGAAAAAAAAAAATGAGGGAAAAGTGCAATGGGCTGCACAGAAGAAATTAAGGGATTGGTTACACTTTCTAAAAACAGAAAAGTTTTTCCTTTCCTTTTTAACGTACAGATGACAACGTGGTCAAAACAATCCTTGTTCACACGGATCCGTGAAAACGACGAAAAACGCTGCATTATGCTGCCAGGCCAGTAGTTGGCGATGTCACTTTGTAAAGAAACACTACCCGCCTATAGACTGAACACGTAATGCGCATGATGTCACCATTTTCACAAATTCACATTTCTGTAGTTTAGACGGAGACGATAACAGTATCGTTTTCAAAAACGCTGTTGTTGTGTAAATGAATGGCCAAAACACATAAAAGGTTTTCCTTTGTTTTTTTTTACGGTGTCCTAAGTCATACAGTTTTGGAACAACGTGATAAAGGTGACGCCAGTATGTTATTTGATAATAATACGACAGCACTTGTGATGCAACAATATTGTACATTTTCCATTCACAAACAACTCATTCCTCATGAGATTCAATGTTTCTCACTAGAAACTCTCATTAACTCCAGCATGACATTAACAAGAAAATGAACGCCGTTTCTATTCAAGGACTCATGCATGATTCAAAAGTCTGAAAATAGAGAGACATTTAGTCACTGTACAGCTGATTAGACAGAGCAGAACAGCAGTGACATATTGAAGAATGGCTAAAACGACTTTGGGAAGTTTCTGTGGGAAATCATCCAAAAGGTTTGATGGATCCGCCGCACAGAGGAAGGGTTTACTTTCCCATGGATGAAACAAGCCCTTTGTATTCCCACTCCTCCGGTGGGCCCTCTGTGGATTTTTCTGAGATAATGTGAGCAAAGACAACCTCATTTATCTCTCTTCTTATGCTGTTTTTGGTTTGGCACCTTTTCACCTGCTCTGGGAAACAACAATCTCACAGTTTGGATGTTAAACATGGTTGGTTGTTGTGGAGAGCTCATGACGGTACCTGACGTAGATGCCATAGAACAAGTGAAATATGATACGAAGACCGTATTTGTGACTGAATGTTACTGCTGACATCAGAATAAAGGTGAAATCAGGAAATGATTTCTCAGGAGACCTGAAATGGCTTGTTATTATGAACAAGTCTACAGTCAGAGCTTGGGTCTGGAGAAGATGAAAGACATCAACATCCAACACCCTCCATCTGGTTGCTCCCGTCTCTTGCTTAAGCATTTTGCCTTGCTGTTAGTCTTATCTCTCTTGGACATTTCCTGAGGAGTGGTCTGCACCACTTCCCTCAACAACATTCAGCCCAAAACCTTTAAAGCTTTAGAGAAATTATCTGCTCTCATTAGATTCTGGCAGCATCATAAACATTTGGCAGTCCAAAAGCCACTGAGAGTATATGAGGGGTATAAATCACAAAAATTTAAGCCCAAAATTAATCTTTCTTTAACTCAAAGGAATGCTTATATGCAGAGACAGGTGTTGATGGTCAGTAGACCGGGGCTAGTTGTCACAGGGACTAAATAATCTATGAAGTGAAAACTCATTTTTGCAAATTCTGTTCTCTAAACTAAAATAGCAATATTATTATCATATCTTTCTATAGCTGTTGTGAAACAATTAAACACAATAAACTACATCTGACAAGAGTCAACTATATAATCAAGGTAGATTTTAACTGAAAAGTTTAACTTGTTCTCAAAATAAAAATTTTCCCGAAATGTCAGGTCGAGGAACATGGGACAAGATATGTTTAGCAATTAGAAATGTATTTGTCCTTTAAACTTGTTTTACTTTGTTTATTTAGCTATTCTACTTTGTTCACATTCATTGCTTTGTATGTAATGTTAAAAACTATAAAAATTAGAAAATGTACTGCTTAAATATTGCTGTAAAGCTTATAGGAATGTTCCATAGTGACAGGCCCATACTGTGTGACAACATGCCCCACTTTAGAGTAAAAAAAAAAAACTGTGACATCTTCCCACAGTCTCTGCTATATGTAAACAGATACTATACATTGAGTAATTATAACTTTAAGTGATGAGTAACTCAGACACTCTTAATGAAGCTTTAAGTAAACACTAACAATAAAGTACCTAAAAGCACCATGGTATGTTTCCTTGGTACATAAATACGTACTATGAATACAAAAATGCAAAACCATGGAATAGCCTATCAAAGTGTTATGGTATTGCCATCTAATATCGTACAATCACATACTTTTTAAGGGAACTCAGTTCTATAAAGACAAACAGAAGTTTTAAATAAAATAAGCGGGGCTTCGTTTACCTATTGTACATTGCTGCAATACATACATCACATATAAATCAAATGACTAAATGTAAAGACGTACTACGTTTGCTTGTGATAGTAAACACGTTTAAATATAGGCTACTTATCCAGACTCCTTCTCCTTCTTACCTTCTCGTCGGCAAGGTGATCAGCGCAGGTAGTTGAGTAGCCTACTTTCTCTCCAATATTTTCCTCTTAACTTGTGTTGTCGTTTGTCTGTATTTTTCTAAAAATGTTAAACAGCCCTTCAACACACTCAACGCATCAAGGTGTGTGACATTAGTGGAAATAAACTACATTAAAGTTTCGGAAGCGCGCAGCACTTTCAATCCAATCTGACTGGCACTGGCACTGGCACGAGCTCCAGCAAGATGGTTCATATGAATATTTCACTACAACGTGTTTTCACGTTGTGTTTGGAGGATTGTGATTCACCGAAGACATTCAGTACAGATCGGGCGAGTAAATCCATCCGATCCAAAAGCCCGTGGGAGGAGCTGCGCGCCTCCTCTTCCTCCTCCTCTTGATCAAGCGTCATCAACGCGCTCCTAATAATTAACAACCCAGAGTATTCGTGATTAGTGCTGTATTTAAGTTCATAAAAGCGATATGTGTTAATTAAGTTTAAACTATAAAAACAAGCATCTCAACAGCTCCAGCTTCTCAGCAGAGAAAACACTTGAGGTATTTGATTCACCTCAGTGACTCGAATCTTATGAATTTGTTTACTAAAAAGATTCATTTACTGATTCGTTAGGTGTGTTCGGCTGTGTTCATTCACTATTCCCTACATTAGTACACTAATATAGGTTACTTGAGGGAGTGAATGAAAACGAGTGAGCGAATTCGGACTGAGTGTGCTGGAAGGGCTGCCACTTTTGCTAGTGCTTAATGTTTAATAATCATTTGAAACTTAGCAAACTGGCAGCTCCAGATAAAAATGTTTATTTTAAACTCTGTCATGAAAATGTATAAACCTTAATTAAACAATTTAAAAATAAATTAAAAAGTAATTTATCCATTACCCTACACTGTGGCTATATTGGACCAGCGATTTGGAAAATGAATGGATGGATAATTTTGCTGGGCGCCATCTTGTCAGACAAGGGAATTCGTTCAGCGCACGACTCTCACAGTGCATTATGGGTATTCTCTAGCAATTGAGCGTACATTGGTTTTACACTCGTTATTGCGGTGCATTGTGGGGTTGAATAAGTGCATTTTGGACCCCACTACAGATGGCTGTCCCCTCAAATAGTGTTCTATTTAAGGGTATAGGGGGCGATTTTGGACACAGCCTTTGGCTTGAAATGGAGCTGCACAGACAGATCAGTGTATGACATCAAGGTACTGCAAGAGCGATTATAAAGCAGACTGAATCCAAATCGCGGTACTTTGATATCATACACTAATTGGTCTAAGCAGCTTCGCTTCAAGTCAAACACACCTAAAGCCCAAGGTATTCTTTGGAGTCCGCGTTCCGCGACGGTCCACACACTGTCCGTGTAACATCATTTTTGTCATCAGAAGAGTCTGTGGATGTCTGCGCACACTGTCTGTGTGCACACTTGATAACAAAGTCCACTAGATAGAGCACAGGTGCCGAACACATCTTTCCGTGCTTACTGCAAAAGGAGTACTGTATATTTTGAAACGCTCACACGCTCAACTGTGCGTGAGACTGCAGGTTACGTCATTATCCCAGTAGGTGGCGACAAGTGAGTGTCTTATGAATGAGTCATTGATTCATTCAGGCAACTGATTTGTCAAAAAAGTAAATCTGAAACTTTATTATTAAAATGTTTTTCTATAAAAAAAAGTTTTTCTATAAATCAGCTAAGATGCGTCAAAAAGGAGTTTAACTATCAAAGGCTTTAACCAACGATTTGAACGAAATGTCTTGTTCGTTCATCACGTTCACAAATGAATCCCACTTCATTCAGTTGTTATAAGTGGAAGGTTACCTTAAGTCATGAGTCTTTGATATTCATGATTTTTTGCAAATTATTATTAATAATTAACATTGTTACTAAATATTCAATATTACTAATATATGCTAACTGTTGCAAGCGGGGCAAAAGATGGTGGCGATTCTAGGTGCCCCCAGCCTTAGGAGGGCCCCGCAAATTAATCCGAGGAGGACACCCCAAAGCCCTCCACTCCCAAACGTGATTTGAACTGAGAGGGAAACCGCCTACTCAACCACCACCACCACCACCCACCTCGAAATGCCATTTCAACCGAGGGGGAAGAACGGGATTTCAAGGGGGCCCATAGCAACAACCTGCACTGGGGCCTCAGATACCCCAGCTGCGGCTTGTACTTACCAGCTAATACTTGACCATGAAAACCCAAATGGAAACTCTTAAAAACAATTTAATGGTTGCTGTGTCTCTGTCCCTCAGCTCTGTCAGTCTACCTGAACAAAGAAAGAGTTTTGTGAAGTAGTGTTTGGAGGCCACCTCTGTCAGGCACAGTGGCTACTTACCCAGACTGCATCAGGCAGAGGGCCAGAGCAGAGCATCCACTGCTTCTATTCCAGGATGACAGTGAGAGATTAACCTCTGGCCCGAGCCAAGCTTGCATCACATCCTAATCTATAACAACCTACTGGTGGACTGAAGCCGTCCTTCAACAAGCGTGACTTTGAGTTAGACACACAAGCCGGGCACAGCTGTATGGATGATCATTCTGCTCATATCAGCTCCAGTCTGCTATGCAAGTCTAGTTTTAAATGGACAAGAACATTCATTCAACAACATTAATTGCTGTCTAAGAAAAGTTGTATATATTATATTAATAAATATATATATATATGTGTGTGTGTGTGTGTATATATATATATATATATATATAAGATATAAAATTATAAAAATAGAATAGAATCGTTTTATAATATTTGTATTATTGGAATGATGATACAACATTACATTTATTTATAGAATATAAATAATCATTTGTTTGTTAATTACAAACCCCTAAATTGTGAAATATCTGTAGGAAACCATCAACACTGGAATAAGCAAAAAAGAAACCAGTTTCTCTGTAGAGGAATGCGCATGTTTAGACGTGTGAAACTAGCAGCACCTAGTGGTCACATTTGTAGTTGCAGGAACATGCGGTTAAACTCATAGAAACTCGTGCAAAACAAAAGTGAGCTGACATTTTCATACTTGTCCACAAGACTTGATTTAACTATTTTTGATGCTCCCGGATTTTTGTCTCTCTCACAAGATTGTGACGTGTACAAGGTACTATTTGGTCTTTTAGAATAAATAAAGATTACTGTGATATAAAAAAAGTTGTAGCTTAAACTGCTTTACAAAATACTATAGTGTTTACCGTAGTAGTCACAACAGAGTATCAGATTCCAACGACTCCTCACAATCATTTATAGCTTGAGTATACAGAGATCATTGGCACCATTAAGGTAGAATTTGTTTAAGTTTACAGTTAAGACACAGACCAGACTTCGACTTAGCGATCATATCTGCTCTGGATTTGCTCTGCCTCCAGAGTACAAAGAACAGACAAAATCTTCAACGTGTTGAGAGCGAAATTCCTTCTGTGTGACGGAAAAGCTCACAATAGCTGGGCAGCTTCCACTGATCTGAACCTCTGATACAGTAGTCATATACTGCAGAACATTCATTCATAACCTTAAATATCCCACCCAACAGACATAGAGCTACAATGAACAGAAACCCAACTACAATAGTTAAAATGTAGTCAAAATGGAGGTTGGTTTTGATTAAAGTATGTGATTTTGGCAGGCTGGACCCTGGTAATGGGTTATTTATGGATATGTGGCTGTAAACAGGATTACAGGAAGAGCATCCTGTCATTTCCCCCGGTGCTCATTGTCTATATACATATGAATTCTACATTATTGTTATATATAGGTATACACAAGTTTGGGGTCACTAAGATTTTTTTTAAAAGACATGAATACTTTAATTCAGCAAAGATACATTAAATTGATCAAAAGTGACAGTAAAGACTTTTACGTTATACAATTTTGATTTCAAATAAATGTGTTCTTTTGAACTTCCTATTTATCAAAGAATCCTGAAAAAATGCCTCAGAAGCAAATAAAAGGGCATAAATGTAGTTGTATCAGTGTCTATAGTGATGAAATAACTCTCTCGCTTTCCCTTTTGTTCACGGCAGTTAATCAGTGACTGTCCGTCTGAGTTAAACCAGAAGCTATGCGGATCTAACAACATAATGAGACAAAAAGAAACCCTGACAAGTGAAGCGAGCAGCATTCTTTCAACATTCTGAAGCCTGAGGAATGTCACCGCCATCAGCTGTGTTTTCACTGATCTTTACAAAGTGGCCTGAAGGTGTATACTTTGAAAGCTGTGCTGTTAATGGTTTGTATCTTTGAACAGTGTCATGTTAGATGTTAATGAGGAGCAGCAGCCTGTTCAGCCCACATGCAGATAATGAGATCTGTTTCATGACACATATTTTAAGATCACACCTTAACAATGTAACAAAACCAAATTATCTTTATCTGCTATTCAGATTAAAGGTACACTATGTAACTTTTTTGTTCAAAAATAACAAAATTTAAATAATGAGTCAATAGATCATCAATCCTTCTTCCAAAATGGGGTTTTGTCTTACCATGATTACTAGTGTTTATATTTTAGACCTGACAGGATGGCTTTTGCGGAAAATGCATACATGCGTCACTCGCCCGCGCATGTCTCGTCATATCCGTAAATAAAGAAAAGTTGCTCTGGCTACTTTGACGCATGTATGTTGAGAAAATGGCATAGTTGTCACAAGGACCGAGAAAGGTCAAAGGTCCGGGGAATCAAACAGTAAACAGAGGAGAGTCTGCTGGAAAAAAGAGAACACGACAAAGCTCGTAATAAAACAAGAATCAACATTGACTGTTCGGAGATTGCAAGAACTGGGGGATTTGAAATGCTGTAAAAGAGATTTTTAAAAAAAAATTTTTTATTACAACCAAAACGATGTTCTTCTGCAAAATGCATATGGTTTTGTTTTTAACCACTAGAGAGTCAAAGGCTGTAAACAGTTGTCAAAAAATCAGTAGCCTATATTCAGTTCTCCTTAGATATTAAATCATTTATAAAATGGTTAGTTCCTGTCCTTGATTTTGATTTGTCAATAGCTGTGTTTTATTCACGATAATACACGGCTATGACCGCTTCACCCAACAGTTCTGTGTATCACTACACAACACCCTTAGCAACCACTCTTAGCAATGTAAACTGTTTGTTCTCAGTTGATATTGTTCATTGAAGCTTACTGTATTATGTAGAGGAGTATTGTGAAAAAAGAGACTGAGTGAGCGAGTTTATTACCTGCATTCAGATTTAGCATTTTCTTTCAGGTCAGTCCTATGTTCATAATACAAAATCTGTTTAAATGTCCGACGTATTATCTTGTCCTTTTAATGGGTTTTCCCATGACTGACAGCGCTAGTCAAAGTATTTGTCAGTTGCGTCTTGTTCCGTGTTCACAACAATTCAGTCTTTTCAATGTAAAAGTCTTCGCTACTGACTGACACACTCATAAACACAGTCTTTACCGCCATCTAATGGTGTAATAATGTAACTTCTGTTGCTGTTCATGGTCAGGGACTATGGCTTTAGTTAAAGTTTAAAGTAATATTTTTGGCTTTAATATTTGTATTGTGTGGCAACCATTTTATAGAAGCAATATGGTACTCGAGGCTA
Organism: Elopichthys bambusa; assembly: GCA_037101425.1. Lineage (NCBI taxonomy): Eukaryota > Metazoa > Chordata > Actinopteri > Cypriniformes > Xenocyprididae > Elopichthys > Elopichthys bambusa. The sequence goes on from CM074433.1 coordinate 40,315,302, forward strand.
GTACCGTATCGTGAATAAGTCACGGCTGAAGGGATTGCAGGCACTCCGCTTTGAGTCATGTCTAACAACGCCCTTCAGCCGTGATTTATTCACAATACAGTACTAGCCTCGAGTACCTTATTGCTTACATAAAGGCAATAGGCATATATATATATATATATATATATATATATATATATATATACACACAAAACATTCTCTAAAATCACACCTTATTTTATTTTATATTATACTATTATATTTAGACAATAAAGACAAAAAACAGTGATTAAGACACTTACATAATTGTGATTTTTTTTTAAAATTTTATTTATTTATTTTTTATGAGAAGCCAAAGGAGAATTTCTACATTGGTGGACAATAAAGTCAAGTCAAATACAAAACAAAGAAGTATCCTGAGCTTTGAAAGAGCAACTTCTAAACAATAAAATGTTCCTCTGGGAATCTTGACTGGAATGCATTCCAGTGCCTCATGTTTATAAAACAGGATTCCTGGTGCTATATGAAGAAGATAAATAGTTTATTAGTTTGGAGTATAAAGAACATTTTAAAATAGATGTTGTTTTCTTAAATGGGCACAAATATGAACTATAAAGCATCCTTCACACTCAAAGTTAGATAAAATCTCTGTTCTGTTTTGTCTGCTGTCCGCTTGCAGGCCTAGACACGATCCAATACTAACGTGGCACACAGAAGAGAGAAGGAGGAGAGACGGACAGGGTGGGGGTGGAAGTAGAATAACCTCTTGTCTTAACCTTACAGATGAAACATGTTTTTTTAGTTACTTTTATAATATAATTGTTAAACTCTCCTTAGCAATTAAATACAAATAATAAATAATAAAAAAGTATCACCAGATTTTAGTATCATCAATATTTTTATATAGTATAATCAGTAAATCTGTCCCTTTTTTCATATTCACCGTTTTCCTTGCATGAAAAAGCACTTTATAATCATAGTGTGAGCAGGATAAGGGTCAGTTCCTGCTGCCTTTAGGACCTTGAGGAGAGAGTCCAGTTCCCACAGTAACTGGATCTGGGGGAGGTCTCATAGAACACAGGAACCATTATAATACTCCTTTCCCAACTTCCAGAAGTTTCTTTTCCAGACTATAAAGTCTGCATGAAGGATTTGATGTCAGGGGAAGCCAACAGATCCGAGAGGTTGCAAAAGTTTTCGGAAGCTCTGAGAGGTAAGTAATAGATGCCATTACAGCTGTGATAACATTTTGCATTTAGGCTTCATCAACAGCATGAAAAATTTAAAAAATGTGCAGTATTCCATAATGGAATCCTAACGGAATAACGTAACAGAATCCATAACGGAATTCATTCAAAATGTTTAAATGTAAAATAAATGTTTGCATGAGACTTTCATAGTTTTCCTCAAAGATAAGTGTTCATAAGCAGCTAAGTGCTTTGATTTACTGTTTTTGTGTAATGATTCTAAAGGCTTTTTGCATTTGTAACAGTCTCAACTTGCTCCTTCAAGCTTTGACTCGCCCATATAGGCATAATAAAAGTGCATTTTGGTGCGTTTTGCATGGCTGAAGGCAACATTTTGGGCTGTTCATTTGGTAGAAGGGTGGGGGAAAGCAGAACAAACTATTACATGTCTAACATCTGATGTTCCCACACTAGTGGAACTTCCTGCCATCCTGGCAGTGCTGATTGGATAACGGTTATCCAGTGTAAGATGACTCCGGGAGGCGTGAAATCTGTATATGTGGCTGTTACAGATTCCCCCCCCCCATGAATATATATTTGCATCTTGGGTACATGTGATATTATACATGACTGTTTAAAAGGTTTTGAAAAAAAAAAAAAAAAAAAATCATTAAGGATGCATTCAATTGATCAAAAGTGACAGTAAAGGCATTTATAATGTTACAAAAGATTTTTATTTCAAATAAATGCTATATTAAGCAGCACATCTGTTTTCAACATTGATAATAATAATAATAAATGTTTCTTAAGCACCAGATCAGCATATTAGAATGATTTCTGAAGAATCATGTGACACTGAAGACTGGAGTAATGATGCTGAAAATTCACCTTTGTCTTCAAAGGAAAAAATTATATTTTAAAATATAATTTGAAATTGTAATAATTTTCACAATGGACTATATGCACGGAGCGTTATGCAGTAATATAAGCCAGCTGGAACACTTCCAGTGAAATGTCACTTGTTGGTGTGTTGAGCATCAATAGTGTAATACTTAGTTTATAATCAGAATAAAGTCACTTAAATTGTCAGGCCTAGCATTAATTTAGTTATTCAAATGCAAGACGATATTAAAAAATAAAGACGTACCTCAGTGTTCCTCCTCGGCAAAATTAAATTCGATCATCAGTTTTCACACTTGCACACTGTAAATTAAAGATTTATTATGCACTTTAGTTAGATTCATTGAATAAAATGTGAGTTTTCACAAGTGTGCCAAAATTATTGAGTTTGCGCTGCACTAAATGACAGCTTCAGTGATTACAAAGTGAGAGCACAGTGCTCGCTTTCTGTGTAATTCATTCACAAGAAAAGTTATTGTTTTTCATGAGATTTTCTGTGTTCTTCATACTTCACCTTGACAAAATGTATTTTTAAACCTAGTGATTTTATAATGTTCATTATAAAAGGTAATATTATATGTGGTAGCCTAATATTTATTCAAAAGCGAAACAGTAAAAAACTATTACAGGAAATGTCTAATATATGCACAAATAAATGCTCCTCTGCCGCCATCTGCTGGTTATAGTGGTTATATTTTATTTTCAAATAAAAGTGTTTTTTATCAAATGTTGGATTTCCTACATCTTGAAAAATTCGGTTTTACAAATGAGGGCAAACTCAGAAGGATGAACAAATAATATTTTTGGTCATCCAATTAAAAATAGCACTTGAAGTGCTGGAAAAATGTTGCGTGTGCATGTCTAATTACAGACAGCGCGTTTCTTATTCAAACGCTCCCATTAGCTTCGTCTTTATTACAATCGGTAAAACTGGTTTATTGGCAATTTAGGCAAGTGTGATAACTGCATTAAAATGTAAATACAACATTAAAAGTTTTGTACAGCGAGTACAGAATAACAGTTAACTGGTGTTGTGCCGAATTTCGACCCCTTGCCAGATTATTACCCCCTAGAATTGGTAGGTTTAGGAGTAGGTGTCGGGGAGGGGTTAGGATTAGGGGTGGGATTAAGATTAGGCAATCAGGTAGCGACTTCAACAAGGGGGGTAATAATTTGGCAGGGGGTCGAAATTCGACACAACGGAAATGCCCAAGCTGGCTTAACGAAAACCAATAAGTAACTGTTCATATGGTCAACTGAACTGTATTTTTGAATCTCAAATAGTGAGAATAAAAGACGTCTTTCAAAAACATTAAAAATCTTACAGACTCCAAACTTTTGAATGATAGTGTAAACATTCTTCAATATATCTTTTGTGTTCCCGAATAAATATTTCTCATTTATAAGCAAAAATATGTTGTGATGAAGGATCTTCTGAGAGCTTAGCGAGGTTACAACTGTGCACGTGGCAGTTATGTAACATTTCTGCCTTAAATGTTTTCAAGACTTCCTTTAGCATGGCAGGCCTGTCATTAAAAGTCAATGGAAATTACAGCTTGAAATTACAGCTGTAATATATCTTGCCACTACTCTCAGTTCTGTCGTCAGGAACTAAAACAGTCCACAGCTCTACATATATAGAAAATCATCTCATATAAAATTAACTTCATTGACTAGTTGTTTGCTACCCTTACAGGCTGTAACCTTACCACCTCTAAAATCATGTTGGTGTCAAGCGTGGTTCTCCTGTGCCTATTCACCACTGTGAGTGCAGACAAGACCCTCAGCAGCCATGCCACCATGTTGGCAGACAACAGTGCCACTTTGGCCTTCAACCTGTACCAGAACATGGCCAAGGAGAAGGACGTCGAGAACATCTTGATCTCCCCCGTGGTAGTGGCCTCCTCACTGGGTTTGGTGGCTCTTGGAGGGAAATCCAACACTGCTTCTCAGGTCAAAACCGTCCTGAGCGCCACTTCGGTGAAGGATGATCAGCTACACTCTGGGCTGTCTGAGCTTCTCACTGAGGTCAGTAACTCAACGGCACGTAACGTCACCTGGAAGATCAGCAACCGTTTCTACGGGCCCAGCTCTGTTAGCTTCGTCGACGACTTTCTGAAGAGCAGCAAGAAGCATTATAACTACGAGCACTCGAAAATAAACTTCCGTGACAAGCGCAGCGCAGTTAAAGCCATCAACGAATGGGCATCGAAGTCCACCGATGGAAAGCTGCCCGAGGTGACCAAAGATGTGGAGAAGACCGATGGAGCCATGATCATCAACGCCATGTTTTATAAACGTAAGTCTTCTTGATCACTGTTAGAATGAGAAGCAATTTGTAGATTCTTTAAAAGCTAAAATAAGACTGTTTTGTCTCCAGCACACTGGGATGAGCAGTTCCATAACAAGATGGTAGACAATCGTGGTTTCTTAGTCCACCGGTCCTACACCGTCTCTGTACCCATGATGCATCGCACAGGTGAGGCCGTGGTTAAAGCAGATGTGATCCTGAAACACAAAATGAGACACAAAACTTAGTGGTTTAAAATACATTATGGAGAATTAATTATTGTACAATACTACAGTACTGGTTAATTTTTATACAATTTTTGTTTTTGTCATAATTTTTGTTTTGATGGAAATATTCTTTAGTCAATATTTAGTCACGTCATATTCTTTCATTTTAGTCAATAAAATCATGTAATGTTCGTCAACAAAGGTTACAAGAAAGTGCAAAATTAAACTAAATATTCAAATATGTTATATCATTTTTTTTGGATATTTAAAAATATATATAATTAAATATAATTAATTTATAATTAAATAAATTAAAATATATCAACATTTAAAGTGAATATATATTAGTTTTTGTGTTTTGACGAATATCCAATAAATGTAGTCAATATTTCGTCATGTCTTATTGTTTAATTTTAGTAAATTTATCTCAATAAAATGGCATGTAATATAATATTAGTCAATTAAAATAACATTGTAGTTTAGAAAATATTTAATATATTAAAAAAACATCCTTAATGATGTGAAATGTTAATTAAAAAAAAAATATATATATATATAAAATTAATATTTATATATTTATATATAATATAAAACATTTTAATATTTAGTTTAATTTGAAAAGTTAAATTGCATATCAACTAAGTTTATTCAATATTTTATATCATATTCTTTAATTTTAGTCAATTTATTTGACTGAAAAATCATATACTGCATGTAATTGCTGTATAATAAATAGCTTTAGCTAATTTTTTATTTTAGTTAACAAAAAATATTTAAAATGTAAAAAATATATCAGCATTTTGTTGATATATATATATATATATATATAGTTTAATTTGAAAAAGAAACGTTAAGCATAAAAATTTTTAAAATTTCCTCAATGTTTTTAACAAAATATTTTACATTTATTAAATATATCAGCATTTTGTTGATTTATATATATATATATATAGTTTAATTTAAAAAATAAAATTGTCAGCAAGATTAAAAAAATCTGTCTTCAAAACTCACTTACCTTCAGTCACTACAGTAAGCCAATTTATTAATATCCAAAACTGCTGTTTGATTTAACAGAAAGTTTCATTCTTTCATCATTTGTCCTTGCACGTTTACATCATACGTTTATGCTGTCTTTCAGGCATTTATGGCTTCTTTGACGACACAACCAACAAGCTTTTAGTTCTGAACATGCCGCTGGCCCATAAGATGTCATCTGTGGTGTTTATCATGCCGTACCACGTAGAAGCCCTGGAGAGAGTGGAGAAACTGTTGACACGTCAACAACTAAACACCTGGATCGGTAAAATGGAACAGAGGGCGGTTGCTGTGTCGCTGCCAAAGGTCAGCATGGAAGTCAGCCACAACCTGCAGGTACGAACAGTCTGCAATTTCAGCAAGTGTTTGTGATAAACTCACCTGTGAATTCAGTTACTTATATATAACACCGCTCGTTCTTGCAGAAACATCTTGCTGAGCTGGGTCTGACCGAAGCTGTGGACAAGACCAAAGCAGATCTGTCCAACATCTCAGGGAAGAAAGACCTCTACCTGTCCAATGTCTTCCATGCCTCCGCTATGGAGTGGGACACAGAGGGAAATCCACCCGATACGAGCATCTTTGGTACCGACAAGCTCAAAAACCCCAAACTCTTCTACGCTGACCATCCCTTCATCTTCCTGGTGAAGGACAACAAGACAAACTCCATTCTTTTCATGGGCAGGCTGGTCCGACCGAAGGGTGAAAAAATGAGGGATGAATTGTAGGTTGTTAATTTAAATGTGAGTGTATGAGGTTAATGTGTGTGTGTGTGTGTGTGTGTGTGTGTGAGCAGATCTGCGGATGTGTGTAAATGGTACACCTGAGTTCGTTCCATTAGATCAGTGGACCACCATGTGCTATCCGTTACGTTTACTTTGAAAATTGATCTTTAGGTGCCTCATAATGTTTTATGTTATAAACAACACAAGTGTACTAGACAAAGTATCGTAAATTCACATCTGAATCGGTTTCTGAGAAGCGCAGCATGCTTATATTAAGTATGATCTCTATGAAATTTGTTTTAGATCCACACGAACAGCATTTTTGCTCAGGGGTTTCTCTTCTTTATTTGCATTTCAATGGCTTGAGCGAATAACTCACTATGCCGAGTGTTTGATTTCCCAAAAAGTCTGTGGATTTTGTTGCACAAAGTGCCTGAAATTTCACCACTCCATGCTGAAACATTCCTCTCAGAAGTGCACACTTGTGTCTGCACTGAATACTGCGTCTGCACTAGACAGCGTGTGATATGAGCCCATGTCTGTACCATGTTAAAGGGATAGTTCACCCAAAAATGAAAATTCTTTCATCATTTACTCACCCTTAAGTTGTTCCAAACCTGTATGAATTTCTTTCTTCTGTTGAACACAAAAGAAGACATTTTGAAGAATGTCGGTAATTAAACAGTTGATGGACCCCATTGACTTCCATAGTATTTTTTTTTTTCCATACTATGGAAGTCAATGGTGTCCATCAACTGTTTGGTTACTGCATATTCTTCAGAATATCTTCTTTTGTGTTCAGCGGAAGGTTTGGAACAACCTGAGGGTGATTAAATGATGACAGAATTTTCATTTTTGGGTGAACTTTCCCTTTAAAGCTTGTATTTACATTGTACCAAAACACGGTTGTCTGAAATGTTGGATTGTTCCTTGATTTTTCAATAAAATCAGCATCACTGAGAACATGTGTGAGTTTTTATGTATGCTGTACTTCTTTTAAGGTCAAAGTAAGGTTTGTGGTTATGGTCAGAACTGCATACCATACATACAGTAAGATGTGCGCAGTATGCAGATTTTAGTCTAATTTGCCAAAATATGAAGTATACAATAGAGCTTACTCTGTGGAATACTATATCCCATAATGCATTGCGCATGACCTGACTTTGAATTTCATAAGTGATGAATGAATTAGAAATAATGGCTGCATCCAAAATCATACTTCCCTACTATATAGTAGGCGAAAAACAGTATGTGACTAGAGTAGTATGTCCGAATTCACAGTAGGCTACTTATAAGAGTAGGCAAAAAGTACCTGGATGACCTACTTCTTCCGGCAAGATTCTGAAGTGTGCATATGATGGACACTTTACTATCCAATAAGGCCACGGGAGAGGATTTGTGGTAGGTCACATGACAATGACAACATGGTGAATGCAGACATCCTGATTACATTCATATTACACATATGCATACTATATAAAATGTACTTTTTAGCAGTCGCTAAGTACTTATTTAAAATAAGTACCTACTGAAGAGAGTATGCGATTTCAGATGCAGCCAAAGTCAGCCATTTTTAACAGCTTTTTCTTAACTCATTATTTGTTTGTTTTTACACAAAATTTAATTAAAAGTAAAACCTAGCTATTTTTATTTCTAAAAAAAAAAAAAAAAAAAAAAAAAACACAACAGGATGGCACTTTCTGAATTATACATATGCCGTCTGCAATGAAATAAGGCCACGTCACAATTAAGCATAGCACTGTTTGAAACCAAAGGTTTATATTTTTGTCTGCACAAAGCTTTGGCGACATCTAGCGTGATTCACTGGAATTACATCAGCGCTCACCGATAATGGCGTGTGAAGCAGCAAAAATACGCGTGATCTGGATGTATCTGGTTAGAAAGAGAATCTGTTCCGCCGTACAAAGAAAGTTGTTTATCGTTCACCCATCAAGTCTATTCAAAACTATTCAAAAGAAACAGGTTTGTCTGTATTCTCACATGTGTAAACTCCGTTATCTGATCAGAGGAGAATGTGTTCAACTCTGCACCGGTATGTTTTACCTTCAACCGACAAAAAAAGAATACATGTCATGGTGAAAAATTGCACCGTGTGTAAAAATGGGGGAAAATATCGCTAATTTTCAAGGGGAAATAGCTAAATAATCCCTCTATAATCCCAATATTCCAGGAAAAATAGCAAAAATATCCCATGATGGACAAACTATTTCTAAAAAAAAAAAAAAAAAGATTACAATAAGGTCCCATAAGTTAACATTAGTAAATGCATAAACTAACATTTACCAACAATAAGCAATACATTTGTTACAGTATTTATTAATTTTTGTTAATGTTAGTTTATTGTTAGCTCAGGTCTGTTAACTAATATTAACAGACACAACTTTTGTTTGTAATAATACATTAGTAAATGTTGAAAATAACTTTAACCCAGATTAATAATTGCTTTAGTATTAAGCATTTTTAATTGTAGTTAATGTTAACTAATGTAGTCAAATATTGTAAACAATTTATTTATTTGTTTGTTACAGAGATATTAATGAAATATAGCAACACTTTATTTTTCATTAATAGCCTACGTCATCACAAATTATATAATTCTTTAGAGATCAATAGTTCATGAACACGTGTACATTACAATTAATCAAAGTATAATGTACATTAACTATTGATCTTTTAAGCTAATATAATATTATATGTGTATGCATTTTGTGCGTATATAATAGTAGGCTACACTGTCCCTTCAAAGTGTACTAGATTAGAACAACGAGCACTTCGTTGTATTGAGTTACAGAAGGCTATTGTTTACAGTGCAACTGTTACCACACGTAGGCCAGTTCAGATTGGATGGAGCGCTCAATCCGTTACCGTACAAGCAACTCCTCCCTCCGCCCGTCCGACCTATCTGATCTCTCTCTCATCATGGCTCCGGCGGCGGACAGGCCGGGCTACTGGGGGAACACCGACCTCAACTCTGGACTGGTGCGAGGAGAATTATGTGGTCTCGTATTACATCGCAGAATTCTGTAAGTACGTTTAAATGCAAAGCTTGTGTTCGGGACACACGGTTTATGGTTGTTTAGAGCGGTAAACACGGATGTTAAAACGGTGAGATGAATATTGTCGAATCCTACTATGAGAAGGCGTTAATATTCATATTCATGAGGCAAGTATACGCTATTGGACGCTTACGACGCATCGTCAGCACAGCCTAATTAATATTGACGAATCAGTTCTTTCCATTGGAAGGTTTTGAAGCAACGTCAAAATGACGTAATTAATATTAAAAAGCCAAGCTTTGTTCATAGAGAAGTTACGCTTCAACGTCAGCGTAACGTAATTAAAATGTATAAGCATTTGCCATAGTAGGATTCGTAACTAATCAGCCGAGGCCAGCGACCCTCTGTCCGCGTTGAACTCGTGTCGGAAAGCCCAATAACAAAGGAAAATCATACAAATGACCGGAAACAGAATGGATGAAACCCAGTGTGTGGCGACATTTGGGGAGGAGCATGTGCCGATGATACTGATTTTCAGCGAGTATGAATAGAAAAACATTCTTTATTTCCCACAACGTAGATGTTTGTTTTATGTTAAACGTTATTTAATTTGCTAATAAACTGGCTTTAAGTGTGGTCTCAAAATGTGATCAGAGCTGCTAGATTGAAAATCAGTCAGTTGAACGTAGTTATAAAGGACTAACAGTGTAACCAGTAACATAACTTTTACTGTAAATATGCATGCGAGTTATTAGTGCAGTGTTATACTTAAAAATACTACTTATAGGTAATTGAATTTGATTTTTTTTGGTCACTGTTGAAATAAAAACAACAACAATAAACCAGCCTAAGATGATTTGCTGGTCTAGTAGTCTGTTAAATGATTAAGTGTTAATGTAGTTGGTTTCCAGCCAGATCAGCTGGAAGTACCATTTATTACCATCAGTATTTTTTGTAAGAATAATACACTAATTTGTATTTTCCAAACAGAAAACTAGTAAAGCTAATAAACCATCACTTTCACCATGGCTACAGAGATTTACCTGGAGAAGTTCTAGCTAGATTTCTGTGATTGCTTTGATGCTAACTTTTCTTGACTGCTGATTATATATGAAAGTATGGAAGGACACAATGTACATAGCCATTAGCTCTTTATGTTGTTTGCTCAAGTACGTTTCAGGACACTTTGATAAGATGCTTGAAGGGCACAAAGTGACAGTTAACGCATTCACACACACTAATACTAATAGAGCTTGACTTCCCTCGGCAATTCACTATGGGTTTTTTGGTTAGTCTGATTATTTGAGTTGTACTTCACAACACACAGTCATATCTCAAACATAAGTTTTAAACGCTGCTAGAACCAGCTGGAATTTCAGTGCCATTGAGATCAGAGTGATCTTTAGTGTCCAGCGGAAACCTGTTCCCTTATGAAGGAATGTGCCATGTTCGGTATGATGAGCTGTATATCCAAACAATGAAACAATAGGCCTGTATACACCATGTTATTTCTTTCTAACATAGGTTTAGTTTTCTTGGACTCAGCAAGGAGGCACAATAGCAGTCTGCCAGCTGCTGGTGGTGCTAAGAGGCCAGTTTGGATGAAGTTCACTCAACTATTGTTCACATCAATTCAAGTGGAAGATTGCTGCAGTTTTTGCTGTAATTGTTTATTGACTAACTCAAATACAGCCTAAAGTCGGGATGAAATGGAAGTTGTGATAATCTTTTTTTTCCTATTGTGATGTATATCCAAGTGAAGCGTCTTCTTGAACAAGAAAGTATGTAGGGCGGGGCTTGATTTTGACTATCGGTAATTGATTGGATTGGTTGTGGTTTGCTATTGGTTGATCTCATGTGAGTGACAGGTTGTCCCGCCCTCACACTAGTAAACGTGTCATCAGAGAAGAGAAGAGCTGCAAGAGGGAAGGGAAAAAATTAATAATGTGTCCAGATAAATAATTTATAACAAATACTGCTATATTCCATAAAAAATAAGAAATGTTAATTGTGATTTCATGGTGACTTTAATATTTACATTCATTAACATGAAAACATTGTCTTTTTTGCTTTCTCCAGGGAATACCGTCAGCAACCTGATAATGATCCTACCTCCCATTTATGGAGCCATTCAGACGTGTAAAGATGGTTTGGAAATACGCTATGTATGGTCGTTTTTAGGACTCGCTGGTACGAACTGATCCATCATTCACATTATATATGTGTATATATATATATATATATATACACACACACACACACACATATCTAAGTTTTTCGAAAGGAGTGACCTTTCCCCCAGATGTGTTTCCTAAATAAATAGAGATAAAAAGTTCTGTTTTTATATTGTCGCTCTTTTCGTCACAGCCGTGGGCATTGGTTCATGGAGCTTTCACATGACACTACAGTATGAAATGCAGGTAAGCTTCAGTTCTCTTCTTCAGCCTTTCAAAGTGTGCATCTTGTTCCCAAGCACATGAAAAGCTTATTTCACTTTCATTCTCGTAGCCACAAAGCTGCTTCTCTAACTGTACATGCCCAAAGCAATAGCAGTAATTCACAAGTGACACACAAAAGCTGTCAGTCTCTGCATTGTTTTTGCTTTTAGTTACTGGATGAGCTGCCGATGATCTACAGCTGCTGCGTCTTTGTCTACTGTCTGTAAGTTGACCTTTCTTACACCTGCAAAGTCACACAGTCTGCTTTCAACTTTGACCTCTGAATGCTTGTCTTGAGCTTAATGAGGATCAGACATTGTATTTGACAGAAAATGTTTGTTATCATTAAGCTTTTTGGATTTGAAAGAAGCTTTTTATGCTCACAAAGGCTGCATTTATTTGATCATATATAGTAGGAACAGTAATATTGTATAATAACTGTTTTCTATTTTCATATTCCTGTGATGGCAAAGCTGAATTTTCAGCATCATTGCTCCAGTCTTCAGTGTCACATGATCCTTCAAAAAATCATTCTAATATGCCGATTTGCTGCTTATGAAACATTTCTTGTTATTATCAATGTTGAAAATGGTGGAGTTGCTTAATATCGTTGTGATACACTGTTAGGATCAGGATTTCAGGATTCTTGAAAGTTTTGATTTCTTAAAAAAAAAAAAAACATACTGACCCCAAACTTTTGAACTTTGAATGATAGTGTATGATCGTAGGTCATTTATTGTGGATGCTTTTCCTCTGAGTTTTTTCTGTGGCTGATCTGAATACATATCTTACATTACAGATACGAGTGCTTCAAGCAAGAGCGCGCTGTTAACTATGTCTCAATTACACTTTTGCTGACCTTCAGTATTATTGTTAGTGTGGTAAGTTTTTCTTTGCTCTTTTATATTTTCTAAAAAATATACAGTACAGTAGGGCCCAAAAGCAAAGCAAAAAAAAAAAAAAAAAATTTAAGTACAAACATTTTTATTTCATATAGCATGATGGTAACACTTTACTTAATGTATAATCAAAGACTTTAGATATACAAAGACGGTGCACTCACATTACTACGAATGGGAGAAAGTGCAACACGCAATATGGCGGAATAAGTCCCGCCTTCTTAATAAAAGAGCCAGTCGCCAATTGGTAAGTTATTGCGTCACTGCAGCTGCCGTTAGAAGATCTGGTGGCTATTGAAACAGGCAATGTTTGCACGCATTGGCTGGTCCAGCCTGAAAAATGCTCTTTTTTTTAATCATGATTTGAGCATTTGGAAACAAAATTTATGAGATTTCATTGGTGATTTCAAATATGAAATTTAATCATAAGCTTGGAAAAAAGCTTTGGAGAATTTGATATTACCCCGTTCAAAGAGATAGGAGCTACTAGCATGAGTGAAATAGCTGCCTGAAAGGCGTTTTTTAAAGGTAGTCGTCGAGTGAAATGACTTGTCTTAAAGGGTATAATGCATTATAATTATATAGGTATTTATAATGTACATTATAATGTATTATATCTTTAAGTATTATAATGTATTATAACTGTGGTTACAGTTATTCATGAGACCATACAAATCCATTATGTGCATTACAATGCATAATATAAAATACTTTTATAATGCATTATATAAAAAGGCTTTAAGTAAAGCATTACTAAAGTTATTAACTTAATTTGAACTGAAATAAAAAATGATTTAAAAATTAAATAAAAAAAACTATACAACATTGTTTATACCCTTGTTTTAAATGAATAAAACACCAGATTTTCAATACAGTTTCAGACCCCACTGTATATATATATATTTATTTATATTTTTAATTATTATTTCTCATCTAATTTTTCTTTTGCAGGTTTACCTGATATGGAAAGAGCCTGTGTTTCATCAGGTGAGACTCGCACATTAAAGGCATAGTTCAAAATGAAAATTCTTGTCAGCATTTACTAACCCTGAATTTCTTTCTTCTGCTGAACACAAAAGAAGATATTCAGAAGAATATGGGATTAACAACATTCTTCAGAATATCTTCATTTGTGTTCAGCAGAAGAAAGAAATTCATACAGGTTTGGAACAACTTGTGGGTGAGTAAATGATGACAGAGTTTACATTTTGGGGTGAACAATCCCTTTAAAGGTGCTCTATGTAAGTATTTGACTGCACCAAAGCATAAAATACCATAATATGTTTGCAGATATTTATCAAACATGCTGAGTTTACATACTCGTTTCCCTGAAAACCAGTGCTATTTTACTTTGAAATTTGCTTTCCGTGTCTGAATTTCTGTTTTTGTTTTGGTCTGTGCAAGACCGCACATTGCCAATTTACTCAATAGTATTTCACCACCCCAGGTTGCTAGTTGGCGGAAAACACATGCAGCGAATTGCAGCCATGGATGCCAGCGAACAAACTGGGTCAGAGATCGCAGATTCTACCTGACCTAAAAAGCCTCAGCATCCATCTAAATATCTCTATGAACAGGAGCATATTAAAATGCGATATCAACTAATCATAAATCAATAAATCAACTAATTATCTTACAGTGTGTAAGTCTCCTCGCCTTCCAATGTTAATTGAGCTCGCTCCTGTTGTGTGTCTTTAAACTGGCAACCAGCATGATCATTGAGTCTGAGGAGGCGGGGCAAACAATATATTGAATTTGGACTGCAGTACACATTTCAATCACTAGCTGTCATTCTTACATAAAGAACCTTTAAGAACCTCCTTAGTTTGGGTTATCCCACTTGACCATGTCAGGTTTCTTTGAGAGCATAACACGGTTGTGTCAAAACTACTCTTCTGCAGGCAGTGTTTGTTGTCCGTTTCTGTTGTTTAAGGGCATGACAGTTAGGTGTGGCTCTATTAATGCTCAGGGTACTGAATGGTACTTGAGCTTCTGTAAACACACTGCTGTGATGTTTAAAGGATTAGTTCACTTTCAAATGAAAATTAGCCCAAGCTTTACTTACCCTCAAGCCATCCTAGGTGTATATGACTTTCTTCTTTCTAAAGAGCACAATCAGAGATATTTTAATAAATATCCTGACGCACCCGAGCAGTGAACAGGGGTCACAAGTATGAGCTGAAGAAACTGCTTCCATCCATCATAAACATGTACTCCACATGGCTTCAGGGGGTTAATAAACTCCTTCTAAAGCAAAGCAATGCATTTGTGTAAAAAAAAAAAAAAAAAAATCCATATTTAACAAGTTATGAAGTAAATTATCTAGCTTCCGCCAAACCGCCTTCTGTATTCAACGTACGAAGAAAGTGTAAAAGTCTTGCAGTTCCAAAGACCTTTATTAACCCCCCGGAGCCGTGTGGAGTACACGTTTATGTTGGATGGATGTGGATGGATGCATTTTCTTGTGCATCCATCCACATGCCCTGTTCACTGGCATTATAAAGCTCGGATGCGTCAGGATATTTATTAAAATATCTCCGACTGTGTTCATCAAAAAAAAAGAAAGTCATATACACCTAGGATGGCTTGAGGGTGAGTAAAGCTTGGGGTAATTTTCATTTGGAAGTGAACTAATTATTTAAAACTGCCAGCACAACACATTCACATTAAAAAAATAAATAAATAAAATCACCATTTAAACAGTCATATTGGTTACATATCAGATGGTGATGTTAAATATACAGGTTAACAGCTGTTTTATAATTTCCCCCAGGTCATGTATGCCATACTAGTGGCTTTCTTGGTGATTCGCTCAGTTTTCATAGTCACATGGTGAGTGAATGAATCTGTATTTGCTGACATTTTACTTTCCATAATATGATGTAAAATAGGACATTTATCAAGACAAAAAGTGGTGAGACTGAATTTAACATTTTCAGCCCACTGAAAAAATAAAATTAAGTGAAATGGATTATAAACTTTTCCCGCCCAATTTGTAAGCGGCCTTATTCATTTTTAAAAAAAGTTTCCATCAAAGCGTTAAGTCATGAATGAAACCAAACAGCCATCACACATTTTGATTTGAGGCATTTGAGTTCCCCTATGGAGAAAATGAATGAAAATTTTACTTCTGTTGATTGGATTGTGAAAAGTGAGCTTTTCATATCAGAATAGAGTCAGACTTGAATGCAAGTTTGTTAAGACAATGTCTGTATTATGAAGTTGTGCTTGTGTATTAAGGAAGTAAATGCTTTAACATCATGTCTGTGCTTTGCAGGGTCTATCCATGGCTCAGAGCCCTCGGCTTTACGTCATTAACTGTCTTCCTGTTGGGATTTGTATTATGGAACATCGATAATATCCTTTGTGACTCTCTAAGGTAGTTCTACAGTTACATTGCATTTACATTTAACAGTATATATATATATATATATATTTTTTTTTACATTTACAAGAAAGTGCAAAATAAAACAAAATATTTTATATATTTTATAGTTTTAAAAATCACTATGTAATAATTAATATTTTCTAAATACATAAAATGTATAAAATTAATATATATTAGTTTTTGAGTTTTGACAAAAAAAAATAACTCTGAAATAGCATGTAATTTTAGTCAGTAAAATAACATTTTTGTTTACAAAAAATAAATTTGTTTACAAGAAAGTGCAAAATTAAAGTAAATATTCATATATTTTATATTTTTATACATATTTTGTAGATTTAAAAATCTATATTTTATATATAGTCAGTTTTTACTCTGAAATGGAATGTCATTTTAGTCAACAAAAATCAAATTTTACTTTATGAAAAAAAGTGCAAAATTAAACTAAATATTCAAATATTTTATATATTAATATTACTTAGAATATTATTTAGATCTACTATGTTCATTGTGAGCAACTTTGTTGTTGGCCAAGCAGAATAACAGCAGAAAATGAGAACTGAAGAGGTGATTATTTGTCATTGTTTCATTCAGAGCCACACGGCAGCGACTGCCTCCTGTGATTGGGGCGGTTACGCAGCTTCACGCCTGGTGGCACATCCTAACAGGCCTGGGTTCATATTTACACATACTCCTCAGGTACGTATCTGAAGAAAAATGAATGGATTGAATGGATGATGCATGTAAATATGGTTATAATGATTTTTTATTTATTTTTTGCCATAGCCTCCAGATTCGGTCAACCTACCTCAAGCACAGACCAAAAGTGAAGTTTTTATGTGGTGTTTGGCCGATGCTGCACATCGAATCTCAGAAGGCGAGTTGAAAGGGACCTGAGAAGAGGAAGATGGACCAATCACAGACCTCAGACAGAAAGAGGTCCAGCCAGTGAGCTTCAACGGCAGCAGGAAGTGACCAGCGGCTGTTGGTTTGGTTCCCCTGTTCCCCTTTCTGCTCCAATCGCCAAGTGCATTAATGAGAAAGCTGCCAAACGAAGGAAAGATTTTGTCTTTATTATCGGTTAAATGAGAGTTTTGTAGTGGTCTTGTGATTTTGCACAATGTAACATGTACATAAGTTGTCCTATAAATCGGAGGCTCTAATTAGCGAGAAAGAAGCAGCCAAAACTAGGATTATGTTCTGGTATTTCTTTCTGCCTTCATGAGGGAAAATAATATAGCTTTGTTGGATCATATCTAGTCAGTTTGACATATTCATATTTTGTACTTGAAATGTAACTATCTTGAGATTATGCAAAATTTTACTTATCTCTACACTTTTAGAGATTATGAAGGTCAAATGAAACAGATCAGAAAAATGAATGAATGTTAATAAGTAAGATCTTCATCCTGAAGAGGCATTTAGGGATGAGATACATGCACATTTTACTGTGTTTCAGAGATACAGTAGCATGTTACATAATTTTGTTACATATTAATAATTACATATTAATATTTGTAATTACAGTAAGACAGATTAACAATAGTCATAAACTGCTCTGCAAGCAGTCAATAATTCAGTGACTCCCTTGTTTACTTCCAGAATGAATCAGCGTTTCTAATGAATGGTTCAATTAATAATTTAGTGACTCACTTGTAAAGGCAGTTGCGTTTTTGTTTCTGAATGAATCAATTGAATGAGTGACTCAAAACACAGATGATTCACTGAACTAACTGCTGTGTAAAAATAAATATTTAACCCTGATCCAGCTTGCCCCTAAAACATTTCAAGCCCCTCATGTGACCAATATGCAATCGAATTGATTTAATTTATTATCATTTTTGGTAAAAAAAAAAAGTGTTGAACATTTTATGAAGGAATTATCATGTGTGCTAATTAGCACTGAGCTGAGATACTTAAATGTTATACTTGCTGTTACTCAGTCGGGAGTATATTGATTAAAATCAAGTAAAGCCTTGCTAGCATTAGCATTAGCAAATGAATGTTTCAAACTACATTATATTCTCATCTCTAATTTTGACTACTTGAACTGCCACTGGCCGTGCTTGCTGTCAAAAAGGGAACAGTGAAGGGTGGTTACGAATGAAGTCGTATATTAATATTGATTTGTCATTTGTTTATTGTGCCAAGTTAATGGTTCACTAAGAACACAGTCATCTCTATGTGAAGCACAGCTGAGGAAAAAAAGAAAAAAACGTATATAAACGGTGAGACGTGAGGTGAGGCACATGTTTCAGATAAAGCGCTGCTGCAGTGTATACCACTGAGGATGCCTTAGATTAAACTGTGGTTTATTCCTTGTTGCCTTGATGTCCATTATATCAAATAATTATGAATTACATATCCTAATCACATATAATGATTCAAACAAAAATAAAGAGGTCAGCATTTTCGCTGAGAGTACAAATGATCAAACAACAGCAAAATTACTGCCACTATCACAGTTTAGTGCTTAAATCCACTGACGCAGTTGTTTAGATATTAGGCACTACATTTTTGGACCTCTAATCTTGCTTATGACTGAAATGGTGAGTTATAATATGGAATGTTGTGGCTAACCTTCCCAGCATTGTCCTGTAAGGGTCATTGTCCTGTGTAATGATTTATGTACGTTATGTGCGTTTTGTGATTTTTTTTTTTTTTTTTGCCTCATTAAAATCTCTTGTTGCCAATATTGTTTTACCTTATTTTAAATGGATTGTGCTGCTTGTACGTCTTTATAAAAGGGTTTGTGTCTGTAATCATTTTTTAATCAGTAACATTTCCATTTTTGTACGACTGGGTATAGCCTAAGACTATAGATACACAGAAAGACTGTTCACTCCTATTGGTTATGAATCGGAGAAATTGCAACGCGCAATATGGCGGAATATGTCCTGCCTTCTAAGTAAAAGAGCCAATCGCTAATTGATAAAGTCATTGCGTCACTGCAACTGCCCTTAGAGGCCCCTGTTCCTGAAAAATAACCTTTTTTAACGCTATTCGAGCATAAGAAACAACATTTATGGGACAGTTCATGTCAGACTTTGTTGCTAGTTTGAAATATGCTATTTAATTGTGAGTTCGCCAAGCAGTTTTTGAGATTTCAGGATTCCCCCATTCAAATAGATAGGACTTGGCCTTGGATGCCTGAAATAGCTGCCTGGAGCCATCGCAAATATGGCAGCCAAGTGAACAGACTTTCCTTGAAAGGCACTTTGATGTAGCTACAAACGACGGATGTAGCCTATTACAGCATCCAATACGTAAAAGTATTTATGTACAGCTTTAGAAACAAAATATAATTATATATAATTCCATAGTAACATTTTACTAGTACCATAATATCTTTGGGACCCTGAGCTTAAGCATTTAATAAAAAAAGAATAGGCAGATTAATAGGTATATACAGTGACATTAGTTTTAATTAGCCATTACTATTAAATATAGTTATTTTTAAAAATTCATTCAACAAATTTAATGTAGTCTAATCGATTAAATACAATAAAAGAATCCATTTTCCTTAATTCCTCAATTTATTCCCTTAATTTAATACGATAAATTCCTCATTTTGTGAACCTGAATGAATCTGTAAACATTTGCATGTGTCTAAAGTTGTTCATAAGCGCTAATGCTGTCACGTATCCGTTCAGTGTTTATGCAAAAATATGAAAATGTAGTCTTTGTGTGCAAAAACCACACTTTAAATATGAATACCTACGATTAATGAGTTCAGATTGGAATGGTAAAACATACCTGGCCATCTCAAAACAAAACAAACAAACAAACAAAACTGGCTGCAGATCATTGTTGTGACAGTAGAGGGCTCCACCACAGTGAACTTTATTCCACACATCTCCAAGTGTGGGTATCTGCAGGTTGGAGTAATGGGGCGTGGAGAAAGGTCTTTATCATTGGTTGTGAAAGCTGTCTCAGGGTGTGGGGAAGGGGTTAGTTTCTATTGTCGGAGTTCACCTTTCGACAAGCCTCCTTTCAGCAGGCCCATTACTCTGACCTGCAGCGGTCCCTGTCTCCACATATTTGACAAGCACACCTGCAACTGTCTGTCACTGAGTCATTTCCTGGTCTGGAAAATAAGCATGTTTGAACCTGGAGTCTCAGGTAAGCAGGGAATTCTCCACGACGTCAGAGATTTAAGGCGAACGCTGTACACAATAAATCTTTATATGTCTCAGTCCCTATACCTGTATTTATTTTAGGAATGAATAATGATCCCTGAGGGGAAAAAACTATGCTGTAAATAAAATCCCTGACTCCGTCATGAAGATTTACTGTATGTGTTACCAACACTATTGAAAAAACTGATTACATAATAGCAGATGTAGAGGTGTTGGTGCTAGCACCTTAGGCAAAGGAAGTGATGACCATCTCATTTACAGACGAGCTGTTTCCAATTATTTTGCTGAGATTAGACAATAAGTGAAGTTTGAGGGTATTTTATTCTTTTACAATATTTCCAGAATCCCTGAATCAGAGGAAGCACTTCTGATAAACAGCTGTTGCTCATATGTTTGTGCTAATTTTGAGGGAGGATCAGCAGAATTCGGTATAATACATTATGGTGAAATGTCTTATTTTGGAGCTGGGAGTACATGATTAGTAACCAGAGTATTTAATAAACAAGCACACATGGCGTTGGTGGAACATTGTGGCTTATGAGAGTTACAATTGTTCCACAGCATCTAGGCTTGGCTATGACTCTGTCCTAGGGCACTACAAGGTTTTTATGTCTTGTGTTAACTAGATAATTTAGTGAGACATGTGAGTCATCTAAATAACCAGTTTCCTATTCCAAAATCAAATATATAGGCTAAAGGAAACAGTGTCTAGCCTCACTTGTATTCGTGCCTGTTCACACAGAACACGTTTTTGCTGTTAAAAATGCTAGATGTAGGCCAGTGCAACAAACAATATGGCAAGCCAAAAGGGTCAAAATTACACTATAGACATATCACGCTTACATCCAAAACGCCATATTTGATGGCGTTTAAGATGGTTTTAGTGCTGAATTTGGACCCTTGTGGCTTTCGATAGTCTTGTGGCAAGCCAAACGGCGTAAAAAGCAGCACTTTTCACAAACACTAAAATGCAGTCAAATACAGTGTTTTGGTGATTCACGCACGTTTTGTTTGTTTGTTTGTTTGTTTGTTTTTTTTTTTTTACTTTGTTTGGAATGAGGACGCCATATTTTATGGTGCTAAAACCGTCTTAAATGCCATAAAATATGGAAGCAAGATTTTTAAATAAAATCTAAAAATAAAATAAAATATGGAAGCAAGATTTTTAAAAGGGGGGTGTTCACGAGTTTACACCAAAGATCCAGGCAAGACAAGATTAAACTTGTAATTACTTGCAAAAGAATTGCCTACAACATTCTAAAATCTGTCAGTTTAATGCGACATGTAAGCTATGTATCCTTTCTTTTGCAACGATCATTTTTCAGTCATAGACCAGTGCTAAACAGCTGACAAGAATTCACATGCACAAAAATGTGTTTCGCCACGCAGCGGAGGAATGGAAAGTTGACAAACCATTAAAAAAGTATTGACTTAAGAACCACTTATATTTTTAAATATTTTCAATAAATCATGTTCCCATTCACTCCAGTGACGAATTTTAAAAGTAATGAAACTAAATTCTATTTATAAGGTAAAACTTTTACATTTTTAGGCATTAACTAATGCCAGTGCCTAATGCCAAAATGTTTTCTTTGTTCATCAAGTAATTTACTGGTCAGGCATTATTGTTAACTCCTAAGACTGTAAGCAGAAAATTACAATTTGATGGATAATTTAAATATATTCACATTTAGGTAATGTATTAATTCCGCCGTCACATCTGAACGCGAAACGCTGCTTGGATAGTTTCAAGATAGTTAAAAATAATTAATAATACAATAATAATTTTTATTTTAAGTTTATTCTTGTTAGAAGATTTTTTTATTTTATTTTACTGATTATGAACACAAATTAATCATGACAAACCAAATAAATTTGAATTGAACTAATTATACAATTGATGAAAACAAGCTGATATTTAGGCCTATAATTATTTATATAATTAATAAATATATTTTCATGAAAAATCATGATTGTATTTATTTATTTTTTTCAAAAGTAAGATTAATGTAAGCAGCTTCTTGCAATACTCTCCTAAATGCATAATAAAACATTACCGCTTAAATGAACGTATAGCCTTCAGTCGTTTTTACTGTCCAATGACAGCATCTTATATCTACTTTGAATGGCATGGGAGAGACTCTTGATGGGGAGTTGATTTGTTGCCCCAAGAGTTTATAATAGCATATTTTAACTATATTTTTAAATGGATAAAGAAAAAACAAACAAACTGTCAAATCGTTTTTAAATGCTGGCTTTATTAAACTATGTTTTAAACATGTCATATGTCTATTTATTTTTAATATAGGCCTACTATTTGTTAATTTATTGTTCTATTTTGTTTAACATTTTTACATTTAACATGAATAATCAAACATTTAACATAAAACAAGTGTTGCACAACAATTTTAAATGTCTATTTGTCCATTTTAAAATGATTTATTTATTTAAATTTTTATGTTTTAATTAAATTGATTTATGCTATTAGTTATTCTTTCAGTTTATAAGGTGTCACAACAAATCCTGCATTCCTGTTCTTCCATTCATAATATAATAGCCATAATAATGTCAGAATTATCAAATAAATTCAATATGCAGACTCAGATTATCTTGAGTTTTGCGTTAGTTCAAATGCGCTTTAAGGTGATGGAAACAATTTATTGGCATACTCATGGTGTGTAGTGACCATTTGTGCATAAAACACCATGGCATTATGCATTAGGCCCAACAAAGTCTGACAAACACAGCCCTTGACATAGAAATCAGATGTTTAAACTCGTAGTCATTTTGTGCGCGAGCGCGTTCATGCCAGTGTATGGGCATATAAGCATTTAATCATCTGTATTTCATTAGTTCTTGTGCATGCGACTTGCAAGCTTAAGTTTCAGAAAACATCATAAAAGCATACTCTAAAATGAATAAATAAACAAAACATATTTGACTTAATTGATTAACAAAGCGAAATAAAAAAACTGTGACAGATAGTAGCCTATGCTGCTTAGTTTGATTCATTTTTGCGATGCGCCGCACTCCACAACAAGTTCAAGGAAAGGAAACTGAGATGACAAAAAGCCCATCCTGTTTTCTTTTTTTTTTTCAAAAGCACAATGTTCTGTTTTTAGTGTGAGTGTATAAAAGTAAACCTCGAAGTATCGAATAATGTCTTACTCATATCTGTAAATTACAGAGTATTTAAGTTGTTTCTGCTGATATCAGGAAACAGTTGAAGTGATCGCGCCGGCGCATTCAAAAAATGTATATGATTTATAAACTACAACTTACGGAACGAATGCGGCACCAGTTCCGTTTTTTTTCCGTAAGTTGAATAGGGAAGGTGTAGGACATACAGTGTAAGCTTTTTTAAAAATACTGAAGGCGGTCTGGCGGAAGCACTTGGGAGGCGATCATTTGTGTTTATAAAGCATATACATTTTTATTTTCTTTTTAGAAAAGGACCGATCATTTCGCTAGATAAGACCCTTATTCCTCGTCTGGCATCGTTTAAAGCCCTTTGAAGCTGCGCTGAAACTGTCATTTTGACCTTCAAACGTTTGGAAGCCATTGAAGTCTACTATAAGGAGAAAGATCCTGGAATGTTTTCATCAAAAACCTTAATTTCTTTTGGACTCAAGAAAGAAGGACATGGACATCTTGGATGACATGGGGGTGCGTAAATTATCAGGAAATTTTTATCTGAAAGTTTACTAATCCTTTAATCACATAATATTAGTCATATGACAAGGATGTTGAGTGTCTGGAGTCTGAGACTGGCTTTCTGGTCCATAGTCCATTTAAACCACTGAAGGAATTCAGGAAGTACATGAGGGCTGAGATAGATCTGTAATGCAAGGAGCTGAGTTTATTCAGCAGAGAACTATTTTTCAAATATGTGTCTGAGAAGATCAAGGGAGATTTGTTTTGTGGACTACTTTTTTTGTTTTGTGGACAAAACAAATATGTAAACATCTGTTATGTGAAATAGCTTATTCAGGACAGTACTAAATAAAAAATAACATGCATTTTATATGATCCCTCTTATTTTGATAAAATAATTAACATTTTACAGAACCATTTCTGAACAAGCTTACGATTAGGCAATATACACAACAAGTTTACGTTATATCTTAAGCTTTTATTGTAGTTCAAAGCATTAAACAATATGTGTAAACAAAAAAATATAAAGAACAAAAGCATTTAAGCACGAGCAGCGCGAACAGGAAAAACGCTAATACAGCAGACAGCGGCAGTTATCGTACAAAAAGTACATAATACACTCGAGTCAGTATATGGTTATCGTTTTCATAATTGTTTCAAAATGTTAATGTAGAGAAAAACAATAATATCCACATGCTCGGGTCGAGTGAGAAAACGAACGTTGCAGAAACACAAAGATAATGGTGTGCTAAGCTAAGTTTCTAACAGCAGCACTTTGTGTTTTCTGTTAGTAAACATGTCTCTTAAAGGAAGTTTATGTCTCGAGATAATTTTGCTATCACATAAGTTATCTTCTCGGCTCACACGTGAATGCAGTGATGGACAAATGTCTTTTTTCATTCGACAGGTGTTTTGATTTCACGTGCTTTCTCATTGTGGTGGTTATATTATGATAACTGGGTTTCATTAATTCATTTGATCAAAAGTAATTTCATTTTGTAAGATCATTTTCATCTAAGTAATTCCAAACTTCGCGAGGCAGACGACATTACGTGACGATCAAATACAATAAACTTTTTAAAAACGACCCACAGCGCCACCCGGTGCATTTAGTTATAACTGCGAGTTTTAGTGCTTAGGATTTATCATGGATTCACTGCATTTACGGCCAGCAAAGCAACATAGTAAAATTCGAATAGTATTTTTTATTTTTCGAATATTAATTACAGATCGAATATTCGACTATTTTTGCACACCCCTAAAAGCAAAACACCTGTAAGGTTCCTGCACAGTGTGCTGGGAGATTCCTCACTGTGTGCTTGTAACAACTATACTAAAAGAAGAAGAAGAAAAGAAAACTCCCCCTGTACCCCACAACACTGCAGGGTCAAATCTTTACATGCCCATTTTGGCTTAAACTTTTGCATAGTTCATATAACATATAATCAGTGTTAGAAACCACACTGTGCAGCTTGTTTTGACTTGAGCTTGTTTCATGTTTGGATGTCAGGACAGTTATATATAAAGCCCTCTCTGAGAGTGCTGAGTGCACAGCAGACATGGGGAATCTCTGGCTGGGGCTCTTGACTCTGCTGCAGACTGCTGTTCTGTACGCCTCCCCGATGCGGCCTGTAGGACTGTCCAGTGATGGCCACCTGGAGTTTGCAGAGGTAATTAGAAAGGAAAAACCACCCATAGATCTTCAAAGTATTTAAATCTATTTTGAAGAAGAAAATCTGGTTGGTGCTTGTCTGTGCAAAACTCACAAGTGCAATGCTGGGGTGTTGTGAGTGGTTGCCAGGACGTTGCTATGTGGATATTAGAGTGTTCCAGGTGTTTGCAGTGTCTCTCCATGTTAATTATGGATAAAAGCATCTAAATAACTTGTCACTTTTGGATTATTTATTTATTTTTTGCATATAAGTCATGCAAAAAAAAAAAAAAAAAAAAGAGTCTTGATCTTCTGCTTTGTAATGCAGGAAGATCTTTGTCACATGATGTTTCAAAACAATTTTTTTGTGACTTCATGCTTCACCACAGCATCCCTAAATGCAAAAGGAAGTCACTATAGTGTGAAATCACTGGGAACTTCTGCTATTCAAGTATATCTACAGCAGCTGTGTTGCTGTGTGAAAATGCGGACATGGTGTTTTGTGTAAACACATTGAGCTGTCAATGATGGTGACTTTTTATGAGTGTGTATTACACAAAGAGTATGATTAAATTACACTACTGTAGTAGTACAGTGCACATGCTAGAATGGGCAGACTATCACATTTTTCTGTGTTTGTCTTTTTCAATCATTTTCAAGTCTATACATTTGGGTATGTTTTCTCAGCATAAAATAAAAGCAGCATCTGTGTATGTGGCATTGTCTCTTCCTGCACAGCGGTGGAATTCTTGAAACGATTATAGTAAACAGCCCTCTGGGCAACAGATTTTTTGTGAGTGATATTACGTAATTCAAACCGTTTTAAATCCTTCCAATTTTAATTTCGGCAATCCGCAAAAGCCAAATCTTAACCAGAACAATGAACCTATGATGTGGATGTGACCTCGTGGTTAAACATCATGAGTAGCTTAAATGTTGTTTTATATATTGCTATCAAAACCCCACATGAGTAAATACCATAGTAAATGTATTACAGTACCTGTCAAAACATGTTATGCAGCACAACTGTTTTTTAACAATTATAATAATAAGAAGAATTTTTTCTTGAGCACCAAATCAGCCTAATGATTTCTGAATGATCAAGTGACACTGAAGACTGGAGTAATGATGCTGAAAATACAGCTTTGCATCACAGGAATAAATTACGTTTTAAAATATATTAAAATATAAAACAGTTATTTCAATTCATAATAATATTTCGCAATATTACTGTTTTTACTGTAGTTTTGATTAAAGAAATGCA
Organism: Elopichthys bambusa; assembly: GCA_037101425.1. NCBI lineage: Eukaryota > Metazoa > Chordata > Actinopteri > Cypriniformes > Xenocyprididae > Elopichthys > Elopichthys bambusa. Next base: position 40,342,092 of record CM074433.1, read on the forward strand.
GCCTTGGTGAGCATAAAAGACTTCTTTCAAAAAAAAAAAAAAAAAATTGTCATGTTTCCAAACTTTTGCTATTTATAAAACTAAAGTATAGGCTACTACAGTTTAGCAATTCACTATATTTAATACAGTATATACTATGTTATACATTATATGCTAGTATGGGTCATTGACGATTACGTTTTTTTAAAAGTGTAAAAAAAAAACAATGGAGATATAATTAATTTTGATATAAATAAAAAGTTTTATTAAGTGTTAACAATGAGATTATGTGGTTTTTATAATCAATTAACACTGCTTTTGTCATTTTTTACAAGATGGACAAAATTTGTCACCAAAAAAGTCATTCAGTTTAACCAAAATTTCGTATTTACCGAATTACACTTTTGGTTATGCCGAATGACGATATTTTCAAACAATGCTAACAGTCTGATATCTAGCTACCTAGCTAGTTACCTTGCTAGCTAGCTAACAAAAGGACAATCAAACATTTTATATTTAGTACAAGTTTTTAAAATACTACAACATTTTCCATGTTTTATAGTGGTTGTACTGAATGACCTGATGTTTCAGGAGATGCGTGTGAGCAAGTGAAAACATGAATTTTTCAAATAGTTAAAAGAGAGTTAGTTACTTTGCTTCACGATCATGTGGTCCTTTGCAAGTGTCTGAATGATGTCACATCCTGTCACATGATATTGACTGCATGACTTGATCCAAAATGGTCCCTTTATATTGGTTACTCCGAATGGCATCAGTTAAATTTATTTTTCCGGACATTGTTGATACATGTTGATACATGATGTAAAATCATGCCAGAATAAATAAAATATACATTTATTACATTTTAAGATATATTAATCACAAATGGAATGGCTGTGTTGGCCTTTGGACGGTTAAACCGAATGACCTTTTGACACTTTAAAATCTTTAAAATAGCTTTATATGTAGCAAAATATAATTAAAACCTTTTGGATTTAATAAAAGAGATCTAGTTGTACTACCTTACATACTTTGGATGCCATATCTTTGTTTTTTTATTATTATTAAAGGGTTAGTTCACCCAAAAATGAAAATAATGTCATTTATTACTCACTCTCATGCCGTTCCACACCTTCATTCATCTTCGGAACACAAATTAAGATATTTTTGTTGAAATCCGATGGCTCAGTGAGGCCTGCATAGCCAGCAATGACATTTCCTCTCTTAAAATCCATTAATGTACTAAAAACATATTTAAATCAGTTCATGTGAGTACAGTGGTTCAATATTAATATTATAAAGCGACGAGAATATTTTGGTGCGCAAAAAAAACAAAATAACAACTTATATAGTGATGGCCGATTTCAAAACACTGCTTCATGAAGCTTCGGAGCGTTATGAATCTTTTGTGTCGAATCATGATTCGGATCGCGTGTCAAACCGCCAAACTGCTGAAATCATGTGACTTTGGCACTCCGAACCGCTGATTCGACACAAAAGATTCATAACGCTCCGAAGCTTCATGAAGCAGTGTTTTGAAATCAGCCATCACTATATAAGTCGTTATTTAGTTTTTTTTGGTGCAAAAAAAATATTCTTGTCACTTTATAATATTAATATTGAACCACTATACTCACATGAACTGATTTAAATATGTTTTTAGTACATTTATGGATCTTGAGAGAGGAAATGTCATTGCTGGCTATGCAGGCCTCACTGAGCCATCGGATTTAATCAAGAATAACTTAATTTGTGTCCCAAAGATGAACGAAGGTCTTATGGGTGTGGAATGGCATGAGGGTGAGTAATACATGACATTATTTTCATTTTTGGGTGAACTAACCCTTTAAGGCTTTACGTCACACCCGTCACACGTCACTGATTATCTTTTATTAAAACACAAAATCTAAGAGACTCCAGAAGCATCAGACAAGTTTTTCCTATAAATGGCAACAAATCACATCTATAATTTTGCCAACCTGTGTTTGACTTTATCAACATAAAAACATCAACAAGAAAAAACTAAATAAATTAATTCAGGCACAAGTCATGGCACCTTGCATGTATCCGAATCAAAAGGGAGCGACTTCAGTGAATGAAACAAGTCAGTGCATGGAAGCGAGGGAGAATGATTCGTTCACTTTAGGATTTAAAAGATTAAGTTGGAATTTGTTGTCTTTGAGTTTATGCAATGGCCGTAGAATGTTTGTTTATTTAAATGGATTTGGATGAAACATGTTTACTTGGGAAAATTCTACAACTATAAACCTGTAACTGGCCGACGGAGGCGTGCAGCAGAACCTGAACCGTTCCAGGCCAAACTGAGGGAGATGCAACACTTCTTTGGCTTGGAAGAGAGTGGAGCTGTGGACCCACAGACCGTAGCAGCCATGAGAAGAGATCGCTGTGGTCTATCTGACGTTGAGAAGTTCAGAAAGACGATGCGATGGACAAACAGAACACTAACATACAGGTGAGGTTCAGTAATATACTCCCGCCAGCAGAACCCACAGCATGATGATGGCTCATATTTTCATATGTTTATGCTCAGAATCAAAATAACAGATCAATTGATAATTGACAAATAATTGATCTGATACAGATCAAAGATAACATCTGCCCAGGTCAGGACAGCATTCAGACAGGCATGGAAACTTTGGGCTCAAGCAGTGCCCTTGAAATTCTGCCAGAAGAAAAGGAGTGATGTTGACATTGTCATTTCCTTCAATAACAAAGGTGGGGAAGAAAAGCTGACCTTTGAGTTATGGAGCTGAGTAATAGTCATATATATGTGTGTGTGTGTGCTTGCGTGTACGTACGTACGTGTGTGTGTGTGGTTCTGGTATTCCCTACGTTATGGGGACCCAATTTCCCCACAAGGATAGTAACACCAGTAACTTTTTTTTTTAATTTTTTTATTTTTACTTTTCTGGTCCCGATGAAGAAAACAGCTTATCGTAGGGTTTAGGGTTAGCGGATATAATATACAATATTATACAGTCTAAAAATCATTATGTCTATGGAAAGTCCCCATAAAGTGTGTGTGTGTGTGTATGTGTGTATATATATATATATATATATATATATATATATATATATATATATATAAAATGTTATGTTTGTATTTAATATTAATGTATTAATACTATATAATATTACATCCTTTTAAAGAACATTTATAATATATTAATACTATATAATATTAAGTTACATTTATTATGATGTAAATTATTTTCAAGCAAACCAAATACATTGTTTATATGTATATCTTTAAAATATATATACATATATATAAAATTTATATACATTTTGAGATTTTATTATATTAATATATTAATATTCTTTAAAATGTCATATTAAGTGGTGACTTTATGTATGTATATGTACATGTATGTATATACAGTTGTGCTCAAAAGTTTACATACCCCTTGGAGAATCTGCAAAATGTTAATTATTTTAACAAAATAAGAGGGATCATGCAAAATGTGTGTTATTTTTTATTTAGCACTGTGCTGAATAAGATATTTTGCATAAAAGATGTTTACATATAGTCAAAAAAATTTATAAAAATGACCCGTTCAAAAATGTACATACCCTTGATTCTTAATACTGTGTGGTTACCTGGATGATCCACGACTGTTTTTATGTTTTGTGATGGTTGTTCATGAGTCTCTTGTTTGTCCTGAACAGTTAAACTGCCCAACATTCTTCAGAAAAATCCTTCAGGTCCTGCAAATTCTTCAGTTTTCCAGCATCTTTTGCATATTTGAACCCTTTCCAGCAGTGACTGTGTGATTCTGAGATCCATCTTTTCACACTGAGGATGACTGAGGGACTCAAACACAACTGTTAAAAAAGGTTCAAACATTCACTGATGCTCCAGATGAAAACACGATGCATTAAGACCCAGGGGTGAAAACTTTTTGAATTTGAACATCTGGATAAATTTTACTTAATTTGTCTTCCTGAGAAACATGTGAGTATCTTCTGTATCTTCCAATGGGCAGTAATGAAAAAATTAGATATTTAAACAAAATAAGACAAATTTGGACATCTTCATTTTGTTCAAAAGTTTTCACCCCCCAGTTTTTAATGCATCGTGTTTTCTTCTGGAGCATCAGTGAATGTTTGAACCTTTTTTAATAGTTTTAGTCCTCAGTGTAAAAAGATGGATCTCAGAATCGCACAGTCACTGCTGGAAAGGGTTCAAATATGCAAAAGATGCTGGAAAACTGAAGAATTTGCAGAACCTGGAGGATTTTTCTGAAGAATGTTGGGCAGTTTAACTGTTCAGGACAAACAAGAGACTCATGAACAACCATCACAAGACATAAAAGCAGTCGTGGATCATCCAGGTAACCACACACAGTATTAAGAATCAAGGGTATGTACATTTTTTGAACGGGTCATTTTTATAAATTCAGCTATTTTTTTATTTACTCAGTAAATTACAGTTGTGAGCTGTACCTTAAAGAGTCTACAACTGAAGGGTTTCTGCTCTGTTAATGTATACTCAAAATGCTTTCTGTGCTGACGTGACATAACACGTCACTGTGCATCTCCTAAAGGCCGAAACCTCCTCGCTGTGGCGGTGCATGAGTTTGGACACGCTCTCGGCCTTCCACATTCATCAGATCCTGGAGCCATCATGTTCCCAGCCTATAATTTTGGTTTTGTAGCTGTCTTTCCAGGACGTCAATGATATACAGAAAATGTATGGTATGGTATGTCTGTGAATATTGTGTCACACTTGAGATATCGAGAAAGAAATGTAAGAACATGCGCAACTCTATTTTCAGTGTGTGGAACAGATTATGTTAAAGGGTTAGTTCACCCAAAAATGCAAATTCTGTCATTAATTACTTGCCTTCATGTCATTCCACACCCATAAGACCTTCATTCATCTTTGTAACACAAATTAAGATGTTTTTGATGAAATCTAAGAGGTTTCTGATAGAAAGCCCAACGTAAGTACCACATTCAAGGTCCAGAAAGGTAGTAAATACATTGTTAAAATAGTCCATGTGACTACAGTGGTTCAACCTTAATGTTATGAAGCGACGAGAATACTTTTTGTGCGCAAAAACAAAACAAAAATAACGACATGATTCAACAATTTCTTCTCTTCCCTGTAATTCTCCTATGCTGTTTATGTTGTAGACACAGTGCAGCGCTTCCGGATTCTACGTCAGAATGCCATTGGGCGACGCTGTACACTTTAGCAGCACAACACAAAAAATATCTACATTACAGCTACTTAAGGGTCCAAAACGTTTTAGCTATTCATAAAATATATTATTATTAATATTATTCAGTGATATAATTAATAATGACAGGTTTTGAAGGAATGAAAAGTACAGAAAATGTATGCTAAAGTCAAATCGAAACTAATTTATTTAGCATAGTAGCCTACATGAAATCAAGTTTTCACAAAAACGTTTGGTCGATGGAAAAAGTAGCTTGTTAGCCTACTAGAAAAGCCACATTACTTTAAAAATAGCTGACATAAGTTAGTAGAGTTGCTACTTTTAGTTGGTTGAAGGCCATTCACACAGAACGCGTCACTGCGTCAAAAGACAATGCGTGCGATGCGACGCGACACAACAAATTCCCGACAGTAAGTAAATGTTCTATTTCTGACATAGTCCAAGTGCTTTGCAACGATTGGTTTGTCGCGTTCATTGTAGACAGCTTTTAGAAGTTGCGGCGCGACAGAACTAGGGTGTGTCTCAATCAGCTCCCTAGTTCTCGAGCTCGTGAATCAGTATATCGTGTAGGCTACACGAATTCGGGCACTGGTAAGGACAGTAAACGATGTTGGTTCACTACACATTGGGACACTTTTGATTCTATTTCCGGCGATGTGACAACGTCCTCATTGTACAACATAAATACTGGTATTTATGAACAGCAGCAGAGCTTATATCTTTCTGACATTACTTGTAATGTTATTTAAAGTACATTATGATCAATTCTTTGCTTGTTACATAAACTTGCAACATTTCAGCCGTAAATAACTTATAAATGTTTGCTAAATTATGTTCATTACCTGTCTAGCGATGTATGTTTATGCTGAAATATAATAAAATAATGGTTTGTATTTTTTAAAAACATCTATTGCGCATCGTAATGTGTAGTGTGGCTCACGTGATTTAAGTTTCGCGCTTCAGAACTTCCGTTTAGGGAGCATAGTAAGCATCGATGCTCACTGGTTTTCACGTTTCAGTGCCATGGAAAGATTCTGTGATTGAGACAGCCCTTAAGATGGCAGACTCTCTGACCAGTGCCCTGACTACTGAACTAGGGAGCTGAGTGAGATTTGCTGATTGATTTTAGAGCTCACTAATCTAACGTTAGTTGCACTACAGTGTCTAACTTGACTAATACGCTTGTTGCAGGTTTATTTGGCGCGTACATCCCAGCTTTGAGCAAATAGGAATCACACTAATATCAAGTCTGTGGCCTGAACTTCCAGCTCACATAGATGCTGCCTATGAGAACACAAACCAAAACAGCATGCTATTTTTCAAAGGTGAGGCTTTCATAGCTCAACATCATAAAGAACTGTTTCACCTAAAACATTAGTAACATTAGTAATAGTTCCTTTTCCATTTTGTGTCTCACACAGGCTCTCAATACTAGGAAGTGAGCTCTCTCAAAGTAAAGCATGGCTATCCAAGAAACATCTCAGAATGTGCATTCCCATCAACTGTTAGGAGCATCGATGCAGCCTTGTATTTCAGAGAAACACGTCTCACTGATTTCTTCATTGGAGGAGAATGCTGGAGGTACAAGAAATTGAAAAAATATTCTCGCTAACAGCTATTGATAATTAACACAGGCTTTTGACAAGCACTTAAATCTCTATTTGAAGGATGTGTTTGTGTTTTCTGCTTTGTGAAGGTTTAATGAAGATGCAGGACAGATGATGGAAGGTTTTCCCAAACCTATCGATCATAAATGGCCAGGAATTGACTCGCCCGTGGATGCTGCAGTGGCCCATAATGGTTTGTATCGCCTATGGAACCAATCCCACACAAGCTCACTTTGACAAATTTAGGGTATGTTTACATAACAACGATGTACTTGATAAGGAAAAGTTTTCCTTTGCGTTTTCCATGTACAGGCGACAATGTTGTCAAAACGATCCCGGTTCACACGGATCCGACTAAAAACACTGTATTATGCTGCCAGGCCAGTAGATGGCATTGTGACTTTGTAAATAAACACTACGTGCCTATATACTGAACACGTAATATGCCTGTGCGTGGCATCACAGTTTTCACAAATTCACATTACATGGAGGCAATAACGATATCCTATTCAAAAATGTGCACTTTGAAATCTGTTTTCAAAAGTTTGCATTTTCAGGCCCCCAAAACGCCATCGTCATGTATATGAATGCCCAAAACGCATAAAAAGTTTTCCGTTTTTAGTTGAAAACTGTGACGTGTAAACTGCTCCCAAGGTTTTTAAAATTGCTAATTGAGGGAGCGTTTACACAACAGAAGTGTTTTGGGGGCCTGAGAAATGCAAAAAGTGCGGATATTTGAAAATGATACCGTTATCGAATCAGTGTAAACTACAGTTTGTGAAAACGTCATGCGCATGTGTATTACTTGTTCAGTCTATCGCCAACTACTGGCCTAGCAGCATAAAACAACATTTTTAGTCATTTTCGTGGATCTGTGTGATTTTGACGACAGTGTCTGTATGCGAAAAATGCGAAAAGGAAAAACTTTTCTGTTTTAGTACATTGTTGTGTAAAGGACCCTTAGTTTCCACAACAAAATAAAAAAATGAATGCCTTTTTTTCCCTCGAAATTGCAAGTTTATATCTTACAATTCAGACTTTATAACACGCAATTGTGAATTTATCTCTATATAAACTTGATATAAACAAAATCCTCAGTGACTCATCTGCAAATAATAAGTTATATTGTCTTTTTTTCCCTTACTCTCTTTATAAAATAAAATGTATCTTGTTTTAAGAATTTTAGATATTTTAACTGCAAAATAATAATTTAAAAAAAAATTTGTTTTGCAATATACAGTAGATAGATTTAAAAAAAAAAACGTTTGATACTGAAGTGTAAAAAAAATAAAGAAATGTAATGATAATGAAAAAATAATTTCATATATTTTTGTTTTATTTCATTTTTTAAAATACACCATAAGAGTAATATTTTTTTAATAGAAAGTTAAGTTATTTGGTGACCCATATCTGCAAATAATTAGTCATGATATATAGTGCTTTTTTCCAGTGAAAAACAATATGAACTTAAAACAAAATAGAGGCAAAATAAGTTTAGCATCTCTCTTATATTAACCTGCAATATTAAGCCAAACCGAGGCCATATTTTCAGACCTTTTGAATAATTTTCTTTATTGTTGTCTAGGACGTGTATATTTCTTCATAGGATCAGACAAGTAATTAAGAGAATGGCTTCAGTGCTGAGAAATAACAGGCGGTTGACCAACAGCACCACAACATCTATGGTGATGGGAACCAAATTGTGTATTATTTTGTTGCGTCTGCTGTGTCGGTCTTACGAATTTCCTGTTGCATGACTCCCATTTATTCAAATTTCTCATTAAATGCTTTTGAAATAAATTGCCTCAGCGGGTATTAACCACACCAGTTTGTGTGATGATGAAAGCCTGTATGTATGCACATTTGGTTTAATGTGTCTTTTTTTTTGTGTGTGTCTGATTTCCCAAAAGATACAGTGTTGTCTTTCTTAGTGCATGCCGTATGTTGCCCTATAAGTTGCAAATGAGTACATACTTCTAACAAATGCTTTTAAGTAGAGTCCATTAGAACCAAAAACGTTCTAAACAGCCTGATGTAGTTTTGTACATCAATCTAGTTTATTTTAGTTTAGTTTTAGTACATTATGAATCTGCAAAGAGAGCACAGTACTGCCAATGATAAAAAATGTGCTAATGTACTAAAATTAAACTAAAATAATGAACTTGTTTGATGAATAAAACTACATCAGGTTGTTCAGAATGTTTTTGGTTCTAAAGGACCGTTTATTTTTAAGCGTGTGCTTAAAAAAAATGCATAGTGATATTTCACTGTAATGAACTGAAGTAAATAAAATATACCCACAAGACATTCAGTGTTGCCTTAATAGGCAGAAACACTGTCAAGAAATAGTTTCAAACCAGTCTATTCTAGCCCAGTGACAAATAGTCACAAATGACTAACCGAGCTGTCACAACTCATCTACTCATGTCACACATCTCATTACAACATTAAAGAACAAAAAGGATGTTTTGAAGAGATTGGGCTTCCCCTGCTCAAGATGATGCATGAGAAAAAGTTGCATTTTTGTAACAAAAAAAATAATGGCCCAAGTGTTGGATGTACAGTAAATAAGTCAGATGTTGTATACATTGTATCATGTTGTATACAAATTTTACTTGTCACTTAACTGAAATCTCTCTTCTTTTTTTTAATTTGACTTTGAAACATTTGATTTATCCTAAATAAAGTAAAAGAGAAAAATATGGCAGTCATAGTTTCTAAATTTTACTGTTTAGTTTATAGAAAACATAAATACATTGATCTAATGAAGAGACATACATAGTTCAAATACCACAGTTCTTGCAGTTGCAGTTACTATGCAAGCGTTATGGTGCGTTTTTGCAAGACTCCTCTTGACCAATCCTGAGAAAATGCATTTACAGTTTTTTTTTTTTTCAGTTTCTCTGTAAGTTTTATAAAATTTCAAATTCTTGGTATGAATGAAGATAATACTTTTTATACATTTTGCAATACATCTTGGTGTCTGGATTGATAAAAAAAAAACATTTAATAAACAACAAAAATTTCTTTAAAAAATACATTCAAAAATTCTGTATAAATTCTAAATATTTTTATCTATATTTTTTTCTAACGTTATATATCAGATTAATGCTTCTATAGAATATGACGTAAAATAAAACCATTTAAATGTAAATCTCAAATAAAATGGCACAATGATTGTTAATTCCATTAATAAAAGTTAGTGTTGATGGAAAAAAAAATATTTAGCATTTTTATATTCTCACATATTTTTAAAATAAGAAAATGTGAATATTATTATTATTATCTGCTCACATATACAGTATTATTATCAGCTGCAAAATGCAATAATATTTTAGGGAGTCTCTGGGTTGGTCAAGAGTTGTCTACTCCTACACTGTAAAAAATGATTGTTTAAAGTTAGTTAGCTGGTTGCCTTAAAATTTTGAGTTCATTGAAATTGAAATTTTTTAGTTAATACTACAAAGGAGATTGGTTTAATAAATAGAAACTCAAAATATTGTTATCCAAACCACATTAATTATCTATTTAATTATAAGTTAATTTGACAAAAAAAAGTTGTGATAACAAATCACAACAAATAATTTTTTACAGTGTAGTGTAAATATTTTTTATATAAATTCTTTTTTATTGTAAATGACACAAGGAGATTTAATTATAGGCATTTGAATATTTCCTTTATAGTCTACATGATTTCAATATTAAGTAGAAACTGTTGCTAAAACGTCTGTGTTTGGAGGCATGTCATTCTACGATTTCCTTTTCTGTGACCAAAGGTGCGATATGTGACTCAATCTCGTATTGCACAACCAGTCCCTTTGTGGAGTATTTAAGAGGGAAGCAAAACACAGACAGCATTAGTTTCTTGAAGGAGAAGCAACATGAAGAGCTACTACAAGCTGTGCGTTCTTATCGCTTTGGTGGTTCCTGGTTACACCAACCCAATAGCGCCACCTGCTGATAAAGACCAAGAGAACATTGCTGAGGTAATTTGCACACTGAATGTACTGTTAACTAGTTTGGCATCTCTATAAGATACAGTTTGCAAACTAACTTTGATTAATTTGATTTTTTTCAGAATTACCTGAATAGACTATATGGCCTGCCAAAGCAGACATCATCTGACACTGAAAGACGCTCCAGTGCCATGAGTTTGAGGTTGAAAGAGATGCAGCAGTTTTTTGGACTCACAGTAACAGGCAAGCTGAATGAAGAGACGCTGGAGGTGATGAAGAAGTCGCGCTGCGGGGTTCCAGATATTGCGGCGTACTCCACTTTTGCAGGGGACTACAAGTGGAAAAAACATGATCTAACCTACAGGTAAGACCTGCTAACACTTGTTTAACACAAAACCATTTAAAAAAGGACTTGGGACATTTATTTTGCTCTTTTTATTTGCCAGGATTGTGAACTACACTCCTGACATGTCAGTAGCAGAGGTGGATGATTCCATCAAAAGGGCCCTGCAATTGTGGGCAGATGTCACTCCTCTGAGATTCACCCGTATCTACAGCGGCACAGCTGACATCATGGTCTCCTTTGTTGTTGGAGGTCAGTTTTTTTAAACTAATCATTAGCGAGATGATAGTAAAGATGATACATATTTATTTTTTGTTACTTTGAAAAATTGAGAGTAAGACAAAATCTGTTAAATCAAATTTTAATATAGCACATAAGTCTATTTTGTTTTAAGGATTTTTTATATATTTTAACTTTGAAATTATACAAAGATACTATACTTAAAAGCATATGTTTGATACTGAAACACAAGTAAATATAAAAATCTGGAAATAATGAGCAATAATTGTATATATTTTTGTTACTTCATAAATATATATATATATATATATATATATATATATATATGAAAGTATATTTATATTTTAATGTTTTATCAGCAGCTCACAATAAATGTTTTATTTTTAAGAGTGCTTTTAAAACAAATCTCCTCTTCTTTCCAGATCATCGGGATGGTTACCCTTTTGATGGACCAGATGGTTTTCTGGCTCATGCCTTCCCTCCATATGAGGGCCTCGGTGGTGATGCTCATTTTGACGATGATGAGACGTTCATGTACAGATCTCCTCAAGGTTAGGGTTCATCTGGAAAAGTCTCCAGTTTGTACCAATGCTTAAAATAAAAACTAACTGTATTCACATTCCCACTTATTGTATTCCTCAGGCTACAATTTGTTCCTGGTTGCTGCCCATGAGTTTGGACATTCTCTAGGCCTTGAACATTCCCAGGATCGGGGTGCACTGATGTATCCTACCTACGTTTACAGAGATGTCGATACCTTCTCCCTTCCTCAAGATGATGTCAATGGAATCCAGTCTCTTTATGGTAAGATATTATAAATTACAAATACTGGTGATGGTTTAAAAGACCTTGAAAGTGGCGTTTGTAATGATTTAACATTTTTATCAAACAGGACCAAACCGTGATGCCAAACCTGATGATACAAAACCCACACCAGCAGTTACCCCAAACACATGTGATCCCAAGCTGGTCCTGGACGCTGTTACTATGCTCCGTGGAGAGATTATGTTCTTCAAGAACAGGTAAACAGAAACATGTGTCGACGTGAGCTTATGATAGTTATGATACTTAAGACGAGTCGGATCTGACCCGCTGATGTCTGGCTTTATTTGCAGCTTCTTCTGGCGCAGTTATCCTCTGAGCACAACCGCTGAACTACATCTCATTAAAAGCTTCTGGCCTGAGATTCCAGAATATATCGATGCAGCATTTGAGAGTCCATTGCAGGACAAAGTCTTCCTTATCAAAGGTAAAAACCAATTGAAAATAAAAAACTAAAACACTTTTCCAAAAGAAGTTCCAAATGTGGGTTTTCACAGCGATGCCATAGAAAAACCATTTTGGGGTCCCCAAAGAACTGTTCACTGAGGAGAACCATTTTAAGAACATTTTAATAATCTAAAGAACCTTTTTCCACTATAAAGAAACTTTTGTCCATTGGAAAGGTTCCTTGAGTGTTGAAGGTTCTTCATGGAATCATAGATGCCAATAAATAACCTTTATTTTTTTAGAGTGAAGATAGCTATATGTCATATGAGAAATGAAATATAATTTGAATATGTTGTCACACCTCAGGAGAGAATGTCTGGGCTCTCTATGGTTATGATGTGGCACAGGGTTATCCCCAGAGTCTCAGCATGTTCCGTTTGCCAAAAAAAGTGAAGAAAATCAACGCAGTCCTCTATGATGAGCCCAGCCACAAAATCCTGTTTTTCGTTGAAAGCCAGATTTATAGGTCAGTAAGTCAGTCTGATCAAGTTAGCCTTGTCATCTTTTTCAAGAATCTTCAAGTAACGAGAATTTATTTTTTGCAGTTATGATGAGGAACAACGCAGAATGGAGAAAGGTTATCCTAAACCAGTGGAAGTTGTTTTCCCTGGAATGACAGGGAAGGTGACCGCAGCCTTCCAGTACAAAGGTGAGGGTTTTACAAAATGTAACGAGAAACTCTAAAATAAAATCCCATCTAACTCTGTCTTTCATGATCATTTTTAGGTTTCAACTATCTCTTCAGCGGATCAAAGGTTTTCGAGTTTGGCTCCCACAACAACAAGCTGTTCCGAGTTCTGAACAACAATTATTTCCTGCCATGCTAATCAGTTAATGTTGAGTTTTTCTTCAAAGCTCATCAATATACTGCCTTCCTGAAGGAAAATCTGAACAGTCAGTATTTTAAGTAAATTATTGAGTAACTTATTAACTTTATAACTTATTTTACTGAAAAAGTTATAGATCGTCTTGTATCGTTTAAAAGAGTGTGTGTGCAACAAGTAAAACTTGTGTTCTGATTGATGCAATTTCAAAATAAAGATTTGAGTAGTTTGATAAACAGTCTGACTTGTTACAATCTTGTTTATGTTATTTATTATTTTTGCCTGTTTATTAATTTTGCCTGACACCAAATGTGGGAGTTTAAAGTAGGGGAGACTGAGACACAGGATTGGTTATCCAATTAAATATTATCTGCAGTACAATTATCTACAGTGTAAAAATATGCGGAAATGACAGAAAAAATATTTTTAATTTGATGTGTGGTCATGTTGATGGATGTTGAATCAGCAGATTCTCTTGTCTCTTAGATATAACATCTAATTATAACATCTGATTTAAAACTTCCACCAAAATATTTTTAATAATGTTTTACACACACAAATTAAAAATGTCTATACAACATACACTGTCCCTTGTATATTCACATAATTCTTTTAAAATTAAAATTGTCATATTGTTTGTCAACATGTTTAAGGCAGGAAACATTTCCTACACACCTAAAAAGAAAAAAAAACTTGTGTTTGGGATAAGAACAAAGGACATATCAGCTGTTTTTAAGGGCGATGTCTATATAACATTAATTTAATGACAGTTTAAGATGTTTACTGCAACATTCTCCATATATTTGTCACCCAAATCCAGAATCACCTCTTTGGTGTCCTACTGACTCATTTGAACCTCCATGTTCTATATTTCCACCACCCATAATTTTCTTTTTAGCTCATGTCTATGCAGGAGATTTTTGTTTTCCTGCCAGGCTCTTTCTGTAAATAAGAATTTGATCTTAAAAGGATAGTTCACCCAAAAAATGAAAATTCTGTTCCATATACTGGAAAGATATTCTGTGGCAGTCAGTGGCTACTGTCAACTGTTTGGTTGCCAGCATTCTTGAAAATATCTTCTTCTGTGTTCAACATATGAAAGAAAGACATACAGGTTTGGAACAACTTGAGGGAGAGTAAATGATGACAGAATTTTCATTTTTGGCTGAACTATACCTAAGTGTTAAACTAACTTCTGGAGGCATGTCTGCAATTCAACACACTTGCTGTTGAATGTTTGGCATAAATTTGAATCTGTTCCCAATACAGAACTATCATAAGGCTTCAGAAGAATAGAAATATACTGCACAAGTCATATGGACCACTTTCATGATATGGTGCTTATGCTTATATAATAAAGCCTCAGTCATCATTATATAATATTACTCATTCGCCTGACAATATCGAGTGACAACGGTTGCCGTTACAGCAAGCACACCTCTCTGTTTTTGCACATACCTGCCAAGCTTTTTTCTTTAATTTGGGGACTTCCCCTATGATTTCTTTTGTTCTGAAATGAAGCAAAGTGCGATTAGTACAAACCAACTCTAATGGAAAATATAAAAAATACAACTTTTACTATTTTATAAGTAAATAAAGTCACCATTTTCCTTTTGAGGATATGAGAGGAGGTGGTTTAAGTGTAAATATTTCAGCAATTTATAACTAACTTTGTTAACTGGTTAAATGTAAGTTATATTACCATTTACAGTAATTAATAATATAAGATTTTTCATTCTAACTAGAAGATAAAAGTATGAATTAGCTGCAACTATATTATATTTAACAATATGTATACATTTAAGGTAAAAAATGTTCAAACTGTTTTTATGAGTTTTTATGCCAAAATTTCCTGCAAAAACCATTAAATGTATTTAAATTTTATTTAAAAACTACTTTCTTTCTGATTTTGCTATACGCACTGGGGTTTTTATATTAGACTTATATAAGACCATCCTGTTGTAAAGCATTTTTAAAAACATTATTACCATGTTGCCCTTGTTTGTGTTTATAATACATAGAAACGCATAGAAATGTTGCCGTTAAATAAAGGCTCAAGGAAGAGAAATAATACAAATATCTGGGCGAGGAGGAAAAGGCTTTGAAGAAAATCCTGTCGTTATTGTCTTGCCTGTCAGTTTGATGGGTTACTCACAGAAGTTTGTGGCTGATAATTTCACCTATGCCTCAACACCTCACTGTTTTAAGAGTATATAAGTCTTCATCAGACACTTGTCTGTCAGAAGGAAAGCACAAGAACGTAAGAAACAACTCACAACATGAGGAGGATTCACCGCCAGCTGTGTTTTTTTGCAAGCCTGGTGCTTGTTATTGATGCAGGACCGATTGCACAGCCCGTTGATGATTATAGCGTTGCAGAGGTTTGGGGTTTATATGTATATATATATATATATATATATATATATATATATATATATGCTTGTTTTGTCTTTGGTCATAGGCCTAATTCTTTTTTGTGTTCTTTAGAATTACCTGAAGAGCTTCTACAATCTGAAATATATCACTCCTGTTGCTGAAAGCAAACAGCCGGTGGTAAATCCACTGCCCGAGAAATTGAAAGAGATGCAGAGGTTTTTCAGGCTCAATGTCACTGGAACGCTGGACATAGAAACACTGGAGGTGATGAAGAAGCCCCGCTGTGGAGTTCCAGATGTTGCTGCGTACTCCACTTTTGAAGGCAGACCTAAATGGCAGACCAACATGATCACTTACAGGTATAATATCAGCTCCTTTGGCTTCACAGAAAAAAGATTCAGATAACAGACTATGGGCCTTTTCCACAGGATTGTGAACTACACTCCTGACATGTCAGTAGCAGAGGTGGATGATTCCATCAAAAAGGCCCTGCAATTGTGGGCAGATGTCACTCCTCTGAGATTCACCCGAATCTACAACGGCACAGCTGACATCATGATCTCCTTTGCTATAAAAGGTAAGTTTCATATATCCATTTATCTGTTCATATATTATAACTATGTGCTTTTTATTGTGATTAATTATTTTAACTAAATTTAAGCTTGGTAATATTTTGGATTCTAATTAACAGTTGTAATAATAATATATGGAACATTGTTCAGTAAAATTATTATGGAAGGGATATGAAAATTTGGGCTGACAGTGAATCAATTTGATTCAAAAGAGAATTTTGCCAATTTATGCATATAAAACCCCTAAATGTAAAACTATACCCTTTCCTACAGATCATGGTGATGGTTACTCATTTGATGGACCACATGGCACTTTGGCTCATGCTTTTGCTCCCTCACCTGGAATTGGTGGAGATGCACATTTCGATGATGATGAGGTTTTCACCTTCCGCTCATCAGGAGGTAATTTTTTTGTTTTCAGTGCTTTAACTTTGGCACCACTTTGATTTCATGTAACAAAGCATCCATTCAACTTTTTAATTTGTACCTAAACTGTTCTACTCTATTCCTCAGCAAGTTATATCCTGTTCTTGGTGGCTGCTCATGAATTTGGTCACTCTTTGGGTCTTTCTCATTCCAACGTTCGTGGCGCTCTGATGTTTCCCACTTACAGCTTCACTGATCCGGATCGTTTCTCTCTGCACTCTGATGACATCACAGGGATTCAGTCAATCTGTAAGCATATGATCTTTACGTGTATATCTATAATCTTTGAGTCAAACTGTTTGTTTACTATGTGGTATTCCCATCAGATCCACCTGTTCAAACGACTACTACAGCTTGTAACCGTAACATGATCTTGGATGCAGTTACAACTTTTAGGGGAGAAACAATGTTCTTCAAGGATAGGTAATACACAAAAACAGATAACAATCCTGTGTGTGTGTGTGTGTGTGTATATATATATATATATATACAGTGGGTACGGAAAGTATTCAGACCCCCTTAAATTTTTCACTCTTTGTTATATTGCAGCCATTTGCTAAAATCATTTAAGTTCATTTTTTTTCCTCATTAATGTACACACAGCACCCCATATTGACAGAAAAAAACAGAATTCTTGACATTTTTGCAGATTTATTAAAAAAGAAAAACTGAAATATCACATGGTCCTAAGTATTCAGACCCTTTGCTCAGTCTTTAGTAGAAGCACCCTTTTGATCTAATACAGCCATGAGTCTTTTTGGGAAAGATGCAACAAGTTTTTCACACCTGGATTTGGGGATCCTCTGCCATTCCTCCTTGCAGATCCTCTCCAGTTCTGTCAGGTTGGATGGTAAACGTTGGTGGACAGCCATTTTTAGGTGTCTCCAGAGATGCTCAATTGGGTTTGAGTCAGGGCTCTGGCTGGGCCATTCAAGAACAGTCACAGAGTTGTTGTGAAGCCACTCCTTCGTTATTTTAGCTGTGTGCTTAGGGTCATTGTCTTGTTGGAAGGTAAACCTTCGGCCCAGTCTGAGGTCCTGAGCACTCTGGAGAAGGTTTTCGTCCAGGATATCCCTGTACTTGGCCGCATTCATCTTTCCCTCGATTGCAACCAGTCGTCCTGTCCCTGCAGCTGAAAAACACCCCTACAGTATGATGCTGCCACCACCATGCTTCACTGCTGGGACTGTATTGGACAGGTGATGAGCAGTGCCTGGTTTTCTCCACACATACCGCTTAGAAACAAGGCCAAAAAGTTCTATCTTGGTCACATCAGACCAGAGAATCTTATTTCTCACCATCTTGGAGTCCTTCAGGTGTTTTTTAGCAAACTCCATGCGGGCTTTCATGTGTCTTGCACTGAGGAGAGGCTTCCGTCGGGCCACTCTGCCATAAAGCCCCGACTGGTGGAGGGCTGCAGTGATGGTTGACTTTCTACAACTTTCTCCCATCTCCCGACTGCATCTCTGGAGCTCAGCCACCGTGATCTTTGGGTTCTTCTTTACCTCTCTCACCAAGGCTCTTCTCCCCCGATAGCTCAGTTTGGCCGGACGGCCAGCTCTAGGAAGGGTTCTGGTTGTCCCGAACGTCTTCCACTTAAGGATTATGAAGGCCACTGTGCTCTTAGGAACCTTAAGTGCAGCAGAATTTTTTTTGTAACCATGGCCAGATCTGTGCCTTGCCACAATTCTGTCTCTGAGCTTTTCAGGCAGTTCCTTTGACCTCATGATTCTCATTTGCTCTGACATGCACTGTGAGCTGTAAGGTCTTATATAGACAGGTGTGTGGTTTTCCTAATCAAGTCCAATTAGTATAATCAAACACAATTGGACTCAAATGAAGGTACAGAACCATCTCAAGGATGATCAGAAGAAACAGACAGCATCTAAATTAAATATATGAGTGTCACAGCAAAGGGTCTGAATACTTAGGACCATGTGATTATTTCAGTTTTTCTTTTTTAATAAATCTGCAAAAATGTCAACAATTCTGTGTTTTTCTGTCAATATGGGGTGCTGTGTGTACATTCATCAGGAAAAAGAATAAACTTAAATGATTTTAGCAAATGGCTGCAATATAACAAAGAGTGAAAAATTTAAGGGGGTCTGAATACTTTCCGAACCCACTGTATATATATATATTTAAATGCATTGACTTCATGTGTCTTTGTGCAGCTTTTTCTGGCGTAGTTCTCCAAGCAGAAGTGTGTCTCAACTTCTGATCAAGAGTTTCTGGCCAAATGCCCCGGATAATATAGATGCTGCTTATGAGGATCCAGGGCAAGATAAAGTTTTCTTTTTCAAAGGTATCTTCTCAAACAATTTGGCAATTACAAATTCCATTTACAATCTCTGTATTCCATTTAAAAACTCTCATTGTGGCCTGTATTTATTTATAGGTAAACAAGTCTGGGCTTTTAATGGAAACAGTGTTGAGCCAGGCTATCCCAAGACTCTCAGCAGCTTTGGTCTGCCACCATCTGTGACAAAAGTTAGTGCTGCCGTCCACGACAAAAACTCAGGAAAAACACTGCTCTTCTTTGACATATATTACTATAGGTGGGTCAAATGCTGTATCATAAACAAAAGCCCTTAAAATGTCAGAAGTTCTGAAAAGACATAAGAATGTAAAATTTCCCTTTTTTGGTAGCTATGATGAGAAGATGAAGAAGATGGACAAAGGGTATCCCAAACGACTGAAAGTTGGATTTCCAGGGGTGACTGCAGAGGTTACAGCAGCCCATCTTTTCAATGGTAGGTGTTTCTAACTTCCTCTTCTGCAGATCTGTAACAATCCAAAGACTCAGTGCTGGCATGAATGTACAATTTCATAAAGGTTACTGACTTCTTTTCTTCCAGGGAACATTTATCTCTTCAGTGGGACAAAGGTGTTTGAGTTCAGCAGCAGCAGGAAGCTCCTCCGTGTGCTGAATAATAATTACTTCCTTCCCTGTTAGTCAAGTTACCCCAAAATAAGAAATTAATGGAGCATAACTACAGTACTTATTTAAATGCATAAATAAAAAAGTTAAAATGAACTATTTGTTCATTGTATTTCTGGATTCTTCTGATCAAAATTGTCACTGGACTTCTATTTTACTATTGTTAACATTTAAAAGAATGTCTATGTTTAATGTTATTGACTATTTTCAAATAAATGAAAGTGCCTAATTCAATTGAAGAGCATGTGAAAAAGTTATTTTTAACAGGGATATACATTTAACATTAACTCTGACCCTTTCAGATTCAGATAATAGCTATTGTAAAACCAATATATTATATTTTAATTTATATTATTAGACTTTGTAGAAACTGGCAGATCAAATCATTTAAACCCCCAACAATAAATGCACCTTTTTTTTTAATAAAAGGTCAAATCAGCAAATCACAGCACTTGTTGCGATTGATATAAGTATGGTGTTTCTGAGAAATGGATGACTACGGGTCTTGTCACCAGAGATGGCAAAAGTACACTTTTTACTTTTTTCAATAATTTTTTTGTATATGTCACTTTTTTTAGTCAGAATGTCTACTGTTATGAACAGAACTGTCTTCACTTACAACCACCTCATTGTAATTTGTTTGCACATAATATTTTATTTTAATTACATTTAAAGTATTACATTAGAACATTGTGTTACTGTTTTATCTTAAAATAACTTAAAAATCTATACATTTAACAAAACAGTACTTTCTAAATTGCCTAAATGTCAAAATTAGTACAATAATAACTACATCATGACAATATCTTTATAGAAAAACACTGAACATGTTATTCATTATCATGAGTCATGTTCTTACGAAAATTAACCATGGTTTTTATTATAGTAAAAGTATAGTTTGCAGGGTTTTTTTAAGCAGATAGATTGCCATTTGTATAACCATAGTTTTACTGTTACCATGGTTTAACTATAGTAACCATGGTTTTTGTTTTACATGTAGTAAAACCATCGTTAATTTTCATAAGGGTTGTGTTGTCTGCCCTAGCTCCCTCTAAACCTATTATAAAACCATGTGATTATTTGTCTGCTAAATTAGTACTGTAACTTTACAATAGATAATAATGATGTCCTTCAGCATGTACAGTATTTTGAGTGATGATAGTGATGGGGTGCTACTGCCAACAGCTGCTAGCAGTTTAATGCTTAACTTCATCTAATTTAATTTCCTTCAGGAAACAGATTATCTGTTGCCTGTGGGAAAGCATTTTTGTTGTGTTCTTTGCTACTTTTCAGAGCAGTTTTCACTTCTCTCAAGCGGACATGATGAGTTATAGGAGATGCATCGATCCATGCCACAGGTTCATTGCAGGAGGAGACACATGACAGGTGCGTGCTATGTTTGGGCCTTTAGCATGCTCAGCCTGTAAACACTGTGATAGTCTGCGTTTTAAAGTTTTGCGCTCGAGGCTCATCTCCTTTCTAAGGAAAGGAGGACACGTGTACAACCCCTGCCATTACGTTTCTGCAGTTGCCGAGGCGGCGCACGATACGGACACTTGAGGTAACGTTTGCGAGCCGGAACACATGGAGAGTGAGCAGACTGAATTTTCTTCCTTTTTCTCACTCTCTCTGGGCCGCTTGCAAGCATTAGACAAACAATGCGCGGACCTAGTTGTCTTTGTTGATGATTTGCGGCCTATCCCGGAAGCTCGTAATGCGATTTCTTTCGGTTGTGAACCATTCAATGATGATGTGCTGTCTACAGCGGCCTCTGATTCTGAGGAGATGGGTGATTTGTGCAGTTCTCTCCCTTCAAGTGGACAGGAGAAACGCACTTCCCCATCTTATAACGAGTTGTTGGATGTCATTACTCATGCTGTAGACACGCTGGGGCTAGAATGGTACAAAGAGCCGACTCAAAATCAGGCCCAGTCGAAATGGGATGACCGATTTTTGAGTAACCACCAGCCCAAATGTGCAGTGTGAAACGGTAGCTTATGAATACCCAGGATTAACTGTTAACCCTGGGTATAGTATGAGAAGTGTGAAACATGAATAAAGATAACCCAGGATTCCATTTACTAGGGTTTTAGAATGACTCAGCGTTAATTATTTCAAGTGTGAAAAGCCCTAAAGAGCATTATTCAGGAAATCTTACATGGCCGCTGGATAGGCGGGGGTCACTCTTCATTCTATGGCTGTACTCCAAGCTAATCAAGCAGACGTACTTAAAGAGCTGGGTGAGGGAGAGGGCTTGACTCCAGAGGCTGTTAAGGAGCTCAGACAGGAGCTACCGACTTGGCACTTAGAGCTACCAAGCATACTGCCTGGGCAATTGGCAGGTCCATGGTGGGAATGATGGCAGTTGAGCACCATCTTTGGCTTACTCTAACTGATATCAAAGAAAAGGAAAAAGACTTTTCTTTTAGATGCCCCCATGTCCAAGGATGGTCTGTTTGGAGATTCGGTTACTGCTGTGGTGGAAAAATTTCGGGTAGCGAAGCAGCAGTCTGCTGTTTTTTCTGCCAGCTCATTCCCTGGTTACCACTTGCAGTTTGTTCACACTTGTCTTCTTTACAGCACCCCCATGAGGTGCAGCAGAGTGAGCCATCACCTATGGAACTTCCTCGCAGGAACTGGGAGGTCTATTCTATTCCACCAGTTCGCTCGCAGCAATGCAAACGGATAGACTTGAGTTTGATGGCCAAGGCCTCTCATTCTTAGGCCCCCAGCAGAGAGACCCCCTTTGGAGAGTTTGGACGAACCGCATTCGCGAATTCGTGTATTCGCCTCTCTCATTGTGGCCTCCCATCTGTTGCTGGTGGCCCCATTCTGACCCACTCAGATGTGGTTCTCAGACCCGGTCAGTCTACTAGCCGGCCCTCCTTGGGCGGTTCCCCTCAGGCACGACCTGCTGAGTCATGATTTGGCATCCCCATCTGGATGTATGGAAACTATGTGTGGCATCTGAGCGGAGTGCGTTAATGTTTTCTGGTCTCTCGGCTGAGATTACCAATACTATTCTTAACTCTAGGGCACCCTCTACAAGGTGCCTGTATGCCCTTAAGTGGAGGCTTTTTGCCTCTTGTAGGTAACGTGACCTAAACCCAGTTCATTGCCCTGTAGGTTCAATACTGGAGTTCCTGCAGAGTCGTTTTTTATTTGAAGGGGCAAGCCCCTGCCACTCTTAAGGTTTATGTGGAAACCGGGTCTGCCTAGCATGTGCCCATGGGAGGTGTTTCTATTTGATGTCACCCCCTGGTTACCCTTTTCATGCAGGGATTGAGGCCACTTAGGCCTTTCTTTATTGGGATTTATCTATCGCCCTTGAAGGTCTAGCAGGCCATCCATTTGAGCCATTGGAGTCGGTGTCAGAGAAGTTTTTGACCCTGAAGACAGTTGTTTTGGTGGCTCTATCCTCTCAAGACAATAGGGGATCTGCAGGCTCTTTGAATCAGCCCTTCTTGTATGGACTTTGCCCTGGGGCCGGTTAAAGTTTAGCTGCAACCTAGGCCTGGGTATGTTCCTAAGGTTGCATCAAAAACGCGAAATTCGGGCAGTGGATATACGCTATACGCTACAAAAGACGCAAGATGCGAGTGCAGCGGTCATATACATGTCCATCTATCGTCTATTTACATAGAAAAACAATAGAAAAGTAGCACATTGGAATGGAAAAACGCGTTCTGTGTGAACAGCCCCATATTTGACTAGTCGAGTCTGACTTGACTTTAATCACATAAATGTCGACTTTAAAAAAGTTGTTCAACCCCTAGCATCAACCCCATTTCGCTTCCAGCAGGTGGTCTTAGAGACTTTTTCCCTTCTTGATTCGGGGACTGAGAATGACATATGACTTCTTGGTTTATGCCTGGAGAGGGCTTTGAAGATCTATGTTGACCACACAGTCCCAGGTTTGTTTTATCTGCTTGAGCGGACTCTTTTCTTGGTCTTCCAGCTATCTTCAGGTACGTGAAGGAATTATGGTATATTGTTACCATAGCGACAGTACGCAGCATTGAGGAAACCCATGAAAGCTTGGTTCTTTGAATAGGAAACAGTGGTGAAAAGAGTACTAAACAATTGTACTTAAGTTAATGTATTGCTACTTAAGAAATAATTTAGAAGTGAAAAAAAAATAATATGACTAAGCGCAGGGCCCCTGAGAATTTGCTCATTGGCAAAAAGTTGGCCCCTTAGCGCTGGCCCTGCACGGGCAGCCCTTATTTAGCCTCCAGGAAGCCTTAGCGCTGTTTTATTGAAAACAATAAAATAAGAAGTCACCGTTATGGAGGTAAGCGCTTGCTTTAGTTGGGCACTTGACCCTTGATTTCTTAACTTTAACGTATGTTATTTAGATACCCCTTATAGTACATTTGAACCCATAGTGTACTACAAGTGGTAACTAAATATATTTTTTAAATACAGACAGTATATTAAAAGCACATTTTAGTTCGTATTTCATGGTGTCTCAAAATAGCTCAGTTGAGTACACTTATATGTTCTTAAGATTATCTTAAGAAGTACTAAAGAAGAATTTTTAGTATATTAAGTACAAAATTAGTGCACGAAAATAGAGCACTTGAAGTACATTATAGAAGTGTACTTTCCCCCCCCCCTGGGATAGCTTTGTGCAACAGACGGACAGAGACAAGAAACCAAGTAAGAGTAAATAAGTAGTTTGCTGAAAAACTACTCAAGTTACTACGTAACAAAGTACTTTAGTATTATTTTTCTATTTTTGTATTAAACCTCTGACAAAATCACACCGGTACAATCAAATCTGTGTTCGCACTGCCGCTTAGCCAGAAAGCAGTTGTCATGTAAAGTTTAGGTAGCAAACAGCTTCAAGAACAGTCTTTTCGACCACTTAGTATAATCATTTCTGTGTTACAAATATTCATATATCTCAGAAGTACTGGCTAAAAAAGTTTACACTTTGGATATAAAAACTACAGTTGTGACAGAGTAAAACACCTTTTGAATGCAACTTGTATCGATTACATTGTTACACCACTAGGTGGCGACAAATGACTGTTAAATGTATTTATTGAACATTTGACATTGGATGATCTATTCTGTTTTCCCTCAATGCTTTTTTCCTGCATATGATCCCATTAGGGTCCATTCTCAGGAAATATGGCATTTCGTTTCACTGTTATGCAGATGACACACAAATTTATCTGCAACTGAAACTGAAAGATGCCAGTCCTTTAAAACTTCTGTTTGACTGCCTCAAAGACATTAAAGATTGGATGGCCCTAAGTTTTTTACATTTTAATGAGAGCAAGACTGAAATCGTGATATTTGGTCCAAACTGTACTAATAAGGCCTCTTACACTGATTTAGGCCCTCTGCTTTCCTATGTTAAATCCACTGTTAAAAATCTGGGTGTAAAAATGGATATGGATTTTAAACTTGACAAACAGATAAACTCTGTAGTCAAGTCAAGTTTAGTCAAGTAGTAGTCAAATCAGTTAAGGCTTTAACTAAAGTTAAGCCTTTTTTGTCATTTAATGATTTTGAAAGGCTTATACATGTTTTTATTTAATCTCATTTAGACTACTGTAATGCCCTCTATGTTGGTGTCAACCAGGCCTCCCTCTCACGCTTGCAGTTAGTGCAGAATGCTGCAGCTTGACTTTTAACACGAACGTGTAAACGGGAACATATTTCCCCCATATTGGCTTCCCTACATAGGCTTCACTATTATAAACCTTGAAAGAGCAAGGATATTATTTAATATATCTCCGTTTGTGTTTGTCTGAAAGAAGATAGTCATATACACCTAGGATGGCTTGAAGGTGAGTAAATCATGGGATAATTTTCATTTTTTGGTGAACTATCCCTTTAATGCACACTGCAGTAAGCTAGATCGATATTAGGCATAGTAAAACATGGTACTCTCTGTAAATCAAGAAAACGAGATTTAAACAATAAAACTTACTGCCCTGCAAACAAGCCTGCACTGGCCCTTTATGGGCCCACTTAGGGCTGCCAGCGCAGGGTCCCTGAGAATTTGCTCATTGGCAAAAAGTTGGCCCCTTAGCGCTGGCCCTGCACGGGCAGCCCTTACTTAGCCTCCAGGAAGCCTTAGCGCTGTTTTATTGAAAATAATAAAAGAAGAAGTCACCGTTATGGAGGTAAGCTTTAGTTGGGCACTTGACCCTTGATTTCTTAACTTTAATGTATGTTATTTAGATACCCCTTATAGTACATTTGAACCCATAGTGTACTACAAGTGGTAACTAAATATATTTTTTTAAATACAGACAGTATATTACAAGCACATTTTAGTTCGTATTTCATGGTGTCTCAAAATAGCTCAGTTGAGTACACTTATATGTTCTTAAGATTATCTTAAGAAGTACTAAAGAAGAATTTTTAGTATATTAAGTACAAAATTAGTGCACGAAAATAGAGCACTTGAAGTACATTATAGAAGTGTACTTTCCCCCCCCTGGGATAGCTTTGTGCAACAGACAGACAGAGACAAGAAACCAGTGTCTTTCAGTATAGGAGGACATTGGACCTCTCTTTTTACCCCTACTGGTGAATAACGTAATTGCACGTCCAAAATTCAGTTTATTTTTGTAATAACTTTCTTCAGCAGGAAGATAGAAACGTGAAACCAGTGCCAATCAATAGAGGGGGACAGTGGACAACTTTCACAACCTTTCAGTTCAACATAGTGGCTGATTAGCGAATTGCATGTTCAAAATGAACCTTCTTTTTGTAATAGCTTTTTTTTATTAGGGAGACAGAGATATGAAACCAGTGTAAATTAATAGAATAGGACAATGGACAACTTTCACAACCTTTATTTTTTACCCCTACAGGTGGAAAAGGGAATTGTGTGTCCAAAATTAACTTTATTTTTGTAATAGCTTTTTCCATCAGGGAGACAGAGACATTAGACCAGTGTCAATCAATAGAGTTGACATCTTTCAGAACCTCTGTTTTTACCCCTACTGGTGGAAAAGAGAATTGCATGTCCAAAATTAACTTTTTCTGCAATAGCTTTGTGCAACAGAAAGACAGGAATTGCATGTTGAAAATGAACATTTTTGTAATAGCTTTTGCATCAGGGAGACAGAGACAGATCAAACCAGAGCCAATCAATAGACGGGGATAGTTGAAATATTTCACAACCTCTCTTTTTTACGCTTGTGGCTGATTAGGGAACTGCTTGTTCAAAATTAACTTTCTTTTTGTACGTTTTTCAACCCTCAAGTAGTTCTAAACCTGTATGGATTTCTTTGTTCTGCTGAACACAAAGAAAGATATTTGGATGAATGTCAGTAACCAAACAGATCTCGCCCTCCATTGGCTACCATAGTAGGGAAAATAAATGCTATGGTAATCAATGGGGGCGAAATCTGTTCGGTTTGGTTCAGTTGCTGTGCGCTCTTGTCTTGTGTGTTTGGTGAGTGCTTGGTTTATATTTTCACTGACCAGGCGTTCTTGTGTTGCGTTCTGTGTAGCATGCGGCTCGTGTTTTATCTGCCGCGTGTTTTCATGTCACGTGGCTTGTGAGTGTTCTCATTAGCTGTTTGTGTCTTGTTTTGTTTGAGCAAATTGCTTGTGATTTGTGTTTGCTGACCAAGTGCTCTCATGCCTATTGTCTTGACCACGCCCACGCCTTGTTACCTGATTATTGGTTCATTTGCCCCACGGCTCTCCCTCATTTACCTTGTTTGCTACCCTATTTATTCTCCTTGTGTTTGCAGTCATGTGTGAGTTTGTTGTCAGATGTTACCAGTCGTGTACCTTGCCTGATCCTGTCCTGCCTTGCCCAGTCCAGTTTCCAGTTGTATTTTCCCCCACAGGGTAGTTTTTGTTGTTGGTTTTTGTTTTTTTACTAATAAAAAGCCCATTAAGTCCTCGCCTCATCCCTTACCTCAAACCTGAAATATATAATGTATTTCATAGTAGAACAAAAACACAGTCAATGGTTTATTTTTACATTTATACTTAAAAGTGCATTTTAAAACAAATCTCCTCTTCTTTCCAAATCATCGGGATGGTTACCCTTTTGATGGACCAAATGGTTTTCTGGCTCATGCCTTCCCTCCATTTGAGGGCATCGGTGGTGACGCCCATTTTGTCAATGATGAGACATTCTTGTACAGATCTCCTCAAAGTTAGGGTTCATCTGGAAAAGTCTCCAGTTTGTACCAATGCTTAAAATAAAAACCAACTGTATTCACATTCCCACTTATTGTATTCCTCAGGCTACAACTTGTTCCTGTTTGCTGCCCATGAGTTTGGACATTCTCTAGGCCTTGAACATTCATGGGATCCGGGTGCACTGATGTATCCTACCTACTTTTACAGAGACGTTTTTTTTTTTATGGTAAGATATTACCAATTACATCATGTTGAACATGATGATTCAAAAGACCCTGAAAGTGGCATTTGTAATGATTTGACTTAATGAACAGGCCCAAACCCTGATGTCAACCCTGATGATACAAAACCCACATCACCAGTTACCCTAAACACATGTGATCCTAATCTGGTCCTGGATGACGTCGGATCTGACGCCTTGATGACTATCGGGTGTCTGGCTTTATTCGCAGCCTCTTCTGGCGCAGTTATCCTCTGAGCACAACCACTGAACTACATCTCATTAAAAGCTTCTGGCCTGAGATTCCAGAACATATAGATGCAGCATTTGAGATGCATTGCAGGACAAAGCCTTTTTTTTCAAAGGTAAAAAACAATTGAATATAAGAAACTAAAACACTCTTCCAAAACAAGTTCCAAATGTGGGTTTTCACAGCGATGCCATAGAAGAAACTTAATGGGTTCCCCAAAGAACTGTTCACTGAGAAGAACCATTTTAAGAATATTTTAATAATCGAAAGAACCTTTTTTCCGCTATAAAGAAACTTTTGTCCATTGGAAAGGTTCCTTGAGTGTTGAAGGTTCTTCATGGAATCATAGATGCCAATAAAGAACCTTTATTTTTTAGAGTAAAGATAGCTATATATCATATGGGAAATTAAGGTCTGGGCTCTCTATGGTTATGATGTGGCACAGGGTTATCCCCAGAGTCTCAGCATGTTCCGTTTGCCAAGAAAAGTGAAGAAAATCAACGCAGTCCTCTATGATGAGCCCAGCCACAAAATCCTGTTTTTCGTTGAAAGCCAGATTTATAGGTCAGTAAGTCAGTCTGATCAAGTTAGCCTTGTCATCTTTTTCAAGAATCTTCAAGTAACGAGAATTTATTTTTTGCAGTTATGATGAGGAACAACGCAGAATGGAGAAAGGTTATCCTAAACCAGTGGAAGTTGTTTTCCCTGGAATGACAGGGAAGGTGACCGCAGCCTTCCAGTACAAAGGTGAGGGTTTTACAAAATGTAACGAGAAACTCTAAAATAAAATCCTATCTAACTCTGTCTTTCATGATCATTTTTAGGTTTCAACTATCTCTTCAGCGGATCAAAGGTTTTTGAGATTGGCTCCCACAACAACAAGCTGTTCCGAGTTCTGAACAACAATTATTTCCTGCCATGCTAATCAGTTAATGTTGAGTTTTTCTTCAAAGCTCAGGATAAAAATGTCTATACATTATACACTGCACTTTGTATATTCACATATTCACATATTGTATATTTTGTCATATTGTTTGTCAACATGTTTAAGGCAGGAAACATTTCCTACACACCTAAAAAGAAAAAAAACTCTTATGTCCTTTGTTCTTATCCCAAACACATCAGCTGTTTTCAAGGGCGATGTCTATATAACATTAATTTAATGACAGTTTAAGATGTTTACTGCAATATTCTCCATATATCCATGTCACCCAAATCCAGAATCACCACTTAGTTATCCTACTGACTCATTTGAGCCTCCACCTAATCCTTTTAAGGATATGAGAGGAGGTGGTTTAAGTGTGTGTATTTTATTAATTTATAAAAAAAATTGTGAGTAAAACATATAAATGGCCAAATTCCCTGCAAAAACCATAACATTTATTTAAATGTTATTAAAAAAAAAAAGTTACTTTCTTCCTGATTTTGTTATTAGCTATGCACACTGGTTGGTTTTATATTGGACTTATATAAGACCATCCTGTAAAGCATTTTTAAAAACATTATTACCACGTTGCCCTTGTTTGTGTTGATAATACATAGAAATGCTGATAAATAAAGGCATGAGAAAAAAATATAAGATATCTGGGCGAGGAGAAAAGGCTGTGTCAATAAAGCTGAAAATCCTGCTGTTATTGTCTTGCTGTCAGTTTGATGGTTTACTCACAGAAGTTTGTGGTGGATAATTTCACCTGTTGCTCAACCTCAACACCTCACTGTTTTAAGAGTATATAAGACTTTATTGGACTCTTGTCAATCAGAAGCTCAAGATCTTCAGAAGCAACTCACAACATGAGGATTCAGCTGTGTTTTCTTGCAAGCCTGGTGCTTGTTATTTACGCAGGACCGATTGCAATGCCCGTTAATGATTATGACATTGCAAAGGTTTGGGGTTTATATATATATATATATATATATATATTTGCTTGTTTTGTCTTTGGTCATAGGCCTAATTCCTCCAATAATTCTGTTTTTGTATTCTTTAGAATTACCTGATGAGATTCTACAATCTGGAATATAATTCTCCTAATCCTTCAGCCCTAAAGCCGGATCCACTGCCTGAGAAATTGAAAGAGATGCAGAGGTTTTTTGGTCTCAAGGTCACCGGAACACTGGACAAAAAAACACTGGAGGTGATGAAGAAGCCCCGCTGTGGTGTTCCAGATATTTCCGCGTACTCCACGTTTGGAGGCGGATCCAAATGGCAGACCAACAGGCTCACTTATAGGTGTGTATAATATAATTTCTCTTGGTGTCAGAGGAAAAAAAAGATGCAGATACAGACTACGATCTTTTTCCACAGGATTGTGAACTACACTCCTGACATGTCAGTAGCTGAAGTAGATGAATCCATTGAGAAAGCCCTGCAGGTCTGGGCAGGTCAAGTCACTCCTCTGAGATTCACCCGTATGTACAGTGGCACAGCTGACATCATGATCTTCTTTGCTACAAAAAGTAAGTTTTCCCTATCCATTTATTAGGGGTTCAAGCACATAGCGATGAAACCCTATTGTAATTGTTAAAATTTCCAAGGATCAGCATTCTTTCCTACAAGTAATCGGGCAGACCAAACCGTAAGTCGTAGAGACTTGAAATTTTGAGGGCTGGTAGTACTCAGACTGCCCACAACGTCAGCAAGGCTCGCCCCGATCAGCCTGACGGGGGCGCAACAACGGTCAAAAGTATGAAATGGCTTGTAACTCCTGAACCGTTAGGCATAGACTCACATAGACTCTTATGTCTTTGGAATCCTTGGCTCAAGACGGACAAAATGCATAATTCAGATTTGCTTGTCGCAAAATTTTCGGGTATTTCGGATTTTTTGAAAAACCTACTTTTGTGAACTAGTCCTGGGTTTTAGCCTAATCGGAAACAAACCAGTGTAGCGAGATTCTCTGGAATCTGATTGTCAATAATTATTTAAAAAATTCAGATTCACGGTCGCCGAAACGTTTGGGTGGAGCTACTTTTACCAAAATGTCTATAACTATGAACGTAATGAGGTATTTTCAACAAACTCAGCACACCTATATATAAGCTCATTCTGTGGTTGTGTGAAAAAGGATGCAGCGACTGGCGACTTACTGGTGCTATAACAGCAAAAAAACAAACAAACATGAAAACGGCTATAACTACTTCACCATTAGTCTGATTGACTTGAAAATTGGCATGCAGTGTCTTTGTCTGAGGTGCCATGATTTTCTATGAGGACATTGATGTATCTCAAAAAACATGGCTGCCATTGGCCATTTGATCATCAATGAGCGTTACTCAAGTACACTACTTGACAGTTTCCTATAGTATTTACTAGTGTTTATTCACTCGCTCCTGTCCTATGCTGTGTTTTTTATTTGATGTTTGCTACATTCAGAAAGTGTACTGTCTTGGAGCAGATAAAATAAAAAGTACTCATATATCTGACTGCTTGTATTCATTAACGAAAATGTAGCCATGTGCAGTAATATGGAAAATTGAGGATGCAACGCATTGCGATGTATCGTGGAATCGAATCGAATCTTTGACATGATAATCATAATATAATTGAATAATGAGACCAGTGACGATTCATACCCCTACCTACCCAAAATTATCACATCCCAATCTTGATAGCACCGCCCCCAAATTCACACACAGGCTATGAAACACAGGCACCTCCCCCCTAATGAGTGTATACGCCCCTTACTGTTGATTGGCTACAAGTGTGTTTTTGTGCTCGGTCCGATTCACTTTCAACAGCGTTTCTCAAAAATCACTTACAGCACCATTAATTGCAACCAAAATTTCTTTACAATAAAGCACTGGTTCCTTTGATTTCTAAAATCAAATTATATTAGAAATTCAACATAAAGCCAAATCTTTCCTACAGGTCATGGCGATGCTTTCCCATTTGATGGACAAAATGGTGTTTTGGCTCATGCTTTTGCTCCCTCGTCTGGAATTGGTGGAGATGCACATTTCGATGATGATGAGTTTTTCACCTTCCGATCACAAAGGGGTGAGTTTTGCTAAATGTAGATTTCAGAGATTCATCTTCCATGGCACTTTGATTTCAAGTAAAAATCTAAAGTGGCAATTAAACGTTTTTAATTTTTACCTAAACTGTACTACACTTGATTTTACCCCAAAATGTGTTTTTAATTGGTACCTAAACTGTTTGTCCACAGGTTTTGTCTTGTTTTTGGTGGCTGCTCATGAATTTGGTCACTCTTTGGGTCTTTCTCATTCCAATGTTCCTGGCGCTCTGATGTTTCCCACTTACAGCTTCACTGATCCGGATCGTTTCTCTCTGCACGCTGATGATATTAGAGGGATTCAATCGCTCTATGGTAATATGATCTTTAAGAGTACATCTATAATGTTTGAGTCAAACATATTCAGTCATTTATTTACTATGTAGTATTTCCTTCAGGAGCCCCCATCCAACCTGATCCAGAATCACCAACAACTCCTAAATATTGTAATCTGATCTTGGATGCAGTTTCAACTTTTAGGGGAGAAACAATGTTCTTCAAGGACAAGT
This sequence comes from Elopichthys bambusa, assembly GCA_037101425.1. Taxonomy (NCBI): domain Eukaryota; kingdom Metazoa; phylum Chordata; class Actinopteri; order Cypriniformes; family Xenocyprididae; genus Elopichthys; species Elopichthys bambusa. The sequence goes on from CM074433.1 coordinate 40,374,951, forward strand.
AATAGATAAAAACAAACACAATTCCTGTACATTTATATATATATATATATATATATATTTATAAATAAAATACTTAAATGAATTCATGTGCCTCTGTGCAGCCTTGTCTGGCATAGTTCTCCGAGCGGAAGTGTGGCGCAACATCTAATCAAGAATTTGTGGCCCAACGCCCCGGATAATATAGATTCTGCTTACGAGCATCCAGTGGAAAAACTTTTCCTATTCAAAGGTGTCTTCTCCAACAATTAGGGAATGCTGAAACCACAGTCACACTTACAATCTCTGTAAAATCCTCAGAAAAAAACTTATGGCCTGTATTTATTTATAGGTAAACAAGTCTGGGCTTTTAATGGAAACAATGTTGAGCCAGGCTATCCCAAGACTCTCAGCAGCTTTGGTCTGCCACCATCTGTGACAAAAGTTAGTGCTGCCGTCCACGACAAAAACTCAGGAAAAACACTGCTCTTCTTTGACATATATTACTATAGGTGGGTCAAATGCTGTATCATAAACAAAAGCCCTTAACATTTGTTTTCCAAAAAGACATAAGAATGTAAAATTTCCCTTTTTTGGTAGCTATAATGAGAAGATGAATAAGATGGACAAAGGGTATCCCAAACGACTGGAAGATGGATTTCCAGGGGTGACTGCAGAGGTTACAGCAGCCCATCTTTTCAATGGTAGGTGTTTCTAACTTCCTCTTCTACAGATCTGTAACAATCCAAAGACTTAATTCTGGCATGAATGTACAATTTCATAAAGACTTCTTTTCTTCCAGGGAACATTTATCTCTTCAGTGGGACAAAGGTGTTTGAGTTCAGCAGCAGCAGGAAGCTCCTTCGTGTGCTGAATGATAATTACTTCCTGTCCTGTTATGGAGTGTAACTACAGTACTTAATGCATGTGCATAGGAAAGTTTTTGCTCATTGTATTTCTGCAATCTGCTGATCAAAATTGTCACTGGACTTCTATTTTACTACTGTTAACATTATAAAAGAAAGTGTCTTTATTAGTGCTGTCAAAATTAGCACGTCAACGCATGAAATTAATTTTTTCAGTTTAACGTGTTAGAAATATTTAACACAGTTAATGCATTTTATGTCATAATTTAGGTAGCATTAAATTATATGATAACGCTCTTATTCACGCAAATCCTTTTAAACCTTCAAGCGCCACAGGACAAATGAGAATGCGCTGTCTGTGATATGGAAGGCCAAACCGTTCAAAAACGCGTGAATTTTAACATGTCAACATCACGTAAATTAGATTTCACACATGATTAGCATGAGATAAATACGCGTTGTTTGCGTTTGAACAATCAGCACGTGAAATACATGTATTTTATCACGTGTTTTTGAACCTTTTGGCCTTCCATACTGTAAATGTTGTGTCTGTGTGAACACTCACACGACTCGTGTGCACAAAAAGACACGCTTCAGTATCAAGTTCTCTTTCGCGCTTGAACAAACAATAACACACAGAATTATGCCAAAATGTCCAATTTGTCAAGTATCCTCATAAGTGCAGTCTTAAATAAGTTAAATAATGTATTAAAAGACCTTAAAGAGAAAATGAGATCCGCGTCATGTTCAGCAGCAGCAGGTCTTAAAGTGACAGCAGCCTGATAAATCAGTTGCTGTGATGTCTGTCATTAATGTTAATGAAAGAACAAAGGTAACAGCTTTAATAAAGATTAATCTATTTAATATATTATTTATGCAGTGAAGTGAACTGTAAAGTGTTTGATCACTTTATTCAATTTCTGTATATTTCCTGTTAGACAGTTAGGAAGGCCACAGGTAAATATGACATTTATTATAATGGGATTCTTTTAAGTTCGCTTAAATTAAAAGTTATTTTTTAAAGCCTAATAATTGTTGAAATTGATAGCTTTCAGTTATACTGTAATGTTGAATGTCTATAATTAATGTTTAAAAAAAAAAAAATCAATTTCATAAATACATCATTACCAGTATTAGTATCAATGATACTGGCCTTTATTCATAAAAAGATGCCATTAAACAAATATTTAAAATACTGTGTATAAGATGTTTCTACATTAATCTGGGGAGTAACTGTGAAATTATTATAATATAAAAAAATGAAAAACTCCAATGTTTTTAATCGCGATTAATGGTGATCAAGTGCCTAATTCAATTCAGCATGTTCATTTTGGAAGCAAGAATTGTTTTTGGAAGGGAAGTACTTTTAATGTTAACTCAGAGCCTTTCAGAATCAGATAATAGCTATTGATAGCTATATTATTAAACTTTGTAAAAACTCATCTAAACATCCAACAATATATATTACACCTTTTCATAAAAGGTCAGATCAGAAAATCACAGCACTTGTTGCGATTGATATAGTATGAAGCGTTTCTGCATCTAAGCTTCTGAGAAATGGATGACTATGGATGAGTATAGTTCACTACTCATTTGAGTATAGTGAACTCACTGTCATGTTCAAGAAACCAGTTTGAGATTCTCAGTTAGGCTGTGGTGTTTAAATGATCAGTTGGTATTAAGAAGCCCAAAGTGTGCTAAGAAAATATCCCCCACCCCATTATACGACCAGCACCAACCTGAGACTCATCAGACCAGGCAATAGGCCAAAAATAACAAAATATTTAGTGGTCTTTTAATGGTCTTAAAGGGTTAGTTCACCCAAAAATGAAAATTCTGTCATTAATTACTCACTCTCATGTTGTTCCACACCCTTAAGACCTTTGTTCATCTTTGAAAAACACGAATTAAGATATTTTTGATGAAATCCGGCTCAATGAGGCCTGCATTCCCAGCAAGTTAATTTAGACTTTCAAATGCCCAGAAAGGTTTGAAAGATATATTTAAAACAGTTCATGTGACTACAGTGGTTCAACCTTAATATTATAAAACGATGAGAATACTTTTTGTGTGCCAAAAAACCAAAATAACGATTTTATTCAACAATATCTGGTGATGGGCGATTTCAAAACACTGCTTCATGAAGCTTCGAAGCTTTACTAATCTTTTGTTTCGAATCAGTGGTTCGGAGTGTGTATCAAACTGCCAAAGTCATGTGATTTCAGTAAACGAGGCTTCATTACATCATAAGTGTTTTGAAATTTCAATGGTTCATGTGACTTTGGCAGTTTGATACACGCTCCGAAAAAGGAAATTATCTTGCTGGCAATAGAGGCCTCACTGAGCCATCGTATTTTATCAAAAATATCTTAATTTGTGTTCTGAAGATGAACGAAGGTCTTATGGGCGTGGAACGACATGAGGGTGAGTAATTAATGACTGAATTTTCATTTTTGGGTGAAATAACCCTTTAATGTGAGACCAAATATTCACTATAGGGTTCAAATCACCCTTTCTCCATGTTTCGCTGTTGTAGAGATGCATTTATTATTATATTTCTCAGCAGATTTTCATCACCATGAACTTGTGTTTCATTGTGATTCATCACTCCACACACAACTTCCCATATTCTGCCAAAGACGTCATTCAGTCTTTGATGTTATTCTGAGACAGCAATGGCTTTTTATAGTGCATTTGCTTTCATTTCCTGACCAATCATTTGTGGTTAAGACAATTAAAACCTTAGTGTTTAGCCATTTTGGGCTTGGCCCATTTTTTTTTTTTTTTTTTTACTATTTGCCCAGGAGTGTATATTGAAATATACTGCAGAAGTATGGACCACTTTCATGATAGTTTGGTTCCTATGCATTATTTTAAAAGTGTCTCAGAACTGTTGGCATTACTTGTATATCTTCCATAACACCTCACGCAAAGATGCACATATAGGCTACTGTACATGCACAGCCTTGGATTTCCCTTTGACTTAAAGGATTAGTTCACCCAAAAATAAAAATTCTGTCATTAATTATTCACCCTCATCTCGTTCCACACCCGTAAGACCTTGGTTCATCTTCAGAACACAATTTAAGATATTTTTGATAAAATCCAATGGCTCAGTGAGGCCTGCATTGCCAACAAGATAATAAAAACTTTCAGATGCCCAGAAATGTACTAAAAACATATTTAAAACAGTTCATGTGAATACAGTGGTTCAACCTTAATGTTATGAAGTGACGAGAATACTTTTTGTGCACCAAAAAAACAAAATAATGACTTTTCAGCAATATCTAGTGATGGCCGATTTCAAAACACTGCTTCAGAGCTTTACTAATCTTTTGTTTCGAATCAGTGGTTTGGATTGCGTATCAAACTTCCAAAGTTACGTGAACCATTGAAATTTCGAAACACTTATGATGTAACGAAGCCTCGTTCACTGAAATCACATGACTTTGGCACTCCAAACCACTGATTCGAAACAAAAGATTTGTAAAGCTCTGAAGCAGGTTTTTGAAATCGGCCATCACTAGATATTGTTGAAAAGTCATTATTTTTTTTATTTTTTTTGGCACACAAAAAGTATTCTCGTCACTTTATAACATTAGGTTGAACCACTGAACTCACATGAACTGTTTTAAATATGTTTTTAGTAGCTTTCTGGGCATCTGAAAGTGTTAATTGTCTTGCTGGCGATGCAGGCCTCACTGAGCCATTGGATTTTGACATGAGGATGAGTAATTAATGACAGAATTTTCATTTTTGGGTGAACTAACCCTTTAATTTCTTCTGAAATTGTACAAATTACTTTTAGTACAATTTAACTGAAACTAACGCTAAAAGACACAGTTTTCCGTTTAAAGACATAAGAGAAGGCGTTTTAGGTTTGTTTGGATGTGTGTCTGTGTTTCAATCCCCCATAAACACTAACCACACACAGTCACACACACAGTGGCAGTGGGTAACTCAGTTGTTGTTGAATGATTGACGCCACAGCAGTGAATCACAACCAGAGATGACAATAAATCGGGAACTTCCTATAAGACCAAGTCTGACATGTCCATGTATGTCTAGTTTTTTTGGGTTCTCATTCTTATAAGAGAACAATGGTTGCATTATTTTTAGTAGTATCAGAGTAAATATTAACTGCACCAAGCTTCACTTCTGCATTTGAGATCTTATTGGAATGTAGCTGACATACCCATAAAAATGTTGGCAATTTTATATATAATTTAAGTTTTGGAGTATGTATTCTTATATTTTATATAACAAGCAAAGTTAGAAAATGTAAAACACACAGCTACACCGTAACATCATCACTGTATTTTTAACAGGAAAGTTCTGGAAAGCTGACAGTTTATTAGTTTAAATTCAAGCAAAAATGTTCACAGTATTACCCTTGTTTGCGTTTATAATAAATTAAAATGTTATAATATACTCCATAGAAAAAGTCATGTTAAAGGAAGCTGAAAATCCTGTAATCATTTTCTCGTCTGTCACTTTAATAGTTTACTAATCTGTGGCTTATGACTTCACCTGTTGCTCAATATCTCACAGTTTTAGGAGTATATAAGCCTCCATCAGGCACTTGCGAATCAGAGCGTAAGAAGCAACTCGCAACATGAGGAGGATTCACTGCCAGCTGTGTTTTCTTGCAAGCCTGGTGCTTGTTATTGATGCAGGACCGATTGCACAGCCTGCTGACAAAGATGAAGCCACTGCAGAGGTATGATTTTTTTAGGCCTAACACTAGCTTCCCTGTTTTATTTGTCATACTCATAATTCCTCCAATGATTCCATGTTTTTCTCCCTCCTTTAGCATTACCTGAAGAGTTTTTACAATCTAACAGATGTAACAAATGTAAAAACTGCCTTCCGACAAGGGTCCAGTCTGACTGAGAAGATGAAAGAAATGCAGATGTTTTTTGGGCTCAATGTCACTGGAACGCTGGACAAAGAAACAATGGAGGTGATGAAGAAGCCCCGCTGTGGAGTTCCAGATGTTGCTGCGTACTCCACATTTGAAGGCAGACCCAAATGGCAAACCAACAAGCTCACTTACAGGTGTGTAAATTACAGTTCTCTTAGTGTCACAGGAAAAAAGAAGCAGATAGAGACTATGGTCCTTTTTTTGTTGCCAGGATTGTGAACTACACTCCTGACATGTCAGTAGCAGAGGTGGGTGATTCCATCAAAAGGGCCCTGCAAGTGTGGGCAGATGTCACTCCTCTGAGATTCACCCGAATCTACAGCGGCACAGCTGACATCATGATCTCCTTTGGTTCAAAATGTAAGTCCTATCTATCTATCTATCTATCTGCAGACCAATTAGTCCTCATATTCTGTCAAAATAATAATAGGCTTGTGGGCTGTGAATATTAGGGCTGTTATCTCATGGCCAGATATGCAAATAAAAGAGAAAACCAATATCATGTTAATAAGCATGTATCAAATGATGCTCATAAAATAATTTTTATATTAGAAAAAAACTCTTTTATCTTAGAAATAATAATAGTGAAGTTTAAATTCAATTACAGCAGTTTCACTGCACTCAATGACGGCATTAAATTGCACATTATTAATAATTTATTGAAAATGCATTTGTTTTAAATACTGTATAGTAATTTGTTGACTCATGAATTTGGCATTCCAAATGGTTAAATAGCTTAAAATTCACGATTTAAGTTATATATCAAGATCGATGTATCAGCAGGGTTATTAATTGATGCATCGAGTGAATCAAATTACAACTAATATTTCTTTAAAGTACACTATGTCTTATCTGAAGCCCAGGTTCTTTGATTTTTACACTGTCTTTGAATTTTATACTGTCTCTTTAAATAGAAGACCTAAATTCTTTATTGACCTCTAAATGTAAAACCTATTTCCTACAGATCATGGTGATGCTTTCCCATTTGATGGACCACATGGCACTTTGGCTCATGCTTTTGCTCCCTCACGTGGAATTGGTGGAGATGCACATTTCGATGATGATGAGTTTTTCACCTTCCGCTCACCAAGAAGTGAGTTTTGCTAAATGTAGTTTTAAGGTTTTTTTCATTTATTTATTTTTTAGTAGATGAAAAGTGCAATGAAATCCACCACTTTGATTTTACCCCAAAATGTGTTTTTAATTGGTACCTAAACTGTTCTACTTGATTTGTCCACAGGTTATATCCTGTTCTTGGTGGCTGCTCATGAATTTGGTCACTCTTTGGGTCTTTCTCATTCCAACGTTCGTGGTGCTCTGATGTTTCCCACTTACAGCTTCACTGATCCGGATCGTTTCTCTCTGCACTCTGATGACATCAGAGGGATTCAGTCGCTCTATGGTAAATGTGCGATCTTCAGGAGTACATCTACTATTTGAGTCGAACCTATTCAGTCATTTGTTTAACATGGTATTTCCTTCAGGCCCAAACAATCACAGAATCCCATCTGATCCAAAATTACTGACTCCTTGTGACCCTAACCTGATCTTGGATGCAGTTACAACTCTTAGGGGAGAAACAATGTTCTTCAAAGACAGGTATGACACAAAAACAAATAAAAACAGAGCTAAAATGTTTAAATGAAATGACTTAATGTGTCTCTGTGCAGCTTTTTCTGGCGTAGATCCCTGAAAAGAAGTGTGTCGCAATTTCAGATCAAGAGTTTCTGGCCAAATGCCCCAGATAATATAGATGCTGCTTATGAGGATCAAGGGCAAGATAAAGTTTTCTTTTTCAAAGGTATCTTCTCAAACACTCTGGGAATGCTTAAACCACAATCACACTTATAATCTCTGCATCCATGCTCAGAAAACCTCTAAGCATCACCTGTCTTTGTTTACAGGTAGACAAGTCTGGGCTTTTAAAGGAAAAAACGTTGTGCCGGGCTATCCCAAGACTCTCAGATGCTTTGGTCTTCCAACATTCATAAAAAAAGTTAGTGCTGCTGTCCATGACAAAATCTCAGGAAAAACACTGCTCTTCGTTGACAGGATGTACTACAGGTTGGTCAAGTGCCAAATCATAAACAAAAACCATTGAAATTTACTCTGAAAAACTGTTGGAATATTAAATTTCTCCTTTTTTTTTTTTTTTTTTGGTAGCTTTGATGAGAGGGCGAAGAAGATGGACACAGGGTATCCCAAACGAGTGGAAAATGGATTTCCAGGGATGACTGGAGAGGTTACAGCAGCCCATCTGTCCAAAGGTAGGTGTTTTTAACAGATTTTCTACAAGCATAAAGTACAAAGATTATACCATTAAGATAATTATTTTTTTCTTCCAGGTTACATTTATCTCTACAGTGGGACTAAGGTGTTTGAGTTCAGTTCCTACAGTAAGAGGCTCCTCCGTGTGCTGAAGAACAATTACTTCCTGCCCTGTTAGTCAGGCTTAATAAAACATGGGTTATTTTAAAACTACAGCACTTAAAAAATAATAAAAAAAATGCATGGGCATATTTAAACAAATCCATTGTTTATTGAATCAAAGTTGTCATTGTATTTCTAATATAACTGTTAACACATTTTTAAAAAATGTATATTTACAGAATCTGTTTAATGTTATTTTCAAATAAACTAAAGTGCCTAATTAAACTCAAGAGCATGTGCATGTTTCAGTTTGAAAGCAAAAATTGTTTTTGGCAGCTTAATTTTGAATTTAACATTTTAAAAAGACTCAGAGCTGACTTACTGAGCAGACTCAGAAAATAGCTATTGTAAACCCAATATTAGTAATCAGCAACCATCTAAACTCTCAATAGTAAATAAAACTCTAAAGCTTTATAAAAGGTCAGAATTTTTGTCAAAGCATGTAGATGCTTGTGGAAGTATGAGCTTTTGAGGGATGGATTAGTCTTGTCATCACTACGTGTTAGTGCTGTACAATAAAAACTGATCCTGACTGAAAACTGAAAAAAATTTGTTACGTAAAAGGGTTGCCAGACATATATGGACAAACTTCCTGTGGTTACATTTTAGGGCATGAATAAGGGTGTTCTGGAGTATGTCTGTTAAACAGCCCCAGGGTTGTGTTTTTAAATTTATGTCTTTCATTCATGTCAGGATTTAGGAAACTCATATAGGCCCTGGACATGCCCTGCAAGGGAATTCCAGTGGTTATGTAAAACTTCAATCAAAGCCTTGTAGTTAAAAAAAAAAAGAAAAAGGAAAAGGAAAGAAAAGGGAAAAAATCTTAAATAGACTAAAATAGACTATAAACATTTAATGCCTATTTAAATTTATTAAATATTTTTGGGCCACAAGCTCTGCCCACTTTACCTGAAAATAAATGTTTATTGATATATACCTTGCAAATAACACATTATATGGACTGTATTCAAATTGAAATATTATAGCTGTTAACAAAACTAATAAAGAAAAGAAAAGAAAGAAACATCTAGGTATCTAAATTATACACGTTTAACAAAAAGTGGCGCACATGCATTCACCCATATACAGTCAAACCAAAATGTATTCAGACACCTTGAACATTTCATTCATTAATACAGTTTATTCACTAAAGAAATGGTAATAAAATATGACAAGATCTCAGAGTTAAACTGTCAGAAAAAAAAAAATCTTAATTATGTCAGATCACTTAAGCAAAACATGGTCAGGTCAAAGTGTAATAATTTTTGGTTCCAAATATTTATTAATTTTACTGGTAGTCCACTGTATGAAGAATACATACAGTTTACTTTATTTTGCTATCCTCACTTACATAAATGAACTATAGTGTCCTGCACCCACTAGTAAAAATATATCAAAAATATAAAACCCTATATAACCCTAACCCTAACCCTAACCTTACAAGAACCCCGTCAAGATATTTTTCCACCCTCACCCTCAATGTTATGACTGCTGATTGGTAGAGATAAACACTCAGCAAGCCCTTTTCTAAACTAGAATTTATCATGGTTGCTTTCGAACTAGGTTAACAAGTAAGTGATATCTTTTCAAACTTATAGTACAAAACTTCAAACTGACAATTGCAACACAGCTCATTAGCTATGTTTCCATCCACTTATGTTTGTGTGCAAAAAATGCTGATTGTATAACTAGGCTAACCAGGGGACCAATTACATTGCACAGCATCTCAAAAGTTGGTTTGATCATTCAGAAAGTCTGTTATCAGAATGATTTGGTATACTTCCAGAACTGTCTCACTTAATTGCATTTCTAATCTGCATGACATACCTTGCAGATTTCTTGGCAAATGTTTTTACAGAATTTTTATGAATTAATGGTTTTTCTCAATTGCTAAGGCACATTTCGTGACATTTTCTAAATTTTAATGTAGAAATTTAGACAATGTAGACAGAAGGCTACAGAAAATAACTGTTTAAGCTGAGTTAAAGGGATAATTCACCCAAAAATTCTTTCATTAATTACTCACCCTCATGTCGTTTCACACCCGTAAGACCTTCGTTCATCTTTGGAACACAAATTAAGATATTTTTGATGAAATCCGATGGCTCAGTGAGGCCTCCATTGACAGCAAGTTAATTTACACTTTCAAATGCCCAGAAAGCTACTAAAGTCATATTTAAATCAGTTCATGTGCCTACAGTGATTCAACTTTAATGTTATGAAGTGACGAGAATACTTTTGTCAATGGAGGTCTCACTGAGCCATCGTATTTTATCAAAAATATCTTAATTTGTGTTCTGTAGATGAACAAGGGTCTTACAGGTGTTGAGCGACATGAGGGTGAGTAATTAATTTTCATTTTTGGGTGAACTAAACCTTTAACTAATTTAAATAAATTTAAACAATTAATCTATTGATGATAAATGTATTTAACAAATTTACAGGCCCCATGAAAAGCCAGCACATCCAACAGTATCTCAAATCCAGGTGCATGGCAAAAAAAGTACATAAAAAAGCAAAACAAACTCAGCACTCTGTGGCTCCCACTAGTCTGAACAAGAGCCGATTTGCTCAAAACATCACATTATAGTAGCCTATTCTGGTGAGTTTACATTCTTTTGTGGGGGCAACAGTGTGCTGACTTTGTTTCACATTAAGATAAGCTGTCAAACATTTTTAACACATTTCAACCATCTCTCCTGACAAATTTGTAGTATCTTTATCTTTGTAAATTGTAGTGTCACTTATGTAGGCTGCTTGCAATGCTGAAAAGAAAATGTTTGACAGAAGATAAAATAAAAATCAGTTAGCCCTAAAGTTATAACATAATATTAATTACTTCCACTCAGAAGCAAAAAAGCTGGTAGGAAAACTATCTATTGTCGGAAATTGGAAATGCATCCCGTCTAACCAGAAAAACGGATAAAACATATCCCTTCTGGGGATGAAAATGACTAGAAGGGAGGATATCAAAAGCAGAAGCAGTGAATACAAAAGCTAAAATCTTCCTGAAGAGGCGTTCAGTTGCGTCATCAGTAAGTCATCAGCAACAAAAACTTCTGTCTGACATGTTCAGACAGGAGCCAAAACCCCCCTGAAACCCTGACAGTTTCCCACTCCCACCCCCACTAATACCACTGCTGATTGGAAATGATAAAACACTGGACAAGCCCCTTTTTAGACTATCTAGACTTATAAAAGACACAAACAGAGACTCTGGGGGTCACTTTTCTTTCCCTGCAGAGGAAGAGGACTGCAGTATGGGGCTATTTCTGACCCTTGTGGTGTATTTGGCTCTTTGTGACGGCGCCCCCACGACTGATTTACCAGAAGACTATCAAATAGCAGAGGTCAGTACCCATATGGCTTATATGTACTCTTATGTTTCTTATCTATATCCAATCTATACATTTAATGTATTTATATCCTTGTGATATGATATTTATCAGTGATATGTTTAATCACTTGTTCCTTCCTCTTTATCCTCAGGCATATCTGTCACAGTTCTACAGGGACTCTAATGCAACTAAATCCCGCAGCAGAATGATGTTCCTTCCAGATCTAGAAAGTGAACTAAAGGCCATGCAGACGTTTTTTGGACTGGAGGTCACAGGCAAGCTGGACTCAAACACTCTTGAGACGATGAAGCTGCCACGCTGTGGAGTCACTGATGTGGCCAAATATGGCCACTTCCAGGGGAGTCCCAGGTGGAAGCAGAGTGTTGTAACATATAGGTAGGTTTAGTACCTGTGACATCCTGTAGTAAAGCCGAAGGTCATGGGTTTGATTCCCAGGGAAAGCAAAAAGTCAAAATGTGTACCTTGAGTGTAATGTAAGTCATTTTGCATAAAAGCATCTCCCAAATGCGTAAATGTGAAATGTTTAACTCCTTAATGAAACAACAAATAAGACAATTTTGCTCCCAGAAATTCAACCAATCATGCCATATATAGAAATGCTTTCAAATTTTCTGTGCAAAATGCATGAGACTGACAATGAATAGTTTTACAAAACTATAAAAGAGGGGGGAAAAAAAGGAAGTTGCAATACTCTTTTCTATTGTGACGTATATCTGAGTGAAAATGCTTCTCTCACAAGAAAAAATGTAGGGCAGGTTTGGATGGTTGTGGTTTGCTATTGTTCGATATCATGTGAGTGACAGGTTGTCCCGCCCTCACACCAGTAAACATGTCATCAGAGAAGAGATGTCACTGCAAGTGGAGGGGAAGTTATTTTGATTAAAGATTATGAGGGCGCATGAATTTTAAAAAATAATAATAATGATGTACACGGATAAATCATTTATAATAAACACTGTAATAGTCCATAAAAATATGAATTGTTAGTCGACCCTTTGCCAGGAGTTTGATTGACAGGCGATCTAACCAATCATAACGCAGAATCTGCCATTTTGTCCGACAAAGCAGTCAGGGGAGTTAGCAGATTAACATCTGTGGACTTGAACTTGAAAAATGGTGTGTACTGACGTCTTTCCGTGGTTGAAACAACATTCCTTATGATGTTCATTCATATTTATTTGATGCTATAAATGAACTAGTAGGAAGAGATGATCGGTTCATGAACTGCTTGAACTGAGATGCTACAGCGATCTGTCACGACACATTAAAGAGCCACAGAATGGTATTTATTGTTTACATTTCTTTAAAAATGACAAAATTTGAAATTTGAGGCTTTGTTTCATATCAAAACTAATCTGCTTTGTCTTATCTGACGTGTTGTCAGTGTCCTCTTTGCTCCGTGATGTATTTTTCACTGCGTGAGAACATGATGTGTCGCGAGAGATCGTCATAGCTTATCGGACATAGCAACAGTAACTAAAGGGGGCAAGTCTTTATGAATGGTCAGTTGGTGTCATGGTGACTTTAAAGTTGATACTAAACATGATTTGCTTCTTTCTCTCTTAGAATTACTGAATATACATCACAGTTGAGCCAGAGAGATGTGGATGCCGTTATTGCCAAAGCTTTCCAGCTCTACAGTGATGTTATTCCACTCGATTTCAAACAGATCTACAGTGGCACAGCTGATATCATGATTCTCTTCAAGGCTGGATGTAGGTTCTAAACACATAGATTCCCTCATTTCCAAATATATGAATGATAAATATATGCATATTTGGGGCAGTCATGGCCTAATGGTTAGAGAGTCAGAGTGGTAACCTGAAGGTTGTGGGTTCGTTTCTCAATACCGACAGGAAACAAATGAGGTGCCTACTCCTAATGTGTGTGCACTAACTAGATGGGTTAAATGCAGAAGACAAATTTTGAGTATGGGTTATCATACTTGGCCTTCACATGTCACTTTCATATACATATAATGTGTGTATGTTTCCTTTTAGATCATGGAGATTTTTACCCATTTGATGGGCCTAATGGGGTTCTGGCTCATGCCAACTCACCCGGTCCGGAGCAGGGAGGAGACACACACTTTGATGATGATGAGACGTGGACCCTAAGTTCACGAGGTGAATGCACAAATCATGTAGAATCCCATGCATGTGTGTATGTAAATTATTACATCTTAATAGAAAAAAATCATAAATTGCTTTAGGTATAAACCTGCTTTTGGTGGCTGCTCATGAATTCGGACATGCACTGGGACTAGATCACTCCAATGACCCTTCTGCTCTCATGTATCCAACTTACCAATACGTCAACACGAATGGCTATACACTTCCACGTGATGACCGACTTGGGGTCCAGGCCCTGTATGGTAAAAGTTTTGTGCAATACCAATAAATTAAATACAATAGATCATACTGTATGGTCAGTAGTGAGCTTAATCAATTATAAAACAATCAATAAATATGTGTTTTCCATCCATTTTCTATAACGTTTCAGGTGTTCGAACGTCAACAGATCAACCTAAACCTGACCCAAAACCAAATCCTGGACCAAGCCCACCAGAACCATGCAAGCGTGACTTAGTATTTGATGCAGCAACCAGCATTCGTGGAGAACTGTACTTCTTTAAAAATGGGTAAGAATACACACACACACACACACACATGGAAATGCTAAAAAAATAAATAATCACAAATTTTAAACTTAATTGTTTTGGCAAGATCATCAGTGCAAGTTTGCAAGTAAAAATTTGATTTAAAAACTGTAATTTTTCATGCCTTCATGTCCATCAGGTATTACTGGAAAAAGGGTTACTACAGTGGACTTTCAATGCATGAAATAAAATCTACCTGGCCATCCATTGACTCTGTTGATGCTGCTTATGAGTTCAATGGCAGAGACATTAGCTTCCTTTTCAAAGGTAAACTCTTATTTCCTAAAGAGTCTTTAAGTGGTGTATAAAAAGGCTTCAGTAAATGTAGTTGTGTGCTCTTTCACATACAGGTCAGCAGTACTGGGCAGTAAAAGGCAGCACTACTTTGCCTGGATATCCCAAACCCATATCCAAATTCGGGTTTCCCACAAGTGTGAAAAAGATTGATGCAGCTGTATATGTAAAATCAACCGGCCACACTTTGTTCTTTGTAGGAAGCAAATACTGGAGGTGAGAAAAAAAATATAACATTGTGATGATTATAATCGATCAAATTAACATCAAAACTAACATCATTTTAACAACGGTGTAGCTTCAATGAAAGAACAGCTCAGATGGACAGAGGCTTTCCTAAAACTATTCAACGTCATTTTCCTGGCATTGGTTCACAGGTGGACGCTGCTTTTGAAAATTACGGTGAGCTTAAACACTACAAAACAAAAACATTAACAATTCAATCATTCACTATTTAATGCTGTTCCATTTTGTATTTTCCCCTAAAATGTATTTTTTCCCTCCTTTTTAGGTTATCTGTATTTCTCAGAAGGTCCAAGGCAAACGGAGTATGATTTCACCTCAAGACAAGTGAAACGTGTTCTGTTGAACTATGGATGGCTGAACTGCTACTAAACTTTGAATTGAAAATGTAGACATTTTCTCATCTGTTTCAGTATTCCTATGTACCTATATTTTGTATTTTGTACAGACAAAGCCACAATGTATGATTTTTCCTTTTTTTAAATTTTAAATTTATTTTTTTACAAATATATAAACTAATATTCACAAAAACTTGTTCTAACTTATCTTCTAATATAATACATTGGAAAAAAAATGAAAAGGTGATTTTCTGTATTTAAATTAGTGGTATTGCAATCAATATAATTCATTTACCTGTTAAAAAATACATTAAAATTTCTCTTTTATAATGAATATGTTTCAGTTTCTAAATTTAAGACACTGTGAAGTGTAAAGTAAAAAATGTCTAGGAGGTGTAACAGTAAGTTTATAAAAAGGCATTTATTAAAGTCTATGTATACCTAAGTATTCGTAGTTTTGCATATTTCTTTTACTAATTCTTAACAAAAAATAAGCAGTAAAGCAGTTTTGTTGTATATTATTTATATCTGATTTTTTTCTGTCAAATCAAAGTTAGAGAGGACTGTGTGACAAAAATCACATTTAAACCTTTTATGAAAAGGCACATTTTGTTCAGGTGAAATGGAGTAGGCTAAATCGAAGAAAACGTATAAAAGTCTTTCTAAGATGTATGAAACCAACATGGAGACAAATATTAAATTTCTTAGAACTTTGTACAAGTGTTTTTAACTAAATTTCACCTATAAAAACCTTTTTCACCCATATAATGATCTCCTTTCACGTTTTCCAACAACTATGACAAACTACACTACCCATAATGCTTCCGGCCATCGCCATGTGACGCAGACACACCTCTTACTGTGATTGGCTGCTCACTGCAAGAGTTCACTCCACTCATTCGGAGGGTTGAAGGTGAAAATTGCTTTTCTGTGTATGCAGTTTTCCATCGCGAAAATGACATCCAGTGCCCTTTACAGTACACGCACACACCTGTGCAGACATCTGGTGAGTTTGAACTAAATAAATCGACATCAATAGCCGAACTTTGTCGCGAAACTCACGGCACATGCAGCAGTTTAACTGCAGGCCTTTTTCATTATTTACCTTTTAAAACACCGCGCTTCACGTCATAAACTGTAGGTCGTCTTTGTTTATATAAATGCTATAACCAGTTATTATGTCAGCGGACACCCATTTTATGAATCTGTCTTTGCAGGCACATAAATATTTGAGTAGGACCTACAGCACACGACCATCTCTAAATGTGAGTAAAATGTTATGCGATTGTATCACTTTATGGACTCAGGACTGTTTCTGTCAGGTGTGCATTCAGTGAATATGATCTTCTTTTCTCATTTGCCTCTGGACAGGAAGTTGTCATCGTCAGTGCAGTTAGGACCCCAATGGGGTCTTTCAAAGGAAGCCTTTCCACAGTACCTGCCACAAAACTCGGTTCCATTGCTATTAAAGGAGCCATCGAAAAAGCAGGTATCTATCCATCTATCCATCATCTATCTATCTATACATCCATAAAATTTTTTATTTTATTAATAAAATATGTATTATAAATAAATATAATTTAATTGAAGTATATTATTACATTTTATTATTATTAATTTTTTTTTTTTTTTTTTTAAAGTTTGGGGTCTGAGCAAATAAAAGAATACTTTTATTTATCAAGAATGCATTCAATTGACCAAAAGTGACCGTAAAGACATGTATAATGCTATAAAAGATTTTTTATTTCAAATAAATTGTTGTTTTGAACGTTCTATTCATCAAAGAATCCTAAAAGAATGTATTCAGTTTCATAAAAATATTAAGCAGCACAGTTGTTTTCAAAATTGATAATGATAATAAATTGATAATGATCATTAAAAATGATTTCCGAATGATCATGTGACACTGAAAACTGGAGTAATGATGCTGAAAACTCAGCTTTGCATCACAGGAATAAATTACGTTTTAAATACATTAAAATAGAAAACAGCTATTGGAAATTATAATAACATTTCACAATATTACTGTAAATTTACTGTATTTTTAATCAAATAAATGCAGCCTTCGTTAACAGAAGAGACTTCTTTAAAAAAAACCTGTATTATATGCATATGTAATCATGTAAAATATAATAATAATAAAAACCTGAGTAACAAACTTTAAATCAGAAAGCTGTGCCATTTGTCTGTACAATAAATGCCACTTAGTCCGATATTTTATTATTTAATGCAGTTATATTCATGAAATAATTGTCATTAAATCTACATTTTTTTAGTCTTATTTGTTCTAGCTGTCCTTATGATATATGACCTCATATTAGGAGGTTTGCATGTCATCTACAGGAATTCCTTTGGAGGAGGTGAAGGAAGTTTACATGGGCAATGTGTTGCAAGCAGGAGAAGGACAAGCACCAACCAGACAAGCTCTTCTGGGTGCAGGTGAGTAATTTATAATACTTTTTATGTTTTTCTTTAATTATTTTTGCTTAAGCTGGGATGAATTTACAAATGCAACTTCTCAAAGAGAAGTTTTAGTGTTAGTGTTGGTTCTGCTGAGCATTGTGTGTGATGTTTGTTGTCTTTCTTATGCAGGTCTCCCTCTGTCCACTGAGGCAACTACCATCAATAAAGTGTGTGCCTCTGGGATGAAGTCCATCATGATGGCCGCTCAGAGTCTCATGTGTGGCCATCAGGTAGTGTGGAAGACATGTTACCAGAAATTTAGAAAGTGCTGTGCGTAAAAGAGTGAGCCTTTAGCGTGCTAATAAAGCAAAATTAGTAAATCTACATGATGTCTCCCAGGACGTGATGGTTGCTGGTGGAATGGAAAGCATGTCTCAGGTTCCGTATGTCATGGCCAGAGAAGCGCCCCCTTATGGTGGAGTGAAGATGGAGGATCTGATTGTTAAGGACGGTTTGACGGACGTCTACAACAAATTCCACATGGTATATACGTTTATTAAGAACCAGTAAGAAAGATTGATTTTTATTTGCATAAAAGCTTGATAATAAGATAAGTATTGAATGAAAAAAGGAAGTGAATGAAGTTGTGTGGAAACTTTGGACAGCAAATGTACTGTACATCTAACACTGGAGAGGCCATGATTGTGTACAATGCCTCCATATTTCCCCATTTTAGGGAAACTGTGCTGAAAACACAGCCAAGAACAGCAGCATCTCCAGAGAGGAGCAGGACGCCTTTGCCATCAACTCCTACAGCCGCAGCAAAGCAGCGTGGGAGTCTGGCATCATGGCCAAGGAAGTGGTTCCTGTGAGCATCCCTCAGAGAGGTTGGTTTCACTACTGTAGCTGTTAAATTCCTTATCATTCCCAAATAATTACCTTTTATCAGCTAAAATATGTAGGGGTGTGACCATACACTTATTTCACAAGACGAGATGATACACAATATTGGAACAAGATGATATTTTAACACCATTTTTTTTTAAAGAAATCTTCAATGACAAAATATATGACTGGAAAAAAAAGTATTTTATTGCAAAACAATGCAGATTCATTTTGAAATGTTTTAACTAATCTAGTGCTGTCCCTAATTATTAGTCGTATTACCCCCATTTTTGTGGTAATAAAAATAGTGAACAATAGCCTTTAAAATGACTTAAAATACAAATATAATAAGAATGAGGCAATAATAATTGGTTCATGGTTTTATTAAACAACACTGTTAAAATACACAATGTAATATACACAATATAAACAACAACTTATGTACATTATTATAACAAATGCCTGCAGAGGGTGATTGTTGTTTTTACATTTTACAGCATGATCAAATCCTTGGCCAAACATTTGGCCAAACAACATAAACTTTAATATTTGGACACTCCTTTATGATAGAAATGCTACAACTACTGTAATTTCTGGAACAAAAACATGTGGGCATCAAAACACACAAACTCATAGGTTTAGGGGTTAGCCTTGCTCAAGGGCACCTCAGTCAGTTGTGGGTAATGAGAGTGGAAGAGAGCGCTGTTCATTCTCTCCCCCCACCTACATTTCCTGCCAGTACTGCGACTCGAACTCACGACCTTTAGGTTACAAGTCCGACTCTAACCCTTAGGCCACAATTGCCCCTGTAAACAATTTATGTGATAATGAAGAGGAACTCAAACTGTGAAAATCTGGTGAAATGGCGCATGTTGTGTTCCCTGATGAACGTTATAAGCAACCTAAGCATTAAAGGTATTCAAGTTATTTTTTTTTTCTCTCCAGTAGGAAAGCTGTCATTTAAGCAGCCCCTAAAGTAATAATTAACAATTTTTACAACAGCGATTCAATCAAAAACCAACTTTAGCTATTGTCACTGTGAAGCTACTTTGAAACAATGTGTTTTGTGAAAAGCGCTATATTAATGAAGATGACTTGACTTGACTAAACTCACAGCATATGCAGAGATGGAGTTAACCGAGCTGCTGAGATGCGCTCCACGCATGTAAATGATAACAGTGCAGCACTTCGCAATGAAACGTAAAGCATGTCAGACTTTATATGCGTTCCCAAATGCATGTTCTTGGAAACCCAAAAAAACAGCATGGTTTTCCCACAGACTCTTTCATGCAGATATCGCAAGACAGCTTTTTACCTCAACAAGAAATATCGTCGCATGTTAATATCGTGAGATCTTCTGGCATGAGATCTCGTCACACCCCTAAAAATACACTAATGCACACACACAAGACACACACATATATATAAAACTTTATGTTGCATACAGTATACACAAAATGCACCATGATTGTGATTAAAAATATGCTCTCTCGCTGCTCAGGAAAGCCAGACATTGTTGTGAAGGAAGATGAAGAATATAGGAAGGTTGACTTCAGCAAAGTCCCCAAACTGAAGGCTGTGTTCCAGAAAGAGAACGGTACAAGATTATTACTTCCTTATCCCTTGTAAAAAAGTGCATAATTCTACCGATCTGCACTTTTAGTGTTCTTCAAATCTTCAAACTACTTGCAGATAATAAAATATTCCTGAAATAAAAGGACAGTACACTTTCATGACTGTTTCTTAACACGCTTAAGTAGATTTTTTTTTAAAGTGCAGATTGTAATATTGTCAAATTTAAGTTATGCTGTGAAGTACATTTTCAGTAATTGTTTTAATAATCTTATCATGCTTTAAAAAAAATTACACTTATTTTGATGTGTTGACTAAAATACTTAAGCACATGTTTATAATTTTATATTTTATATTAGATTTAAAGTTAATATATTTTAAATGTACTAAATTGCAACTTCATCATTACAAATGTGTATTTGAAAATATATTTAAGTTGACCATAAACATATAAAGAAGTAGGCCAAAAAAGCATCCTTTAGTTCACCTAATTGCATTTATTATATTATTGTAAGTGTTTGAAAACATTACATACTGTTTGCACTTCAGTATATTATTTTGAAGTGTTGTAGTTCTTAAGTACTCTTTTTAAAAGTATGCTTTGAGGATATTAAAGAAGTGTTTTCAGTTCAAAAAACAAGCATACCTTTGTTATTGCAGGCACGGTGACGGCAGCCAACGCTAGTACACTGAATGATGGAGCGGCTGCTCTCGTGCTCATGACAGCAGATGCGGCAAAGAGGCTCAACGTCGCACCGCTTGCAAAGATTGTTGGTGAGGCAATTCACACGTTTAAATAATGTTATGGTGTATTCTGTTCATTTTAACCACAACATTTTTCTAACCATAACATTTTGTTCATGTTTCATGAATGAGTCACAGTGTCTTTAGCTATTAGCCAATGCTCTATGTCTGAATACATCCACCTGAATTCTTTCCTGAACAATTTCACCATGTTAAAGGCACTTTAATAATTTAATGTTATTTAAATTATGTTAAGCTACCGTCAAACTACTTTTGATGAAGCAGAAAGTGCTAAAAACCGCTAAAAGCAAATGGTTGGCATATTTTTAAAATATCTGAAAATAGTTTTATTATTATTGCTGAAATGAGGCACTTTAAAAAAATGAGTTTACTGTAAAACAAATGTACTGTACTAAATGTTTTTTATTTTATACAAAATATATATTTTATAAAATACAATTTACTCTAAAACTGCTATAAAATGAAAGCCATATGTCTAACCAAGTTGTGTTCCAAATTTAAAGTTATTGTTTAGGCGCTATACCAAAAATAGCCACCGGGTGACACCCACATTACATTGAATGTTTTTGAATGTGTTCTCCTGTAACAAATTAATACATTTCTGTCACAATATCACTTCTATCACAGAACAGCGCCAAATATGTAACCTTGAGTTTCAGACCTTTCAGACAATGTGTTTTGTCAAGATTAGAAACGTTTTGATTATAAAATAGTTAAAATAATTTTTGTAATATGAAACATGACGTCGTCCACTAGGGGGAGGAGCCAGCTAAAAGGGTTTAAAGTGCCATTTTCGATAGTAAAGCAATGTCCAATTTCAAAATGGTTTTCACAGGATGAATTTTGAGTTTTTAGGCTTTTGAATGATACCTAATTTATGATGATACTAAAATATGTGTTAAGAAAAAAAGGCGATGAAAGGGTTAGTTCACCCAAAAATGAAAATAATGTAATTTATTACTCACTCTCATGCCGTTCCACACCCGTAAGACCTTCGTTAATCTTCGGAACGCAAATTAAGATATTTTTGTTGAAATCCGATGGCTCAGTGAGGCCTGCATAGCCAGCAATGACACTTCCTCTATCAAGATCCATTAATGTACTAAAAACATATTTAAATCAGTTCATGTGAGTACAGTGGTTCAATATCAATATTATAAAGCGATGAGAATATTTTTGGTGTGCCAAAAAAACAAAATAACGACTTATATAGTGATGGCCGATTTCAAAACACTGCTTCATGTAGCTTCGGAGCGTTATGAATCTTTTGTGTCGAATCAGCGGTTCATTATCACTAATAGTAAGTTACTCAAATATGGCCAATTTTGTCCAATTATGCATGTTTGCTGGCTTTTTCTACACATCTGGACCACAATTTTATCTTAATTTACAGCTTTTGCTGATGCTGCTGTCGCCCCCATCGACTTCCCTATCGCTCCAGCCTTTGCCGTCCCTAAAGTGAGTTAAATTTATGTGTTAATGGCTAAGCTGAAGTGTTTTTGAAGTCACTCAGTGTAGTAACATCTATGTTTTGCAGATCCTGAAGGCAGCCGGTTTAAAGAAAGAAGACATTGCCATGTGGGAGATCAATGAAGCCTTCAGTGTCGTGGTGCTGGCCAACATCAAGATGTTAGACATCGACCCCAACAAAGTCAATATCAACGGAGGAGCAGTTTCCCTCGGACATCCAATTGGGTAATACAAGCAACATCCTTCTCATACATCACTGTTCACTGCATTGACATAGTGGAATTAGATTTGCGTGATAATTAATGTGCTGGTTTTGCGATTTTCTAGAATGTCAGGGGCGAGAATCGTAGGACACATGGTGCACAATCTGAAATCGGGACAGTACGGACTGGCCGGAATCTGCAATGGAGGAGGCGGCGCTTCCTCCATTCTGATCCAGAAGTATTAGGACTTGAGATTACACATAAATTCATTACAGAATTTGTGTAGGATTTGGACTTTTGACCAGATTCTTCATGCATATATCCTTTTGAGAGTGTGCTCTCTTGTTCTCCCTCCAGAAAAGGTCACTCTTGTTTTTTAATTAAAATAAGGGAAAAAGGGTATGAAAGCTCATACGAATGTTACAATCTGTTACTGCAATAAAAGAGACTATTGATTGTTTTTGTTGATGCTGAATGTGATTAATACTCATAAGACATAATGCAGTTCCCCTGAATGAACACCAGATGGAGAACCTGCTTTGAGCTCTGCTTGCTGCTGGATGCATTTCTGCAAATAATTCACATGGTAAACTATAGAAGTTTACATATGATGACTTCTGTTTCTGAGAACCCTGGAAATGTGAAAGGGTCCATTGAGGCAGATTTGACCTGAAACTAATTTATGCCACAAGTTGTAAATTGAACAGTTATTACTTTATGATTGTTGAAAGCAGCTACTATAGGCATAAGTGGTAATATGGCCAACGCATAGGTGACGTTTTTGGTTGGGTTTTGACTTAAATGTTCACTTTCCACAATATTTTGGAGCTTCACCCCCTCCCAAAACCCCATCTAAATTAACAATAATAAATATGATGATGATAATACAATTAATAACAACTCACATTTAATTTTTATGATATTAACATTAATATCTTTCAATCCCATTTTAAATTATATTTTGCTTATAGTCTTTATTAAGTGCAATATCTCATGTTTCATAATAGGTAAAGATCCATAAAATTAGATTTTGTTGCTTAAAAAATGTTGCAGTGTTCACTGCATATTCACTGTTAAAAATGTGTTAAAGATTTTGTAAGCAAACTGGACATCATTTTTGAAATACGGACATCATTTTTGGCCAGACTGTCATACAAAGAAACTATAAACACATGCAAAAACAAGACAGAAGCAACTAAATATTATTAACTGATTATGTTGTAGTCAGTGTATCCTGTGAGCTTTTTTATTGTCTTGTGCTTTTTAGGTAACACTTTACAATAAGGTTTATTAGTTAACATTAGTTAACATGAACTAATAATGAACTGCTCTTATACAGCATTTATTAATCTTTGTTAATGTTAATTTCAACATTTACTAATACATTATTAAAATCTTGTTAACATTAGTTAATGCACTGTGAACTAACATGAACAAACAATGAACAACTGTATTTTCGTTAACGACGATTAGTAAATACAGTAACAAATGTATTGCTCATGGTTTGTTCATGTTGATTAATACATTAACTAATGTTTAACTAATAAACCTTATTGTAAAGTGTTACCGCTTTTTTAATATATATAAAAAAAAAAAACTAAAAAAAAACCTGTAGCTGTAGTTTACCCCTTTTTTTGCCAAATAATTTTGTCAGGTAAATAAACTTAAGTTTAGTGTTTTGTTTTTCTCTCATATATATATTCATATATATATATATATATACAGTTCTCAGCGTGAATGAGTACACCCCTTTTGAAAAGTAACATTTTAAACAATATCTCATTGAACACAAAAACAATTTCCAAAACGGTGACAAGACTAAGTTTAATATAACATCTGTTTAACTTATAACATGAAAATAATATAACTTAGATTACACATTTTTCAGTTTTCCTCAAATTAGGGTGATGCAAAAATGAGTACACCCCACAACAATAACTACTATATCTAGTACTTTGTATGGTTTTGCAACA
The DNA here is from genome assembly GCA_037101425.1 of Elopichthys bambusa. Lineage (NCBI taxonomy): Eukaryota > Metazoa > Chordata > Actinopteri > Cypriniformes > Xenocyprididae > Elopichthys > Elopichthys bambusa. The sequence continues at coordinate 40,399,311 of CM074433.1, forward strand.
TCTATCTTTTTCAATTTTTCAAGAATGACCTCTTTTAGAGACCTGTCGAGGTGTTAACTTCCTTGGATGACCTGGATGTCTCTGTAAGATGGTTGCAGTTCCATCTTTTAAAATTTTTTTTACCATTTTTGCTACAGTATTCTGACTGATAAGTAAAGCTTTGCTGATCTTCTTGTTGCCTTCAACTTTCTAGTGTAAAGAAATTATTTTCTTTCTCAGGTCTTGTGACATTTCTCTTCCATGTGGTGCCATTGCTGACAGCATGAAATGGGAAGGGGTGTTAACAACCTTTTATAGTCAACTGTCTGCGGGACACCTGTGTAATGAATAATTAGACTCACCTGTGGTTGAATTCTTGTTAAATTAGACATTTGTAGTCTAAACTTGTAGACTTTCAGTGGGGTGTACTCATTTTTGCATCACCCTAATTTGAGTAAAACTGAAAATTTTGTTCTCTAAGTTATATTATTAACCTTACTTTCATGTTATAAGTTAAACAGATGTTATATTAAATTTGTCTTGTCAACATTTTGGAAATAGTTTTTGTGTTCACTGAGATATTGTTTAAAATGTTACTTTTCAAAGGGGGTGTACTCATTTACGCTGAGCACTGTATATATATATATATAAATTTTTCCCCCTCATATTTTGATGGTTTAATCAAACTTGTAATCAAAATCCTCAAACCAATCCCCTCCAGACATCACTTTTGGCCACTTTTGTATGTTTATTTACATATATGATTTATTCATTTTCCTGTGTTATTACATATTTTGTTAAATAACGTCTTGACAAATAGTCTGTCAATTAGAAAACAAAATTAGATTCACATTAAACAGAAATCATTTACATATCCTCATGTTGTTCTAAACTTGTGTGAGTTTTTTGGAGCCCACTGAAATATGCATAATTTGAATATTTGAAATCTATATGTAGGCCTGTCACGGTAACTATTTTTTGTTAGATATCCGATGTCCGTATGAACAAAGACATTTATATTTGCACCGGAACAGTGGACTGCGGCTTTGAAATTGTTCTTCCAAACTGTCTGTAGTTGTCAAGAAAACAATATAACGCCTCAAATAATGCCTTTCTTTCACTTGTCCATGCTCTGTGTAGGAACTGTAGATGACAGCATGATTAGCAAAAGGTTGTTATATTATCATGTTAATGATAATTATGGTGACTTGCTTTTTTTTTTTTTTTGGTTTAATTTTGTGTTTTTTAGGCATTTCAATCAAACAGAAGGAGCTGTGAAAATTTTGAAACTTTAACTGGAAATTAAATGCTGTGCACTGTATACACTATATACTGCAGAAATAACAGTGTGGTAGTATGTTGTTCTAAACAGACAGTTTTCAGTCACTTTACCTCAAAGACACCTGTTAACTGTTTAACAACTTTGACCCAGCTATTCTCTGGGATGAAACCAGGATTTCTGTGCAGCAAAATCCTTCACCTTGAGAAAACATACCTGGCTCCTCCTTCAGACGCCACACTTGTCACGTCACATAATGTTAGTACACAGAGCCTCTGTTTATCATTTTTAGTTTCTTTTCAACTTTTCAATGAGAAGTCATTGAAAAGTTATTGTGCTTCAATCTAAGCGATAGATGATCGAGTCAAATATTAACAGGATATTGTAAGAGCACTTGCAACATCATGAATGTCAAAGTGACTCAGTTACTGAATAACAGCAGGGCTATCACCCTGTGTGATAGCCGAGTCTGGGAAACCGCACTTACAGTAGCCTACAGTTTATCTTTAAAGCTTGTTTTTTAATGTAATGGTTTCTCAATGTGTGAACCGTCTTTCTAGAAATTGAACAGGAAAAGGAAGTCTGGTTACGTTTTTTAATCTTTCATCACATAAGCCTTGTAATGGTTTTATATCTTTCTGTTTATTTAGGTGATTCTTGAGAAAATTACAAAATGATTTCTTGTACTTCGGATGGTGACTTTATGATGCAGTTAGTTGCCCTTATTAATATTCATTTTCAAATGAGGGGAGGTAACCCCCCAATAACTAAAACTAGCAAGTACCCCAACATTTAAATTCTATTGATAAGTTAAAACTTTAAAACTATAGAGAAAGTCAAACATGATCTAAAACAACTAGTAATAAGACTGATGAAAAGAGGGCAAAAACGTCATCTTGGACCAACATAAATTAGAAAGCTTTTTAAACTACTCATGACCACCCCTACAAGAATGTATCACGTTTTATTGTATTTTTTTGTGGTAAATTTAGTCTAACTTGTAATCTGTTATATAGGCTATTTATAGATTTATAATACAAGGGGGTTAATAAAGGCCTTCTGAAGCAAAGCGATGCGTTTGTATATATAAAAAAATCCATATTTAACAAGTTATGAAGTAAAATATCTAGCTGCCGCCAGACCGCCTTCCATATTCTACTTAGGAAGAAAGTGTAAAACTCTAGCAGTTCAAAAAGCTTACGCTACGTCCTACGCCTTCCCTATTCAACTTACGGAAAAAGTGTAACTTTCTTCGTAACTTAAATATGGAAGGCGGTCTTTCTTTTTTTTTTTTAATGTATTTTTTTTAAATTAAAATTTCAAATAACAACGATTTGTCTGGCGGAAGCTAGATATTTACTTCATAACTTGTTAAATATGGATATTTTTTCCCACACAAACGCATCGTTTCGCTTCAAAAGGCCTTTATTAACCTCACGGAGCCGTGTGGAGTATGTTTAAGATGGATGGATGTGGATGGAGACACTTTCTTCAGCTTATACTCGTTTGGTAACGCTTAACTGCCATAAAGCTCGGATGCGTCAGGATATGTATTAATATTTCTCCGATTGTGTTCATCAGAAAGAAGAAAGTCATACACACCTAGGATGGCTTGAGGGTGAGTAAAGCTTGGGGTAATTTTCATTTGAAAGTGAACTAATCCTTTAAAGTCCAAACAATCAGTTTCCCGCATGTGTGAAATGTGTTTTTGTTTGATGATGGCTGATATTAGGAAAAGCTGGCCATCGGATATTCCAAGAGATGACATAGCCAAAATCATTAAAATAGTTAACTATGCTATCGGCGTGAATGAATTAGGATGGCAGAATTCACATTTTTAAGAAACATGGAAGTTGAAAAAGTGCACTTGTATTTGCAAGCCTAGAAAACAATGTATTTTTAAAGAAGAAAAACAAAACATAATCTCTTATATTGCTATTATACCTTGTGTTCAAAGCTGTGAACATAACGTGAGTCAGAAGAAAACTCCTTTATGAGGCAGAATGTTCTCCATGTTTATTGTTTTCCTATTCTTGTCTCCTCATTTGGTTAGTAAATTTACATGCAAAGCTGTGTTATCTACATCCTGTAGCCTATTGTATTGTAAAGTATGATATGATATGATATTTTGTATTTGCATTCACATGACTGGGGAGTGTTTCAGCTAGTTTACTAAGCAAAGGTGTGGCATTGGCTGCTTATTAAACATACAGACAGACAGAAGACGCAGAGTCCGCCGCAGCTCAAACGCTATAGGAGAACCTTCTGTCAGGTAAGTTTTAGTATATATATATAATTATACTTTATAATATATTATAATATGTATCAGTCAAGTCAGAGAGAATTTGTGGAAATCATTTCATACAGATCAGTTTCGGTTTTTGAAACTAATAATGTTTGTTTTGCTGTATGTTCAGTCAGCAGAACATAGTTTGAGCTTGAAGTTCGAGAGTTTTTTGGACTGAGTTTTACAGTCCAAACAAAGGCTAAAGATGAACAGTGAGGATACGGTAATGGCATAATTCATTATTTTTCTCTTTTAATTTCTATCTGAGCATGTTTATCCTCTTCTGCCACATTTGGACCTTTCAGTCACCAGTGTCATTCGATTGTCGTTGATTTCATGAAGCAGAATTTTTTTTTTGTCAGATACTGTCAGTCAACAACTGCGTCAAACACATTTGTAAAGCATTAACTATCCTAACTATCCTGACCAAAGGAGAACCTAGTGAATGATTCATAAAGGTCATTTAATTTTTTGATCATTTAATTTTTAATTTTTGGTCTTTTTTTTTTTTTAAAGGATAGGAAGTTAGATTTGAATGCATGAAAAACACTAAAGATAACAGAGAAATGCATTAGTGATTTAAGTGTTTGGCCATGTGAGTTTCTGTTTAGTCTGTGACAGCAATGTGCTGTTGAATAAGTCATTTTCATAGGGTAGTGTTTTCTGAATAGACCACAGGGAACTAATTATTATGCCTGAGTGAAAAATAGACTATCATTTAACTCATTTAGTACTGAGATGGGAAACTTTTTAAATGAACAATGTTAATTGCTAAATATATAGAAGCACAGGTCCTTAATACCTGCAAGGCATTTCTACCTGTCACACCTCCTATTAATTGTTAAACAAGTAATGTATTTATTTTTCTCTGGCGAGAACTACAGTATATAATATTAAAAGTCAACATTTTAATATTCAATGTTCATGTTTTACCAGTCTGTTTAGTATCATTATAGTGAGTATTATGATTCAAATAATGAATGTTCATTTAATATGTAATTATTTCCTGGAACAGTTATACACTGTTATTGTTAGTCATACTATAATTAATTAACATGGACACTGTTGTCTAAAGTGGTCTTTTCATGATGCACTTCCTTATGCATGTTAAATATCCCTTTCACAATAAATTACATCACAATATGGAAGCAAAATGGTTTTCGAATGCCTTTTGCTCATGAGAAACTGACAATAATTTCTAATTTCTTTCAGATCTACAACAATGTTTCTCACGTGAACAATGGTTTCCAACATGAGGAGCAGCTGCCTCGTCCTCCATGTGCGCCTTCTGGAATATACCCTGCTTTACCTCAGTACCCTGTACAATACCCGATTCCCTCTCCATCATACCCTTCAGAGAGATACTCACCTGCTCAGAGCTTGCATCAGTATGCGCCTCAAACAGCACCTGTTAATACCTTCAACACGACTACACCTGGACTCCCCCGTGACGCTAGACTAGTTCACAAAGGTATTTCATGCTTTTTAAGGCACTGAATGGCTTTTCCGAGGGAAATGTAACGTTACGCTACATATTGTTTACAATATTGACGTCTTTCCGTGCTTTAAGCCTGGGATACACTGCAAGATTTTAGCAATCCTATAAGATCATTACAAATCACACTGTGCGACATGGATCTATTAAACTTGGGTACGACATGCATGTAGACTGTTTGATGACACCTGTTGACTCGTAGGCTACGATGCAAGTTTCTATAGAAGAATAAAACGTCATCAGCATGCGCTAGTGATTAACAAAAAGACTGTTGAATCACATTTTGGCAGTTGTAGTTTTTATGTGTGCTGAAAAAAAGAAAAAGGGAAAAGAGCTTGAGGTAAGCAGTTTTAAGGTTTAGCGTCATGTCACGTTGATTTCATGTCGCATTTTTATTGGCTAGTCAGTAGATGTAGGTCGTAGCAGCAAACACACCGTGCGATGATCATGCTGAATTTCTGAACACTGTCAGAAAATGATCGTAGGCTATCTTTGGTTGCAAGACCGGGAAAACGGCCGTCTTTGAACCTCTCTCACTGTACGACATAGGACCATCGATTAAGAGCCACGATCACAGAAATCGCCACGATTGTTTCACGATGGCAATCTTTCGTCTGGGACAGCCAAAAATTGTGCAGTGTATCCCAGGCTTTAAACACTAACTGAATGATTGCATGAGACATGATACTGAATTCAGTTACGTTTCTTTCAACATACCTTCTGATGTTCATTCATATTTATTTTGTGCTATAACTAGTAGTAAAGATGATGAGATTATTAGTTCATATGCGCTCCACGCTACCGCTTCAGTTCAACTGAGGCGTTACCAGGGTGCTACAGCAATCTGTCACATCACATTAAAAAGCACCAAAACCAGGCTCTGCTCCACACCAAATAATAACCAGGGGCCATTTTCACAAAACATCTTAAGGCTAAAAGTAGTTAAAAGTTTTCAGAAACTCTTAAAAATAGTGGGTGTGTCAGTCCTAATTTTAGGAGTCCTACATTTTTGCTCTGAGAGTATTTCACAAAGCATTTTAGGGCTAAAACTAACTCCTAAATCTGTAAAACGTTAGGAGTAGTAAAGAGGACTCCTAAGTCACTAAGACCAAATCACAAACAGTCCTAATCCACCCAAAGACACTGTACACCATTGAGGCAATAGCGATAGAGACTTAGGTGCTGAACTTTTTCTTTATAAATGCAATACATTTTGTGCCAAAAATAAATCTTTAACAAATAAATAAATATTGTCTGATTACCTGTGGCAGTGGTTTTCATGAGTTCACACTTACAAATGATTGAATAGAGTAATAAAATATATAATAAGCGTATTTGGTGTACTGTCCAAGGGGATTGAGGGCTCCAAGCTTGGAATTTAGCCCAAAACCCAAAGTTCTCCCCATATCCCAAGCCAAGAGTGAGGGACGGGGTGGCGGAGAGATGCAGAAAACTGTCAAAGTAACTATAGGCAAGTCGGCTCTCATCTGTGTATTTATTCCTCTTCTCGTGCTGATTAGAAAGACAGTTTGAATGTGTTCCTCCCAAACTTTGTTTATAAAACATAAATTGTCGCTTGAATTCTGCATTCTCAAGAGGCGGACAATTAGCTGTATATACTAGTTTAATTAGTGACACTTAGCCTACATTTTAAAACCTTTATTTTAATATGGAAACATGACACCTCATTCTACAATATTTCTATAATTAAATCGCTGACTCCTCTTGCCCCATCAGCCAATCACTGTGTGTATACTCCATAGCAACGAGGTCAACCCCACCCTTACTCTTAGCTTAAGACTTCAGTCTATTCCTTAGTAAAAGTTTGTCTTAGCAGCTTTGTGAATAGGTTTTAAGAGAAAACTCTTGGCTAAGAACTTTTACTGCTATTTAGGAGAACTCTTAGTGGTAAGATAAAATGTCTTGTGAATACGGCCCTTGATTTTGAGGGAAATCATGCATTTCGGCCACTTGGTATTTTACAGCTTGTAATAATAACATTTTACACTTACTAGTAAGAAATAAAACTGAGTTTGTTCCGTTTTTATTAGGTTATGCAAAGCAAAACATTTTTTGGGGTTTTTGTTTTTTTAACCATTTTAATCCCTGCCACCAACAGATATAAAAGAACATAAGCTAATTATTCATAAATTTATAATGTTAATGATAGACATGTGAGCTTAATTTTGAAACGTTATAGAAAAATGCATCATTAAATTTGTGACAGAATTTTAAAAAATGAGCAGGAAGCTAAACAAAAGCATAAAACAAGTCATTTATGCTTATGGAAATAGTATAGCAGTGTTACAAATAAACCCTTGCAAAACCTGCCCCTTTTGTTATAAAATCTGAAATTACAAAATTAATACAACATTTGTAATCAGGAAAAAATATAAAAGATGTCGGAAAAAATCTAGTTAACGGAACACCTCTGGCCCACCCAGAATATCACTTGGTCCAACTTGCATCTCAAAGCTGGAGTCAGGCCTGGCCAAAACGGTATTTATTGTTTGAATTTCAATTTAAAATGACAGAGTTTGAAAGCTAAGACTTTGTTTCTTATCAAAAGTAACAAAGCTTAATGCTATTTATTGGATGGGAGGCATGCTACAAATAATGCTTATTAAAGTTTTGATCATGCATCACCTGAAATCAGCACAGACTAAAAGTTTGATTCATGGGATTTAAGAATAGATAGTGGTTTATCAAAATGAGAATTGGTTAAAATCGAGACATTTTTAACCCAGCCCTAATATTTAATGCATCTTAAAGGGTGTTTAAGCTATTTGATGCGTTTTTTTTTTGTTGTTTTTTTTTATTCTCCAGCAGCTTCCAGGAGAAATAAATGGCCATGGATCATTGGCACAGTCGCCACCCTACTGGTCATTGCTGGGATCCTAGTTGTGGTGCTTTGGTTTTATGGTAAGAAACTCTCTCATTGGTTTTTATACAATACATCCAACCATTTGTTTCTTGTTCTGATGTTCTCAGTCTACACCAACAGGTGTGTTCGATTGTTGGCAAGGGCGGCGCTGTAAAGCAGATAACAAATGCATCAGCTATTCGCAGTGGTGTGACAGTGTGCTGGACTGTTCATCAGGAGGAGATGAAGCTCATTGCTGTAAGAATACCTTATGCAAATGGTCCGTCATGTTGAACTGTGACCGTGATACCATTCGATGATACCCTCTTTAGTAAACCCAGTATACAGCTATAAATGTACCTGCTGTGTCTTTACTGTTCTTTCTTTGTTGTTGTTTTTGCAGTTCGTCTGTATGGATCTAATTCCCTTCTTCAGATGTACTCACATGTGAGCCAAAAATGGGAGTATGTGTGTTCAGATGGATGGAATGACGACCTCGGAATTCAAGCATGTGAGGAGATTGGATATATGAGGTAATGATAGTGTGATTCATCTCAGTTAAAAAGACTACAATTAAAAGAGTTTTTACTGTATTTTTTATTTTTTTTCTAAAACATTAAAAAAATCTTACTGACCCCAAACTTTTGAACAGCGGTGTTGAATGAATGCGTTTTGAATGAATTGTAATATGTTCTGTGTTTCTTTGTGGTTTATCTCTCAGGAACACCTATGCAGGTTACAAGGAAATTTACTCTAGAGGATCACTGGACTATGTGGTGGTGAAGGCAGATTCTCTCAGCTCTTCTAATATGAATATGTCCACACAAAGTTTTTTCAGTAAAATGTATGTCACAAAGTTTGTTTATATAGTTTATGTTTATACAGACTGTTAATATAGTCCCTCATGCTGTTTAGGTTTTACATTGTTAGTTATTGTATTACAGTTTACATTTAATTATTGGTTAATAATGTTTTTTTCTCATAATCACCTTTTTTTAAAAAAAAATCTTTTATATTTCTCTTATGATAATTTAGTTCAGACTGTCCATCTAACAAAGCAGTGGCACTCGAATGTATTGGTAAGATAAAAGTTTTGCATCTCTATTTTTTTTTATTAGTTTATGTTTGATGGTGTTGCCCTTATTTTGTATGCATGCTATTTCATAAAATATTTAATGATATTTAGTAAAAGCTACAAACTACTTTGGTTGGTTAGGTTAGTTTGACTGTGGTTAAATTACTTCCTTATTGTTATTGTTATAACTATAACTAAAACCTATACTAAAACTATTAAAAATAGTTTTATATAACCGAAAATAAACTGAAAAATATATATAAATATTAGTTACATATATTATATAAATATATATATAAATATTAGTTTCTTATAACAATATAAGAAAAAATAATAATATAACCTTAAACTAAAAAAAAAACGTAATTGAAATTTAGAAATATCTTGGCATCTCACTAAAATTAATAAGTTTAAGTACTAAAACAACTAAAACTGAAATAAAAAGAAAAGCTAATAAAAAGGAAAACTAAAACAATGACGAAAGCATATTAAAACATAACTAAAACTAAAATGAAAATGAAAACTGAAAAAAGCTCATTCAAAATATAAATCTAATATAAAAATACCATAAGAGTATATAAATTGTATTAAAATAACACTGATCCCATTGTCTTTTACTCACTCTCATGTGAGAACTTTCATTTTTGGGTGAACTATATGAGTATAGTTTGTAGCTAGGAAAATTACATTTTCACATATACTGATGCTTTTTTCCGAATTCTGTTCTAGAATGTGGACGGAGCAGCGGGAGCCGAATCGTGGGTGGAAGCACGGTGAATTCGAAGGGGGTGTGGCCATGGCAGGTCAGCCTGCAAGCTTCCGGAATGCATTTGTGTGGCGGGTCCATCATTACCCCGTACTGGATCGTCACTGCAGCTCACTGTGTTCATCAGTAAGTGCTCTCATTTAGTCCATCTCATTTAACAAGCTATTATGAACTCTAATAAATGACAAACTTGTGTAGGATTTCAAATGCAAGGGATTGGACTGTGTATGCTGGATATCTGACTCGTAGCGAGATGCGGTTCGCCACCGGCAGTTCTGTAAGCCGAATTGTCATGCACGACTTTGACCCGAGAACCAGCGAAAATGACATTGCACTGATGAAGCTAAACCGTCCACTCACGATTACATGTAAGACTGAATTTTCATGTTTATTTCCCAGCCAATAAGAAAATGTCATTATAATTTAATAATACTGACAAATAAATTAAATATTTAGTATTGTTATAGGTGTTATTTTAATATTATTTATGTACTATTATAGTGTTTATTACTATTTTGAATTAGGTTTTATGTATATATTTTCAGTTTTCATTTTAATTTTAGTTTAATTTTAGTAATTATGTTATGTGCTATTGTCATTTTTATTTTACATATTTCTTTTTCCATTTTAGTACTTCATTGTAAGTTTATTTTATTTCAGTTAGCCACCAAGTCAACATTTTCATACTTTTTTAAAGTTTTTTCATCAAAAATGTGTTTTTTATTTTATTTGGGCTTTTAATTATTTTTTAAGTTTTAGTTTTATTTAACAATGAGGTTGTTTTGAGCTTGCCCTAAAAAAAAAGCTGAGTATTACATGAAAGTTTCAGTTTTAAAGACACAGTTCATCCAAAAAATTATCATTTACTCACCATCAAGTTGTTCAGGATTTTCTTTCTTTGGTGGAGCCCAAAGGGAGATATTGTGCAGAATAGTCAAGCTGCTCTTCCATACAAGATTTTCAGCATATAATGATTATATATCAGTCCGTTCCCGGCCCCCTTTCCAGAAGAGAGCGGAGCTTTAACAGCTCATTTCGGTTGCTCAACAACAACAAAGTTGGAGAATCTCACGCAGCCAAAATGGCGATTGTCAGTAATAGTGTTCAGCCTTACATTGTTTAAACCGGAGTCTGACACTGATGGAGAGACTCAGGAAGAAATTACAACCTTTAGAATGCATCTGGATGTTTCTGAATGGTTAGTGGATAAATTTATGTAGTTGCTATGGAGTTAATTCAACTCATCGACTAGCATGTGCTGTCAAACTTTTGTGCAAATCCAGCGTTGAAGTGATCCTCATTTGTGAAGCAGTCCGGCGTAAAATTACGGCATGGTACTTTTTTCTTTTTTTAAGATGTAAGAATGCGGTTTTACGGATACTACAATGTGGCTTTCAAATGAAAGATCGGTAACAACACTACGACTACAACTAAGTTACTCTTCCTCTTCTCTAAAGCAGCCCAACATGGCCTCACCCCCTTTGTTGCATGTTCCCAGGGGCTGGGTTTATGTACATTTTGGGGCTTGTGATGTCACTAACCCCGGAAGAAGCTCACTGTAATCCCTACCAGCCATTTGTTGTAGTTCTTAAAAAGTGATTTCTGTAGAAAATATCTCCCTTTGCATTGAACTTTGAGCATCGTAACTTTACAGATGTTGTTTATGCTCAAATGGCAACATTACACACTAACTAAAGTTAAAAAAGTGAAATCATAATCAAGGACCCCTTTAACAGTGTGAATGACCATTTCCTTTGTGTGGAAAAGAACAGCTTGAACATTCTGCAAAATATCATCTTTTGTGTTTACAGAAGAAAGGTTCGGATGATGACAATTTCCATTTTGTTTTATATGTATCTTGTTTCAGTGAACGTCAGGCCAGTGTGTTTGCCCAATAAAGGCATGTACTTCTCTGCTCCGCGGGAATGTTATGTCACCGGATGGGGTGCACTGTATAGTAAAGGTTTGAAACTTTTTTTTAAGAGCAAATCAAAAGCTGAGACCATCTATACTCAGCAGCACATGTAGCATCTGCTAAAATACATACAGATCCAAATGCATGTGCAATGAATAATATCGCACAGAAAATAAGTCATTTCAGCTCTCTAAAATCTCATAAACTGAAAAGCTTGACAAGCTCATTTTTTGTTTTCTTAAAGGATCCCCCTCAGAAACCCTACAAGAAGCCAAAATTGAGCTAATCGACAGAACGACCTGTAACAGCCGACAGGTATATGACGGACAAATAACAGACACCATGATCTGTGCTGGCAAGCTGCAGGGTGGCGTGGACTCCTGTCAGGTCAGAATCACACTTGTTTAAACACAATTAGATGCTGCTCAATCATTCGAAAGAGTAAATCAGCATACTGTAAATGTATATTTGCTAAAGGCCAAATTAAATAAGTGCTGTTCCACGTAGGGGGACAGTGGGGGTCCTCTGGTCACAAAAGAGAATTCTCTATGGTGGCTGGTTGGGGACACTAGCTGGGGTGATGGATGTGCTCGCAAAAACAAGCCCGGAGTCTACGGAAATGTGACCTACTTCCTTGACTGGATATATGAACAAATGCGGGTAAGAATTCAAATAAAAGCCAAACTGTGTTCTTACTGTTATTATTAATGTATTATTTTATAAATATACAATTAATTTATAATATGTATTATTATTATTATTTAAACACCTCTTTGTATTGTTTTTCAGAAATATTAGCTATATATATATATATATATATATATATATATATAAAGAAGTTTTGAGAAGAGCAGCTGATCCAAACCAATGAGTCCAGGAGACTTTTTGTATTCTATTTTTGCTTATTTTACTTTTTGTTTTCATAATGTTTTCACATAAATCCATTTATTTATTTTCACTGGTGCCAATGAGGTAAATTTCACTGTATGCTACAATATGCACTTTTCTAAATTTTTTATGTATGTTTTATATAAAGAGCACAATTGTACAAATGACTTAATACAAATCCGTACCTGATGATGCTGTCCTACGTCACTGGAAAAATGTCTGTCATCTGGGTTTCTTTGCTATTGCAACAGTTCATATTTACATTCTTACAGTATTTGACAATATAACAGGGTGTGATAGGTCAATATAACCACTCCCATCAGCACTGTGGACTGACAGACTGTATTGCAAATTAAGATTTTTAGGTTAAAATTTATATAAATGTATAAGGGAAAGTATATATCCTAGGTCCTCTGACTGGATACCATTTCTCTTTTTTTCCCACCATTTTTAATCACTTTTTGCTTTCACATTAAATGATTTTTTTTTATAAATATACATTTTTAACTTTGAATTACAATGAGATCATAAAAGCTGCATGTATAATAATTATTATAATTACGTCAATTTTCCAAAAATGTTTCATGTCTACAACCCATATATAAACTTACTTAAAATACTGTCACTTATTTCATGCTACACAATTTAACTTTGTTTTTTATTTATATGTGACATTATTTATTATATTTTACTAAGATTCTTATATATGAACTTTGATATTATCATGTAGTCCTCAAAATATAATCATTTGTAATAACAAAAAGAACTCTGAATGTTTAAATACAATAATACAATACACAAAAAAATATATAAAGTAAAAATTTCAGACAGATTAAAGTGCAAAAGAATTACACTATAAAGAACAACAGGTAACACTTTACAATAAGGTCTCATTATTTAATGCATTAACTAAGATTGAGCTTGTACATTTGTTACAGAAAGTATTATTTTTTGTTAATGTTAAGAAATACAACTGATCATTGTTAGTTTTATCTCAGGTCCATTAAATAAGTTCTTTTGATTTTAGTAATGTTATTAAACAGTAACTAAGAAATTAACATTAACTAAGAATAATTAATGCTTTATTAGTATTTTTCATTGTCAGTTTGATAATAATGAATTTACATGTTAACTAATGAAGCCGTATGTCTCAAAGTTTTACTGAACAATAACAAATAATCAGAACATTTCTAACCATTAGGGCATGTTGTAGTCCAGATTAAAATATAAAAATGTTTAAGTTTGAAAATAAATAGCCTATTAAGTCTTTAAGTATTAAGTATTTGGTGCTGTGATGAACAACATTAAGATTACAAAAAAACTGAATGGCAGTTTGAAGCATTTTAAAAACTTCACTAGCGCAGTTTCCGGGGTAACCGCTGCATTCTGTTCCATCAGCGCCCTCTGCTGTCAGAGAGTGAACGTGCACTTTCATTCAGCGCGTCTCCTTCACTCGTTCCGCCATGTGCTTCTCATGCACGTTGGGCTTGTTTACATCTGAGCGCGTCCCTTTGACGCAGAATACAGTGGTGTTGTGCATTTTATACGGTTGATGGGGAAAGTATTCTTAAATGCATTATTAAAAAAATAAATTATTATTTACAGTATTTTGAAGTGCAATATCGTGCATGATCATTATCGTGTTATATCGCATTACCGAATATCGGTACATCATGTCTAGTGACACATTATTCAAGTTTGTGTATGGGTAGTTGACAAGAAACATGGATATTACTATATCTCTTTTATATATATATATATATATATATATATATATATATATATATATATATATATATATGAACTTGAAAATTAAAATATTTTGAGGACAATACTGTATATTATTTATTATCTGTGACTGTAAACGAATGGATTATTTGAATGATTCCAGATAACTCAGAGAACCTCCTATTAGATATATTTTATGGCTTTATGAAGCATTAAGATTCACAATCAGCTGACCAAACCACAGGAGTAAAACTCCTATGACCCATTTTCCTCAGCTTTTCTTCACGCCTAAAAAAATGAATTTACACCAACCCACAGAGCCCTCACGGTTCCTGGCTCTCAGTTAATCACCATTATGAAGTGTTATAGCATATTGAGCAGCAGTATTTAAACCTCTCCTTTGCCATTTTAGCAGGACCTTTAATCACCGCTCATTGAATTTGCGACTCTAATCGGCAGATGCTCAGTGGAGGAGATCAGCGTCTGCTACCTGTTTGTACCAATTAGCAGATGCGTGACACTCGGCTGACGGCTCTTCAGAGGGTTAACAGATGTGGCAATTACGGCCTCATTTGAATGAATGCTCAAGGGGTTCAACATAAGGGCTGTGCAATTACACGGCAGCCTGGGAACCCATTTCATCTTCAGCTTTATTCTCGGGCTCTGTAAGAGGGAAGTGTTGGCAGGGAACCCACGGTGTGTTGACAAACAAACCTGCTTCCCGTGAATTTTTTTTTTTTTTTTTTTCCACTGGGAAAAATATGCTGAGAGGTCCATAAACCCAAAAATGTCATGCTGATTTAGTCCACTCCGGCCTGACTCGGGCTGCATGAGAGCTAGTTACAAGAAGGAATGAATGAATGAGATTTTAAAGGATATATTATTGCCAAGGAAATGATTTTATGCAGATAGGAAATGGATTTATTCAGCTTAGGTTCTCATTCAATCTTATCAATCATTCTTAATAATACAAGTCAGGGGGAAAAAAGACATTTTGTTTTTGTCTAAAAGAGGTTTTGAGAACAGTAACTAATCCAAACCACTGACACTGCTTTGACTGTAAAGGGGATTTTAAAACTTTATTTTTAAATGATTTATTTTATTTTATTGTCTTCTGGAGCATAAGTGAATAAATTGTACATATAGTGAATAAATACATTAGATTAAAATAATTAATTAATGAATAAATATTTTAATCATTTTGTTTAAAAATGTGTAAAAGAGGTTTTGAGAACAGTAACTAATCCAAACCACTGACACTGATTTCGACAGCGTCAAATGGATTTTATTTTATTTTATTTTTATTTACATTAAAAAGTAAATAAATTATACATAGTGAATAAATAAATTAGATTAAAACAAATAAAAGAATAATGTGATTAAAAAGTATTACTTAGTCTACTAAATAGATTAAATTAATCAAAATTATATTTAAAATAATAAAAAATATGTTTAATAGTACATTACTATAGTGAGTAGAAATAATATATAATATAGAAACTAATTTTAGATTTATAATATTAATTTTCTAGTGTATGAATTGGGTGTTTATAAAAGATAGGCCTAGATACCTTTATAAACTTTAACATCTAGGTTCCTCACATGAGGCTGATCATATTTGTGGATTAAACGACTGAAAACTCTTGCCCTATTTACTTAAAGGATAAAAATGGAACGGAAATAATTTTCTCTTTTGTGGAATTCTGGGAAACAACCTTAAGATAAGTACCAACTGATTACTTCTATACAATAAAAGTGAATAATGGGCTATAAGGACCATAAATGTATAAAAATGGTCAAACAGCAGATTTGATATCAGTTTCAGATTACTACCACTACCAAAGAAACAATATGATTGACTGATGTGAAGCCTAAAGTAATATCACAGCATGTTTAAATGTGTGCGAATGAAATTTGATAGCTAATTTTCAATCATATTATGTCTTCACAAGACCTAAAGTTTTGTTGTACTTTGTTTTAAGGTGCTTTTTGTGTTGCAGTCAAAGCTTGGCATCCCCAGTACCCATTCACTTCCACTGTATGGAAAAGAGCAGCCATGGTATTCTGCCTAACATCTACTTTTGTGTTAAAGGGAAGATAGATAGCATTAAAGGGTTTAGAACGACATTGCGTGAATAAATAATGACAGAATTTTTAGTGAACTATTGCTTTAAGGAGTCACCCAGGTGTGAGCAGGGCACAGATTCTCCAGAGAGGACAGATGCTGAGGTCTACTGTTCGTTCTCACATGAGGTTTAGTGTCCGTAGATCAAACAGAGTGTGTCATTTAGTTTGAGGGCCTGATCAAATACACTTGCCTCTGCAGCCAATGAGGGGGGAGAGCTTGTTACTGGGCAGTTATGGGTTTAGTCTCTCTCTCTCTCTCTCTCTCTCTCTCTCTCTCTCCTCTTGAGGTCGATGTCATACATCAGCGTTCATAGATTCCCTGTGCTGCTGTGTGCGATTCTCCTGAACATCAGCAGTCTGTGCTGCTTTTAAGATCAGCTAATAGCATCAACTATCAGCTCACCTCAGCAACACGAGCAATATTAGGCTTATTAGAGGAACACTACCTGCTGACTTCAAATTATTTCTGTACATAGGGAATGTCAAAGGAAATATTCATATTTTTTTTTATTGCTTTCTAGTCTTTTCTTTTTTACTCTGCACCAGAGTCTTTGCCTTAACGTTTGTTGAATCCTAAACAGGCTATTTATGTTTTGAAAACGCCTTCAGGCCAGATAAAATCAAATATTTTAGACTACTATAGACTTCTCTCTCTCTCTCTTTTTATCTAAAATTAAGCCGCTTTTAATTTAAAACTGGTGAGATTTACATACGGATAATTTTTTGATGCTAAAACGGAATAATAAAAGCGAAAAGTGTATTTATGTAGGTCTCCTGACAAACAGAAGGGGGCGTCACTGTCAGGATAAATAAACCACTGACAATAAATATACCACTTCAGAACGTAGTTGTGGGTTTCCCTTCGTTGTCTCTAACGTCTTCTTAAAAATTTAAAAAGTTTGAAAGCTTCACAAGATTTAATATGATAAATCAAGCTAATTAAGAAATCTTTAGTAACTATAACAAAGAGTTTTCGACAAAATTAGCTACTAGCTATAGAATGGTAGCTAATATTGCTACCATTCATAACCCATGTAACGTTACCAATTCTCTTATATACCATTTCTGACAAGATTTTTGATTAAATGAACCTTCGGGAAATATTTTCTGTACCTTTTGAATACATGTAAGTACAACTTTTTGTTTATTTAGGTTGTTTTCAAACTTGTTTTCCAGGATTTTTAACACTATATATTTGTGATAAATAAATTATCGGTGTAAAAATGGTACCTTCAGGGGTACAACAGCTTGTCAGTGGGACAGTACTCTTAAAAGGACATCCTTGTGCCTTATTTCCTAAAAGGTTCAGGTAGTACCTTACGGTATGTACTGCTACTCTAAGGTACAAATATGCACATTTTAGGGGTAAAAAAAAAAAAAGGTACAAAGGGCACTGCCCCAGTGACAAGCTGTTGTACCCCTAAAGGTACAATATTTACACATTTTTTCTGTGTTGAAACCTAATATAAATAGCAATGATTGCATTTTATCCTGTATGCAGTATAAATAGAAGTGTATGTTTTGGATAATCCCTTTATGCGAAAGTCTAAAGACAGAGTATTCTTTGCCATTCTCTTCAGCTTGTTCTGTGTTGGTCAGTCTTTCTGTTGACAGTTTTGTATTTAGGTCACACAGGAGCCCTCGGGCAGCAGTAAAGCATGTCCTCTACAGGAGTGATTGACACCTTCTCTGATGGCGAATGAAGTCTCCAGCTTCTCTGGGCTCCAGCCACAATAATAAACCAGCGCTGCACACTGACGGTCGGTCCTCATCTCATATTTTTAATTTAATGTTTTATGTGATGCATTGTAATTGAGGCAAATAAACGGAGACAGTTGTAGAATAACACAATTAGTGTTTAATTTTTTTTTTCTCTCTAGGATGCAATCATCTTTTATTTCCCATTAATGAAACAACACCTCATTTTATGGCCTACTGAACCGAACAGCATAGAATGTGAATTAAATTGAGAGGTAAATAAATAAAAACAAGAATATCTTGCATCGCATATTAACACTGTGCTACAGCCCGGCATGTGTAACAGCCACGTAAACGACCTTTAAATCTAGATTAGAGCTGACTTCACCAGAATTCTTCATCATCTGCCTTTCAACTTACATCATTCTTATCAACTATAATCCCAAAATAGATTTAACAGGGCTTTATAAAAACCATAATATCTGTCTTAGAAGTTTGGGATCTGTTAGAATCATCATGCACTATATTCAGCTACAAACACCTGAAAGCCTTTTAGGACTATAGAACAATAAACTTTCTGTTGCAAAATGTAATTTCCTGTCTAGAGAGACTAGCTTGGATTTGAATGGCCTTTTAATGTTGATCTGAAGTCCGTCTGTGTTGCTTTAAGATGAAAGGGAAGAAGAATCTGGTTTCGGATCAGAGTAAAAGCTGTGGCGTTGCATCTCAATCTGTCTCTCCCAGTGTTTCTGTGAGAAAGAAAAATCGTACAAGAGCTTTTCTCTATAATCAGCAATAAGATTAAATAGAGAGAATGTGAGACTTTTGTCTTCTTCTTCTCAACTGTTCCTCAACTTCCTCTGTCAGGAAAATGTCAAGAAAATGTCTCAATAATGTCTCACACTGAACAGATTTCCCAAAATACAACAGTATGCAATCAGAAATTGCAATATGAATTTAAACACTTTCAAGGACAAATTAGTTGTGCAACTGCTTCGCATAATTTGCCTCATTTATTTTATTTTATTTTATTTTATTTTACTGATCTAGAGACGTCTTTCATTTTTATAATTTGTATTATATTATTTGATTTATTTGTAATATATATATTTACTGTATATAATCATAAATTTCAATATTAATTCAAACACTTTCAAGAGCAAATTAGTTGTGCAACTGCTTTGCATCATTTGTCTAATTTATTTGATTTGATTTTACTGTTCTAGAGGTGTCTTTTATCTTTATTTTATATAATATTATTTATTTAAATAATAATAATAATAAATCAGAAATTGTAATATGAATTCAAACACTTTCAAAAACAAATGAGTTGTGCAACTGATTTGCATTGTTTGTCTCATTTATTTTACTTTATTATATTTTACTTTTCTTAATTATATTATATCATATTTAATAATAATATTATTAATAATAAAAAATCCAAAATTGCAATATGAATTTGAACACTTTCAAGAACAAATGAGTTGTGCAACTGCTTCACATTATTTGTCTCATTTATTTTATTATATTTTATTTTTCTTAATTTGCATATATTATATGATATTATTTAATAATAATAAAAAATCTGAAATTGCAATATGAATTCAAACACTTTCACAACTGCTTTGCATCTTTTATCTCATTTATTTTATTTTACTGATCTAGAGGTTTTTTTTTTTTTTGCTTAAAATTATGCCAGAGACATAAACTCTTCACATTTCTCAATAGAATTTTTTTTCTACTCAAGTTAAAATTGGAGCATTTATGCAAAATCACTAATTGTGCAGCACATCATGATGTTCATGAGGATAATTGGAGCATTATTTCTTCTGCTCAAGTTCACAGCTGAGACCGTCTATACTCAGCAGCACATGTAGCATCTGCACATACCAAACGCAGCCCTGTACATTCATCTGTCTGTCATGTTGACAGGTCTTCAGAGGCAGCGATGTTAACGTCCCGTGGCTGTTCTCCAGTGATGAGTCCAGATGGAGGCTATGTTGGTACCTGCCCTCCCATTTCCATTGCCAGCTCACTCCCTCCAGCCCCCCGTACACCTCCTCACCATCTGTGCCAACCTGCCGTCTCTCCACCAGACAGTTGCAGGTTCCGCCGTGCGTGGCAGGCCTACAGCTGTGCAGACAGCCAGCTTAACATCTGTGTGTCCTATGGGAAAGACGGGGGAATGTCCCGCTGATCTACTCAGCTGCTGCTGGCCTTAAACACAGCCACGGCAGCTCTGTGGACAAGATGGGTTTTGCTATGTAAGTCTAAAACAGAAAGGCACTCTATTCAGTATTTCTTACTGAACTTTTCTTACTGAATTAATATGAAGTCAGGGTTTTACAGCCCCTACTTCATTGTACCCAAAAAAGGCGGTGGGTTATGGCCAATCCTGGATCTGCATGTCCTGAATCGGTCCCTTCATAGGTTGCCATTCAAGATGTTTACGCAGAAACACATTTTCGAATGCATCCTTCCCCAGGATTGGTTCGCAGCGATTGACCTGAAGGACACATTCGAGGTTTGCGTTCGAGGGTCAGGAATATCAGTACAAAGTCCTACCCTTCGAGCTGGCCCTGTCGCCCCGCGTCTTTACCACAGCCATTGTTCCGCTCAAGAAACAGGGCGTTTGCATTCTCAACTACCTTGACGACTGGCTCATTCTAGCCAGCTCGCGAGAGCAGTTGTGCGTACACAGGGATATGGTGTTAGCTCACCGGTTGGGTTTTCGGGTCAACTGGGACAAGAGCAAACTCGCCCCCGGGCAGAGGATCTCTTATCTCGGTATGGAACTGGACTTGGTCGCCCGGACAGCGTGCCTTACTGAGGAGCATGTCCAGTCAGTGTTGAACTGCCTGAGTTCGCTCAAGCGCAGGACAGCGGCCCCACTAAAACTTTTTCAGAGGCTCCTGAGGCCGCTTCAGCACTGACTTCACGGCCGGGTCCCGAGATGGGCGTGGCAACGCGGTACGTTGCGTGTCCCTATGACACCGACCGGCATCGTACCCTCACTCAGTGGTCGGACCCTTCATTCCTGCAGGCAGGAGTTCCCCTCAAACAAGTGTCCAGGCATGCTGTGGTCTCCACAGATGCCTCTGCCACCGGGTGGGGAGCCACGTACAACGGGCATGCAGTGTCGGGTCTGTGGACAGGGCCCCAACTGCATTGGCATATCAATTGCCTCAAGTTGCTAGCAGTACGTCTTGCACTGGGCCGCTTCAAGGAGCTGTTGTCAGACAAGCATGCACTGTTCCATTCGGACAGCACTGCGGCTGTTGCGTACATCAACCATCAGCGTGGTCTATGCTCCTGTTGCATGTCGCAACTCTATCTCTTGCTATGGAGTCAGAAGCATCTGAGGTCGCTTCGTGCCATTCACATCCTAGGCGTGCTCAACCGTGCAGCCGACGAGCTCTTACGGCAGCCTCTGCTTCCGGGCGAATGGAGTTTCCCCCAGTGAGCCTTTTCACACAGCTCCTGTGCAAAGTCAGGGAAGACGAGGAGCAGGTCTTGCTAGTGGCTCTGTATTGGCCCACTTTTTCGGAACTGATGCTCCTTGCGACAGCACCTCCTTGGCCCATTCCTCTGAGGAAGGACCTTCTGACTCAGAGACGGGGCACCCTCTGGCACCCGGAGGTTCTAAGTGATCTCCCCCAGTCGGTTGTAGACACTATCACTTCTGCTAGAGCTCCTTCTACGAGGAACCTTTATGCGTTGAAGTGGAACCTGTTCGTCAAATGGTGTTCCTCTCACGAGGAGACTGAATCCGCCTCGCCCTTCCTCTATACCCTCTTGGGATCTCTCCCTGGTACTTACATCTCTCTGGGGTCATCCCTTCGAGCCTTTGCAGTCAGTAGAGTTAAAAGTACTGTCCCTTAAGACCGTCCTCCTGATTGCATTGACCTGGATTAAGAGGGTAGGGGACCTGCATGCATTTTCAGTCGACGAATCGTGCCTGGAGTTCGGGCCCAGTGACTCTCACGTTATCTTGAGACCCCGGCCTGGATATGTGCCCAAGGTTCCTAAACTGGGTGACACCCAACACGTTCGCTAAATTCTATAGCCTTCGTGTGGAACCGGTATCTTCCTGTGTACTCGCTTCCAGTAGCTGGTAACGTGAAGAACCCGTTCTAGTGTTGCTTGCTATGCCACTCCCTGGGCCGGATATGTGCATCCATTGCTCCAGTAGAGTTCCCCGCTTGGCGAACCCTGTCGAGTTCCTCCGCCTCCCCTTGCGGCTCAGACATTGTGGAGTGTCTGATGCCAGGCCAAATGTCCGTCTCCATTGTTGATGTTTGGCTGGGTGCCATATGTTGTGACCCCTCCACGTGAGTGGTCCCATATGTGCATTATTCATGGTCAAACTCCCTACGATGAGCCTGTGTCTTTCCCTTAGCAGAGCCAGCTCTGCTGTCACCTGTCAGATGAGTCTCCCCCTATCTCTAGGGTGGAGCCATCCCACGGCCAGTCCATATGTGTATTTCCACGTAATTCCTCCCCTGCAGGGTAGGTTGTGGCCTCCGCAGCGTCCCCTATGGGTTGTCTGAGTCTTACTGTAGTGGGTCTTGCGGAACAGCAGTAGACTCTCTCAGTGTAAGCTCACCCCCTTCTCCGCCCCCCAGGTGCGCCAGGTTGCTGGAGCTTACGCTGGGCGCTGGAAGGGGTCAGTAACTGTGGCGTTTTATTTGGGATCCCAATTCGTCGGTCACTACTGACGTAGCAATAACGTCTCGGTTACGTATGTAACCCTCGTTCCCTGAAGGAGGGAACGGAGACGTACGTCCCGTCACCACAGTTCCTGTGCCTTCGCTGTAGTGCAGACTCAAGGTTGTCTCCTCAGCGAAAAACGGAGTGTGATTGCATCCGCTTCCCTATTTATACCTGCCTTGCGGGGGCGGTGCGCATTATGCAAATATCGCACGCCAATTCCATTGGCTTGTTTAGTTTCACTCGAAGCTGATAGGACTCTCTGGCGATATCCCAATTCGTCGGTCACTACTGACGTACAACTCCGTTCCCTCCTTCAGGGAACGAGGGTTACATACGTAACCGGCATGTTATTGCTTATATTATTATTATTATATTATCACAATTTAAAACTGTTTTCAGTTTTAATATATTTAAAAATTAGTTATTTCTGATGGCAAAGCTGAATTTTCAGCATCATTACTCCAGTCTTCAGTGTCACATGATCCTTCAATCATTATTCTAATATGCTGATTTAGTGCTCAAAAAACATTTATTATTGTCAATGTTGAAAATAGTTGTGCTGCTTAATATTTGTGGAAACCGTGATACTTTTTTTTCCCAGGATTCTCTGATGAATCTATGATTTATCTATCACGTTTGTCCGTGCATGCATTGTTACAATGTAGGTACAATATGTAAATGTTTACTCATTCTCTGTGTTAAAGGTAGGGTAGGCAATTTTGGAGAGGTTAGCATTGAAAGCATTAGAGCCCACCCTCTCTTCTGGGTGCTCTCCAAAGCCACGCCTCCAAACCACATGAACGCACACAGCAGAGTCTGCAAAGCATCACAAGACAAGAGACAGCCTTAAATGACCTCACGTCTCAAAGCACATGACATTATGATAATAATGAACATAAACAAATTATAGAGATTAATTTCGGCATTGATAGTGTTGACATAGAAACGCAAAAATCCAAGTCTGATGACTGAACAGCTCTGAGTAAAACGTCATGAGTTGCCATCTCGTAATTACGGTTACGGTTATATGGCATGAACACAGCATACGCTCATTGTTTTGGTTCAGGAGTCAAATGTGTAATTGTAAAAGGTGGCTGCTGTTTGTTTGTGGCGCTTGGTGACTGTCTGTCTACAACTAAGGAACACGCTGATGACGTGATGTTTGCGTGAGCAGGTGCGTGGAGGTATGGAAATACATATGTTGACAGGCAGGTAGGACATCGTATTATTGCATTTGGACAGAATACAATGATTGGACAAACATTTTTTGGTCCTGAGACTTCCACAGAAGATATATGTACTATTATACCACTTCTATTATTGATTGCCATCACGATGTGAAGAGAATTTCAACCAGTATAACAAAATATGTTCATAAAAAACCTACCCTACCTTTAACTGGACGGGATTTTGTGAAAACTACAGATTATACTTATGCATTTTTGTATCCCCACCCACGGACTGTAGGATCGACAGAGGGTTATTAACAGGACAGTTATTGTAAGGGTTTATCACTGAAAATAGTATCGTACTTTGTCTACTCTTTAAACAGCATAATGGTAAAAATTGAACACTATGGCAACAGCTTTCTTACCTGTACTCGACAGCGTTTTGCTTCGGAAATTGGGTGGAACTGATGCAATGGTAGTTTTTTTCAGTTTTACTCCTCCGTTTGGCATAAAACACTGTGTTCATGGTCATCCAGTTTGAAAAGTTGACTACAAACACAGAGGTTTTTCAGATTTTCCCTCACGGTGTTCTCTTCGTATTATTTACGATATACGATTGTTTGCAGCCTTTAGCCAACACTCTGGGTGTTGCCTACAATGCGCTGGATCCTTCGCTGGAAACCGAAAGTAACTCACTCCTACTAAATGTTTGAATTCTTGCACAATACAAGTCGACACAATTATGACAAAGTTTGCTAAGAAGTTTTTCATACTAAAGCAAGGCGCTATTTGACTTTGGTAAGCATATCCATAGCAGACTGGTGGGAGTGGCCTTGGATGGTAAAATGCCCAGTGCATTATGGGTGTTGAAGTTTTCCTACCCATTTGGCAAAAGGGAAGACAACAGCCTTTTTTCTCTGTTTTCTAGTCAGGTAGCACCGATTTAAAAAAATAAATAAAAAATGCCTGTAGACAGCCAAGTTTTATTAAAAACACATTTTGCCAGCGATGAAGTACCCCTAAAATATAATATGAGCAGAAATTGTGTACATTATGCTTGTGTACAAATTAGAGGTAAAGAAATGCAACAATAATATTCCGTAATAAATATGTATATAAAAATATAATCAGTCAATAATGATGTGCACATAGTGATTCTGCCTCTGGTGATACACAGCTGGAGAAAATGAAACAAAATAGAGAAATAAATAAATAAAAGATCTTCATACATTTTTATGACCACACATATAAGGTCAGCCATGTGCTTTCGTTACTAAGCAACACTGCAAGCCTGTGTGAGGGTTTTGTCAGAAGTTGACTCAGATGTGTTGTACGGCTGTGAGAGTAACAATCAGGCTTTGATTACTGTGCAGCGTCAAGCCCGACAGCAGCTGCCTATGAGCTTAGTCCTGTGTGTGAATCTGTCTCCTCAAAAATTCAGTAGAAGCTCACAAATTATTAAGGAATAGTGGACATCTCAACAGAATTTTTTAAATATTTTTTTCTGAACCAATCAAATAAATGTAATACAGAAATTTTGGTAACACTTTATTTTACAGTGTCTTTGTGTCAGAAAACTTTCAGACTTCATCAAAAAGATCTTAATTTGTGTTCTGAAGATGAACGAAGGTCTTACGGATGTAGAACGACACGAGGGTGAGTAATTAATGACAGAATTTTCATTTTGGGGTGAACTAACCCTTATCTGAATAGCAAAAATAAATAATGCAGGCATGGTTTCCAAGACCAAAACCATGTATTGATTTTCATGTGTTTAAAAAAAATAAAAAAAATAAAATAAAATATATATATATATATATATATAAAAAAAAAGGGGGGGGGGGGGGGGTGTTGAAATAATAAAAATAAAAAAAATCAATCAAATAAAATAAAAAAATCTGTTAAGTAGAAATCAATCTCTGCAACATAATAGTGCGCTTATATATTCACAACTTAATTTATTTAAGTTCATTACTACCTTTACCTGATTGCTATTTTAATTTTTTTCACATTTATATTTCAATGTTTCTATTTGCTTTATGTTCCTGCGTTTGAAACAGCACTGGAAACGTGAAGCCTGTGTCACAAAATGAAATTGTTACTGCAATGACGTATCAAAGGTCCTATTATGATGCTTTTTAATGCCTCTTTCATTCAATGGCTCTTTTCATTCTCTCTCTCTCCCACAGCCCTGTTTTATTGCATTGCGCCTGAAGAGTCCTGCTGGGCGTGGATCAGTGTGGAGAGCCAATCGCAGGCCGGCAGGCGGGTGGCGGTCAGTGGCCAATGAGGCAGGGTGGGGTTACTGTGTCATAATCAGAATAAAGGAAAGGGTCAGCAGTTCTTTATTCATACACAGAAAACACACTCAAAATAATCATAAAAATTATTATAAACAGGCAAAACGACAGCCCTTAGTAGGTTTTTTTCACCTTTTCCTTTGAACAGAGATCAAAGAAGATGCATTTTACAGATGAAAGTGGTTTTATTCAGCGCTGCACTGGACGTGCTGCTTGAGAGGATGAGATCTGGATGAAGACGCTGCTGCATTGAGCCTTTAGACTCTCAGCATTCAATATGTGTGATCAATACATGGATTCCCAACAGCAGGTCATTAAGACTGTTCAGCCCAATCAAGCGCTTATTCTCCTGTGTGGGAGAGATTCGCCGTTTCATTTAACTTGCAGTGATTCATGGGAGTTACCTTATTAGGCAGGACCTCTCCTGTAAAACGAGCTCATTCACATGAGTACCCGGCTGCTTGTATTAATGAAGTCAAACACACATCACATCTTAAGTATTTTAGACCAGAAATTGAAAGAGAAATCATTTTGTATGTTACATATTCTTAGTTTGATCACATTCTCAGATAATATTGGTTAATATGCTCTTAAAATTAAAGGTTCCAAAGGGTGTTTTTACAGCAGTGCCACAGAAAATAACCATTTTCGGTTTCCCAAAGAACCTTTCAGTGAACAGTTCTTAAAAGAACCATTTTTTCTTACATTTTAATAATCTAAAGCACCTTTCTCCACTTTAAAGAACCTTTTGTGAAATGGAAAGGTTCCATGAATGTTAAATGTTCTTCATGGAACCATCAATTCCAATAAAAAACCTTTATATTTAAGTTTACCAGCACATAACATACAAAAGTACAGACTGTAGCCACCATTTACAGTCATCTAAGCATGATTTCACCATTTCTTTATTCAAAAGACATGTAATCTCATTAAAATTCAATGTCTGTGACACTGAAATATTCCCTAAAAAGTGTAACTTAGAATCATGAAATTTTCCTGGAGTAATTTCTACTTTTTTATTTAATTGAATTACTTTTTTTTTGTTTTTGTTTTTTTGATTTAACTATAGAATATTATTGATAATATATAGTAAAATATAGAATATTACTGCATGCTTTCTGCAATTTCTGGAAATATTAAAACATTTAGAGATCCATATTGACTAAAATGTATTGTATTTAATTATAATTTACAATATGTCAGTATGTTTTTAAGAGGAAGAATATGTGACAATTAGATTAAATAATATTATGTTTCCTAAAAAGTATATGTGTAGTATCTGTTTAGCAAAATTGCATTTCTTATAGATTTTCAAATGTTTTTATATATAGACAAATGTTTTCCAACTATATGTTTTTTTTTGTTTTTTTTTCTACTTTGGTGGTTGGATTGGATTCTAACTCCTTTTGTTCTTTCTTTCTCTATTGTCACAGATAACATCCATTGTACATGCAGAGGAACATCCGGACATCCGGTAAGATTCTGTCATTTATTGTAAGCCACATTCTAGATGAAATAAAGCAGCATGTGAGAAGAGTCCGGGGAGAGCTGCAGGCATGTGTGCTTTTGTAAGGGATTCTCCGGCCCAACAGCTGAAACAGCTGCAAGAGCGGCAGCTCCGGTGCTGATGCTCTGGCACAGAAATGCTTGTTAGGGCAGAATATAGCCAGAGCTCCAGGGACCATCCAGACACAGTGACTATTCATAACTGTAATGGGTATCAACCACGTCGACAAAAAAAAAAAAAAAAAAAAAAAAAGCTAGTGAAAGAAAGCAAGAGATATGCTGAAAATACAAATTTATGGGAAACACTTATTGTATCAAAACTAAAAAAAAATCCAAAAGCATCATTCTTAACCATTGCATACAAATAATATCACGTCGAGAGGTTTATCATTGTTGCTCCACTACAGAACAACGCAAAATAGGAACTAAGGTACTTAAG
The DNA here is from genome assembly GCA_037101425.1 of Elopichthys bambusa. Lineage (NCBI taxonomy): Eukaryota > Metazoa > Chordata > Actinopteri > Cypriniformes > Xenocyprididae > Elopichthys > Elopichthys bambusa. The sequence goes on from CM074433.1 coordinate 40,427,538, forward strand.
AGCATGTTTTAATGCATAAAACAGTTTATGAAACAAAACACATGCAAATATATATATATATATATATATATATATATATACTCTTTTCTTTCTGTGATCTCTGGTAGCCAGAAAATAATAAAACATTTAGAGATTCATATTGACTAAAATGTATTTCATTTAATGATAATTTGCAATCAACAGGAAAATAGAAACTAATGTACTAAAGAATACATTCTAATGCATAAACAGTTTAAGAAACTAAAACACATGCAAACTACCAAAACTAACATCATTCCAAATCCCTGAGAATCCTGAAAATGTTTCCTTGACTATTTTCTACTTTATTCTATAAAAAATATTTTATTTTATTGTATATGAAACTAAAACACACATGCAAACATCATCACACATCCCTCCTGACCACTGCCTGTCCTGCTCATAATTAGCTGTTCTGTTTTAATCCGTTCCCTGAGGTTCTCTCCCATCCTCTAGGCTGGAGTCACTCCGAGAGAGCAAACCGCAGGAGACGTGTCCATGGGCAACGCCTATCCGTGGCCACAACATCCTCGGCGTGCCTGGTGCACATGACTCGCCCCCTGAGAAAGAACAGCGAGAGCTGCCCTGATATCTGCTCTGTGATAGCAGCCAACACGACTCCCCTCGGCTAAACCCGCCATACGAACTGCGGCTGTCGCGTGGGCTGTGCAAACCGAGCGCCAACATTGTTATTGGCTACAAAAGCAAATGAAACCATAGCTTTTTCTCTGTTTTGCATCTTGTGGCAGAAACCTGCCTGGTCAGAGCGGATGCTCTGTGAATCAATGGCTGCTTTAGACAAGCTTACACTGCACAACATGCATGTGGAAACTCAGTTATGCTGCAGTGAAGCGGCTTATGCATGGAGAGAATCAGAATGAATGTGTTGCCATTTAAAGTAGAGCATAAGTCTAGTCATTTATGTATAAAATAAATAGATAAATGATATTGACATGTCTTAAGAAATAAGACAAGATAAAAATGGCACCTAAAGGGAATCCTGAGAAGAAAAAAAAAATGTCTAATTCAGTAAATGGTGCAGAGGTTGTGCTGGGCGGTGGGTGGGGGGATAGGAAGATCCGAGGGGAATGTAATGACTTGTGCAGCTCACGTGAAGACAGCAGGCAGCCGTGGAAAAAAAACACTATACCGGATACTGTGAACGGGAACAATACGGGCGCTTTAAAAATCACAGGGCTATTTGAGAAGAGATTGGACCGTCTCAGATTCTTGGCTTTATTTGCCACCGGAATTTGTATTTCATGCTGCCTGTTGAGTTAATCATACCAGCACACTTTCTAGTAAGTTGTGTCTGTCGAGGGGATTTCTGTAAATGTATCAGGATAAACGAGCGTGCAGAGCTCGGGAAAAGCAGACTGGAGCTTTGGGTTAGTCGTGTCGCGGTGGCTGAGTCTAATGATGTGCTGTGGTTTTGGCAGTGACGAGTGACAGCTCCTGTATTCTGCAGCATGCAAAGATCTGTGCTGAATCTGAAAACCACAGGCAGAGCCTGTACAGACAAGAAAACGAGCAAATTGTCTACAAATCACACTGTTGATAGAAGATCAGTAGTTAAAGGAATATAGAAATGCTATTGTAATATTATTATAATTTTACAACAATCAACAATGGTTGATTATGGTTTAGTGGACATTGTACAAAAATAATTTTACTATTCAGAAAGCAGTTTCATAAATTATAAATAAATAAAATATGCCAAGGAATGGACTCTACAAGACCCCTGAAGGTGTTCTTTGTTATCTGGCAACAAGATGTTAGTGCAGATCCTTCAAGTCCTGTAGGTTGTGAGGTGGAGCCACCATGGATCGTACTTGTTGGTCTAACACATCCCACAGATGCTCAATTGGATTGAGATCTGGGGAATTTGGAGGCCAGGGCAACAACTTCATCATGTTCCTCAAACCATTCCTGAATGTGTGCAGTGTGGCATGGTGCATTATCCTGCTGAATGAGGCCACTTGCACCAAGGAACACCTTTGTCACGAAGGGGTGTACCTGATCTGCAGCAGTGATTAAGTAGGTGACGTTGTCAAATTTACATCCACATGAATTGCCGGACCCAGAGTTTCCCAGCAGAACATTGCCCAGAGCATCACACTCCCTCCACTGGCTTGACGTCGTCCCACAGTGCATCCTGGTGCCATCATTTCCCCAAATGGCGCGCACATACACAGGACTCATTGGACCAATCGACCTACTTTCACTGCTCTAAGGTAGAGGTCTGCAGTCCCGCGGCTCTCCTGCGGGAACTGCGGGACCCGATAAGATTTCTTGCTGCGCGGGATTAAATTTTGAATGAAAGGCGGATTGCGGTCAGTAACTATAGTGTAATTTAGGTGGGAGCGGGTGGTCTGACAATAACCCGGTCGCTCCCGAGATGCTTTGGCATCAGCGAATCTGTGCTTGAACTTGAAGTGAACAAAACTTTCTGCAAAGGTGGCGTTCACACAGTCCCCAGTTCCCTGTCCTGAGAAACCTGGCAAGATATGTTCTTTGCATTAGAGGTCTGCGCGAGTGCACCTTGAGAGATTATCCAACCTTTGTGATTGGATTTTGGAGGAGAGACGTTCTGAAACGGTCATCAGTCAGTGTCATTCTGTTCTTGCGTGGATGTTAAAAAAGATTTAATTTTGCAGTATAGCTAGTAAGCCAACAGTTTTCAACATGTATTTTTGGCTTAGCCTATAGTTTTGAGGGACATGTTGTAGGCAATTTAATTTAAGCAATTTTTTCTCTGTGATATTTAGCCTATTATTCTTTGTGACATTTTTTTCTCTGACATTTTTTAGGGTATTGACAGCATCATAAGACAAATAACAAATAAAAATCTTGTATATGCTATGCAACATATATTTTACATTTGTTATTACCAATCACTCTCTTTCTTTAGGGGACGTTTAAACGCAAGATTCTGGAAACAATCTAAATTTAGCGGGACCCGTCAGGTCGGGAAGAAAATCACTATATGCGGATAGCAGGTGAACACAGAGTGATTTTAGGCGGGAGCGGGTGCGTGTGGAAAAGAACCTTGCGGGGGCGGGACGCAGACCTCTACTCCAAGGTCCAGTTCCGACACTCACGTGCCCACTGTAGGCGCTTGCGGTGGTGGACAGGGGTCATCATAGGCACTCTGAGTGGTCTGAGCTACACAGCCCCATACACAGCAGAGTGTGATGTACTGTGTGTTGTGACACATTCCTCCCATAACCATCATTAAAATTTTGTGCTTCTGTTGGCTCAGACCAGATGGGATAACCTTCGTTGCCCTCATGCATTGATGAGCCTTGGGCGTCCAACACCCTGTTGCCGGTTTGTCCCTCCTTGGAACACTGTTGGTAAATTCTCACCACTGCTGACCAGGATCAACTCACAAGCCTTGCTGTTTCAGAGATACTCTGAGATACTCAGCTTTGCCATAAAAATTTGGCCCTTGTCAAAGTCACTCAGATCTTTATTCCCACCCATTTCTCCTGCATCCAACATGTTGATTATGAGAACTGATTGCTTACCAACTAATCTACCCAGACCTTAATATGTGGCCTTGTTAGGAGATGATCAAAGATATTCGCTCCACCTTTGACTGGTCATAGCGTTTTGGCTCATTAGTGTGTGTGTGTATATATATATATATATATATATATATATATATATCAGTGCCTCCTCAAAAAAAAAAAAAAAGGTTAAAGTTACAGCGGGACACCGCATCTCTCGTGCCTCCCCTGAGCCCATTGACTTTAAACAGACCCCCTAAAGCATGCAGTGGGTTGCCTCCACCACGCTATGATTGGATGTGATTGGTTATGATTGCCAATGATTGGTTTACGCGTTAAATCCCGCCTCTTGTTTTCGTGTTTTGTTCTGTATTGTTACTGCCATTAGTTGTTATTTTGGAATAAATGTGAAAATGCTTAAAACACTAACTTGATGAGATTTATACTTGGTTTTAATAAAAGGAACATTAATTATATTGTTAATGTAAAAATACAAAATATAATTGTATTTGGTTTCTTTTGTTTCTTTTTCTTTCTTTTTTTGATGTAGGCTAATGTAATGTTTATTTAACCAGGAAAATGTCACAACACAATTATCTAGTTAATAATAATAAATATCACATTAGTTTATTTGTATATTTTTAATATATAATAAATAAAGTGTTATATACATACACACAAATATACATAAAAAATATTATCAATTGTGTAGGTTGTAATAATAATAAATACCACATTCATTTATTTTTTTTATTTTTAATGCTACAAATGGTTCAAAAACATTAAGTTTATTGTGTTATTATTAGACAGAACATAGGCTACTCAAATCTAATTAAAGGTTATTGTTTTTCATGAAAACGCAATGAGTCGCCCCAACGCCTCACTGCGCAGGAGGCAAATGCTCTGATTTGTCAAGGTCAATTAATGAAGCCAGCTTAAGGGACAAAAAAAAAAAACCTCACACACCCTCAGGGGTCCTGAATCCTAACAGAAACTGCATTAAATGACATGAATTCATGTCCTCCAATTAAGATCATTTAGAGGAAGTTGTCATACACAACTGTGATGTTACTGTTACCTTCATTCCATGCTGTTCATTTTTACTTTATGTATAGTGTGCAATTCCTAACAGAATGAAATTCAAGAACTTGCCACATGCTATTTCGTGTTTTTTCACAGTCAGTGGGTTTCATTCGTCTCAACATTTACTAAATACATTTTTAAAATCAAAAGTTGTATCTAACATTATACACATATTTTTTATTAACTGACATTAACAAAGGTAAATAAATGCTGTAAACATATATTATGTAAATTATATATTGCTCATTCTTATTTTGTGTTCATTGTAAAGTGTTACAAAAAATCTTTAAAAAAATGTTTAGTGGTGTGACTAAATTAAAGTAAATAAATGAGTAAATTTTTACTTTGAACATGTGTGAACTTAATAAAATTTTTCAAACATGTTTTAATTATTTTATATTTAATTTAAAATAAATTTTAATGAATATCAAGTTAACATTTTTTTTGTCTGAACAAAATGTACCTTTTCATTAAAAAAAATTATTTGATGTTTTTATTGTAAGTCCTCTCATGCTTTTCTTGTCACATGACAACAAGATGGCTTCCTTTTAATGACACGGTTTTTTTTGTTGTTTTTTTTTTTTTTTTTTACAATATCCAGACAGTTACACACCTACATTTATTTTACTGCACACTCACACACACACACACACACACACACACACACACACAATAATTAACATAAATAACATTTTTATTTTTGTATCATTTGCATTTTTATGTATTTTTTTAATAAAGTAATAGCTTGAAAATAAAAATGAACCTCACATCATTGACCCTGATTTGTTGCATGTGAGTGATGATGCTTAATGATCACATGATTTCTTAGGGTTGCTTTTGGTGTGCTTGGACTCTCTCTTTAAGAGCAGCACCCCTGCACCTTTAAGGCTGCAGAGGAGAGAGAGAGAGAGAGAGAATGAGAGAGTGAGGGGGGGTGTTGTGTTGTGTGATGCTCTGGTGCTGATGCTGAGCTCTGGAGTGATCAGTGCAGCAGGGGAAGATGCGCGTGCTTGCTGACTGCTGGACGGTGCGAGGTGGTGAAGAGGGATGTTGCTCTGAGTACAGCTAACAGCCATCTATCCCTTCACTTGCTGGAGTTTCAGAGCTTTTTCTTTTTAATTTCTTTTTCGTTCTTTTTTTTTTTTTTTTTCTCTTTTCTGTAAACTTTCCGATATGATTTTTAATCATTAATAATTCAGTGGATTTACTTTCCCGCTGTTTATTTCTTGTACGAGACTACACCTGTGCGCAGTGCCCCTCAGTAAGCACGCGCTCTGACTCAGCATCGCACCTGCCCGCCGCTCACCGTCTCGCGCCACAGCTGGATCTCAGCTCGGAGACAATCAGCCTGGGAGCGCACGCGAGCAAGAGCTCTGCTTCACATGCATCCCTTCCACTGGAACTACTAATTACAGATATTCATATTCCTGCGCAACGTTTTTTTTTTTTTTTTTTTTTTTTGGAGGAAAAGTGTGCAGTGGGCAAAGAAAAATCTTAGTTTGGAGATTGAAAGGAGCGGGGCATGTGGATATTGGCCATCATCTTTTTCCAGTGCATTTTGAATGGTGAGTAGTGTTTTTTTTTTTTTTTAAATTATTATTATTATTTTTATTATTATTATGCAGGCTGTAACTTCGTGGAAATTAATTAACATCGCAATGCACTAGGAATACATTTAAACACGTTTGAAATACGATGCATTCTGCACCATTTGATTTAATTCACAACACCTTTTGTATTTTCTTTTAAAAGGTTTACAAATATAATTTTAGTGCTTATGTCGTAAATATAATGTATATTGTACTACCCCCCCAGTAGTTTAAAATTTTGTAAATTAATTTGAGCAAGTAATTCAGGTGGAAACATTACAGTAGCAGACTCATAAATAAGCATGTAAATCGTCTGTTTTATGATTAGTCACTTTATTACATTTTACAGTTCATAATACTAAACAAACAAGCATGCATTATTATGCAAATACCCTCAAGTGCATCAAGAATGTCAAAAATATGAATCTTGACATCCTTGTTGGACCAAACCTGATGTGATGTGACAAATTTTGTTTTTTGTTTTTTCCTCCCTTTTTTTATTATGACCTTGGACATATTATATTTTAAGCATTAGAAAAACTGATCTGCTGGTATACTTTTTAAAAACACACACAAAAATAGAAAATTAAGGTAATAAAACAGTTTTATTCATTTAAAAAGCAAAAAAAAAAAAAAAATCCTGAAAAGCATATAAAAAGAAAAAGAATAAAAAGAAAATTTGCTGTATTGTGGCATAGTGACACAGCCGCCATGTTTCAAGAAGCACTGAAGCATTGAATGAAAAAATAACTCGCAGTCACTCAATTGGCACTTTACTGAATGCTTTCACTGACCTTTTCACAAAACATTTATTAAAAAAAAAATAAAAAATTCCCATGTGGGTGTCCGAATCATATTGACCTCTAAAAAAAATTCTACCGCAAATGCTCGACAGGAGGCGAGTGTGTTGATGGTTTTAAAATGGAGAGACAGTGAGTGGGTGCTGGTTGCTGGGCTAAATCAGGATGGGTGTGTTTGTGGTGGAATAGAGAGAGAGAGTGAGAGGGGGGTTATGAGGGAGGGGGGTTATGAGGGATGGGGGGAGGAAGAAAGGAGAAAATGGGGCCATTTAGGTGGTTTTAACAGAGTAACACTGTGGGGCGTTAATATCAGACCCAGGCCACTCCACATAGACTGACCGGTGATAGCAAGAACAGGAGATGGATTTTGATAGGATCCACACACAAAAAAAACCCCCCAGTGTTTTAGCATAAAGGGTGCGTTGAACGCCATGAAGCCACATTTTGTTGAAGCATATCATTCTAATTTTTGGTCTTTCGAATGATTTTTTCCAAGCTTTATCAGTTTTCCGCAGGGCTGCGATGAAGCCGGAAATGGACACAATCGTTTAACCTCAATTAATGGTGTATCAATGAAATTGATTATCATTTCAGAGGGATTTTGTTTTGGGCCAATTGAGTGGTGTATGTCTACTGAACTGTGTTTAAATGAGCATTTCTAAAAAGCATTTTAAGTGTTTCTCTTTGAATCAATATGGTCCCATTTGTGCTACTGCGATCTAGCCGTGTATGTGGGTCTCTGAGGCTCCATTGATCAGCGTACTGATGCAGTGCCGCTGCTGTCAGTGCAGTGAGCTCTCTCTCTCCCTCTATCTCTTTCTCTCTCTCAATCTCGCTCTCTCTGGCCAGTGTAACATGTTTCTTGCGGGTGTGTGGGGGAGAGAGAGAGAGAAAAAGAAGCCATACAAAATGAGCCTTTCATGATTTGGTTAAGCTCACAGCCCAGTTCTCCACTGGTCTCTATGGAAACCCCTGAAATGTATGTTGGCGCATTGGCCTTGGAGCTTCCTGTACAGGTGACCCTGGAAGTGTAGCAGAGGAAAGCGTGGTGTGCTTGTTTGCGAAGCCGCTTGGGATATTTATCTGGAAGGGAAGGATAAATTAATTCCCTGGTCTCTTAAATATCCCTTTTGAGATTTCATTTTTTTTTTTCCTTTTTTGTTGATGGACAAGTGTTCAGTGCAGTTGCAGCTTGTTCTAGAAAAGAAGGTTCAATGGGTTTCTGTATAGAAGCCTAGAGTACTTAAATCAATTTTAAAGAACCCTTTATGCCAAAAATGTTCTATATAAGTGTAACCCCTCCAAGCGGGATTCAAACTGGCCAAGCGAGTGAGATTTACCTGCACAGCTCTTTACTAGCTGGCCTCTGTTACACTCACTCCCATCCGGGTCACAGCACCAATTTAACCTCTCTGGTTCTACTCGCAACTACTCTGAGCGGGATTCGAACTAGTGCTTCCAGCATGGGGGGTGGGTGCGCTAACAAGGACACTAAAGACCGCAGCATCTAACGCCTATCGCTAGTGTGCCTCTTAAGGGCCAGGGGAGTGAGGTTTTCCTGCACAGCTCTTTACTAGCTGGCCTACGTTACACTCACTCCCACCTGGGTCACAGCATCAATGTAACCCCTCTGGTTCTACCTGCAACCGCTCCGAGTGGGATTCGAACCGGCGTTCCTGGCATGGGAGGCGGCCACTAACAAGGACACTAAAGACCACAGCATCTAGCTTCTGTCGTTAGTGCGCTTCTTGAGGCCAGGCGAGTGAGTTTTACCTGGGTAGCTCTTTACTAGCTGGCCTACGTTACACTCACTCCCACCTGGGTCACAGCACCAATTTAACCCCTCTGGTTCTACTTGCAACCGCTCCGAGTGGGATTCGAACCGGCGTTCCTGGCATGGGAGGCAGCCACTAACAAGGACACTAAAGACCACAGCATCTAGCTTCTGTCGTTAGTGCGCTTCTTGAGGCCAGGCGAGTGAGTTTTACCTGGGTAGCTCTTTACTAGCTGGCCTACGTTACACGCACTCCCATATGGGTCACGGCACCAATTTAACCCCTCTGGTTCTACTCGCAACCACTTCGAATGGGATTCGAACTGCCGTTTCCGGCATGGGAGGCGGGCGTGCTAACAAGTACACTAAAGACCGCAGCATCTAACGTCTGTCGACAAGTGTACCTCTTGAGGCCATAGGAGTGAATTTTACCTGCACAGCTCTTTACTAGCTGGCCTATGTTACACTCACTCCCATCCAGGTCACGGTACCAATGTAACCCCTCTGGTTCTACTTGCAACTGCTCCGAGTGGGATTCGAACGGGCATTTCCAGCATGGGAGGCGGTGCTAACAAGGACACTAAAGACTGCAACATCTAGCTTCCGTCGTTAGTTTGCCTCTTGAGGCCAGGGGAGTGAGTTTTACCTGCACAACTCTACTAGCTGGCCTACGTTACACTCACTCCCATCCGGGTCACGGCACCAATGTAACCCCTCTGGTTCTACTTGCAACTGCTCAGAGTGGGTTTTGAACCAGTGTTTCTGGCATAGGAGGTGGGCAAGGCCAGGCGAGTGAGTTTTAACTGCACAGCTCTTTAATAGCTGGCCTATGTTACACTCTCTCCCATCTGGGTCACGGCACCAATGTAACCCCTCCGGTTCTACTCGCAACCACTCCGAGTGGGATTCAAACTGGCATTTCGGGCATGGGAGGCAGGCTCGCTAACAAGGACACTAAAGACCACAGCATCCAACGTTCTGTCGCTAGTGCACCTCTTGAGGCCAGAGGAGTGAGGTTTACCTGCACAGCCATTTACTAGCTGGCCTTTGTTACGAGGAGAAATGTCTTAAATGACTGGATAATACTTTCATGTTTAACATAGTTAATTTTTTCCCCAGTGATAAAGTATGTTTACGACCTGTTTAATTCATAAAATCTTTATTAAAATTGAAACAAAACTAATTCTTTAAAAATAAATTCATAAAATGATTCCATGATGGGAAACATGAAATGTGTAAGCGCCTGACAGAAGCCTTTAAGGTTCTATATAGAAACTTCTCTTCTAAGAGTGATGATGCACAATCAATGCAGTTAATACTATTATTTTTATAATTTAGTCCTAATAACAAACATTTGCACTCAGCTTTCTGGTATTGAACAACAAATGTTTTTGCATGTAAAATCATGCTGAGTTGTTTTCAATGGCTCTTGTGTTGGTGAAGAGCTCTCGAGACCGTGTGCATAATAACGCACAAATGTAATTGGAACAACAGAAGCGTCCTTGCACAGACGGAGCCGAAAGTAGGTGCGATGTTGTTTTTGTAAACTGATGCTAGGGGCCAACTCTGACATACACTCAAATGGACACGAGTAAACAGCGCTGTGTAGAGCAAAGTGCCCAATCAGCTGTCGCTTTCCATGAGGTGGTTTTTAAGAGAGCTTTTAGCTGAGTCCAGATCAAACAGACAAAAGTGTGTGGGCATATCCATTTGTTTTGCTCAACTGTACGCCTGGGTTTTTAAGACTGTAGCTGCATTGTGATGTGGTGGAGAGAAATCAAGGCCTTGTTTACAGTCCTGAAAGTAAAGCTAACTGATATTGTTTTACAAATCATTTGATATGTTTTAAAATCAATTTTGTCTCAGAACACTGTAGATTCATTGTTTTTTTTTTAAAGCTCCTGACATGTGCATAGAATAAAAAAGCAAAGCAAACATATTCTTGTTTTTATGTTATTATGATTATTATATAAGCTATCCTAAAGTGTTTTCATTTTTTTTTTGCATTTTTAGAATTAAAACAAAAACTAACAATTATTTACTTTATTTATTAATTGTTTTTACAGATAACATTTTTTCCAGATTTAAATTTTATTTTTTTTTTTAGAGTTTTATTTTTAAGAGTTTTTCCATATTTTTTGGGGGCGTACACCATTTACCTAGACTAAGTGAGGACATATTATATATTTATTTAGTTATCTATATGTTTACTACAATCTAGGCCTACCCATTAAAAAATTGCATTATTAAGATTGCATTGGTTAGGAAAATTATTTACTTTATTGATGAATCATTACCTTCAAGAACATTCCAGAATTCTAATTTCAGATTTAAATAAGATTCACAATTTTGTTTAATTTTGTTCTCCGCTAAATAACCTTTTGTATTTTTAGTTTTTTTTTTTTTTTTTTAGATTTAGCTCACGTATTTTTTGATGGTTTATTTTGAAACAATTTTCACTCTGAAATTGCTAAATTACACAAATAATTTCACAGAGATGTCAAGCAATGGCATTTTACACAAAATTTACTTTGCTATGTAAGTTGATTTTCCCATAATAAACCATAAAAAAACAGTAAAAAGGCATTTTTATCAGATGTTTCATACAGATGCAGTATTGTTGTTTTGTATTAGTTATAAATTAACTTAGGAAGATTAAGGCTGTGCCAAAAGGAAAGCACAATGTGTATTAGAAATAGACATGAACGTGTGGTTTGAGTCAGACTCACACACACACACACACACAGCGCTACTCAACCTAGCTCTTTCTCCAGCTTATCAGTAATTCCAGGAGTCGTTTGGCATAATGGCATTTTGATGATCTGCTTGTACTAACTGTTTAGCGAGAAGTAAGGCTGATCATATTTTCCATCAGCACAGCTTATTGTCAATCAGCAGGAAATATGCCTGACAGACGGGCCTGTACCAGTGGCCGTAATGTGTATTTATTTCCTGCTTTGATGACTTGGCAGAAAAAGCACTTCGTATTTTACACTGATGAGGACTTTCACTATTTTTTAGTAAAGAAGCTTGATGACTTTAGCACAAACCACTGTGTTGCTCCATCCACTGTGACCATCTTAAATGAGTTTTCCTGTTTTTGGTCTGTTGTTGTGAAAGAAATGAGTGATATAGGCTGTTTTTGGTGAGCCTTGATCAGTTAATAGGTGGAAAGGAGCAGATGGATCTATGTGCTTTTTTTTTTTTTTTTTTTTTGCATGTGATTCTTGCATGTCATTTAACACTGCCCTGTATGTAATTTTGGAAAGAAAGCATGTGAAATCTATCTATCTATCTTGTAAATGTCTTTTTAATGAATGTTTCAAAGTAAAAATAAAATAAAAGTGCAGTTAATACTTTAAATATAGATAAATATAGATATTGCCATGTGATTTTTCAGTCACTGAATAAAATTTTATATAGTCAGAAAATAATTAGTTAAATCTGGTCCCCTACAGTCTTGAATATGTGGTTACATCCTTGATTTTTGTCCACTAGTTAACAAAGTCTGTTTGATCACTGAATGTGTCCATGTAGCAGAGCAGACAGGGGAAAAAATGGGCAGAATTTCAACACCCAGAAATGTGTAACATTTGCAGAGATCCCAGCAAATGTCTCACTGAAGCTGCTCTTGCCTCAGGTCTGTTCTGTTTCCACTGCATTCTCTATCAGCCCGTCCCCAGAAGTGATTATGCTAATTGCTGTTTGATCAGATGATTAAATTATAATTCGATTAATCCTGAGCACTAAATGCTCTGAATACATTTACATCTGCTTGGCTGCGTCAGTGCGCAGGGGCGCGAGCTTTCTGCCATGCAGCCATTGAGGAGAGGAGCTGACCTGAGATTCACACCCAAATATTAGCACAGGCACGTGTTTGGAAAAGGGCAGAAACTGAGACATTGGGATACTGTAAGCTGTTTAACAAAACAAAACAATACATGGTTAAGTACGTGGTTTAGTGGTGAACCAAGATTGATTTTTCAGTGGTTGATGTCAATATATTTAGAGCCAGTATTTAAATAAATATTTGTAATTAAATAAACTGTATAATTATATAGTTTATTTAACAATTCAGCATAAATAAACTGAAATTGTTTAAATAACATATGTGACCCTGGACCACAAAACCAGTTATAAGTCGCACGGGTATATTTGTAGCAATAGCCAACAATACATTTTTCTTTTATGCCAAAAAATCATTAGGATATTAAGTAAAGATTATGTTCCACGAAGATATTTTGTAAATTTCATACCGTAAATATATCAAAAATGTATTTTTGTGAGTGGATATGCATTGCTAAGGGCTTCATCTGGACAACTTTAAAGGCGATTTTCTCAGTGTTTTGATTTGTTTGCACCCTCAGATTCCAGATTTTCAAATAGTTGTATCTCAGTCAAATATTGTCCTATCCTAACAAACCGTACATCGAAGGAAAGCTTATTTATTTAGATTTCAGATGATGTATAAATCCCAGTTTCACAAAATTGACCTTTATGACTGGTTTTGTGGTCCAGGGTCACATATGGTAACTTTTTATATATTTACATAATATGTTTAAACAACTGAAGAATGACAAAAAAATTGACAATGCTAGCAACATTTGTTCATTGTTTTTGCTTTTGTTTTTTATTCAAAATAGGCCAAATAAATCTGCCTAAATCAATATTTGTGTCAATATTTTTATCTATCATAATTTAGATGTTTTTTTTTCTTCTGTTTTTTCTGGGGCTTAATTTATTTTGGTTCTCTAAAATCTGTTATCATAGTTTGGAATTGATCATTATTATAAAAATCTTTGTTTTTTGTTTTTTTCACCACTGATGCTCCCATGGGGAATTTATCTGACCGATAAAGACAGCATGATTCCTCACTGTCCTAATGGAAGTTAGTGAAACAATTGCTTGACAGGAACAGAATGTTTGTGTGTGACATATTAAAGAGTGTGTGTGTATATATATATATATATATATATATATATATATATATACATGCAGTCAAACCAAAAATTATTCAGACATTTTTGCTATTTTTGATATATTTTTACTAGTGGGTGCAGGACACTATAGTTCATTTATGTAAGTGAGAACATATTATACCCAAAAATTCTTCATACAGTGGACTGAAATTGATACAAATTTGGAACCAAAAATTGGTTTTTGACCTGACCCTGTTTTGCTTAAGTGATCTGACATAATTAAGATTAATTTTTTCTGACACAGTTTAACTCTGAGATCTTGTCATATTTTATACCCATTTTTTTTAAACTATAGTGAATAAACTGTATTAATGAATGAAGTGTTCAAGGTGTCTGAATACATTTTGGTTTGACTGTGTATACATATAAAGAGCCAATAGGCTTTACCAGAAATGTGATACTTGCTAGTCGGTTGCAGGTGGTATTATGGGGAGGGAAATGTAGTTCAGGATGAGTTATCAGTATTTTTGCACTGTTTTCTCAGAAGAGAAAGACTGAATATTTTAATTGCAAATAGACTAAAAGCTGAAAATTGGGAAGGAAAAAAAAAAAAAAAAACTCTAGGATTCAAGTAACATTGAATTAAATGTGAATTTTTAAAGTAGAAAGACTGTTGTACAACTTTGAAAAATATTATATATATTTACTTGGAGGTTAAATACAGATTTAAAATCATAATAAGAAATAGTTTAGTAGCTATGATACTGTTTTTGAAATCAAATCTTTGCATAGCTATGAGGAAGCACTGGCTACAATGCCTTTAAAAAAACAGTTAATCTTAAAAAATAAAGCATATAAATATAAACTCAGATAGAATATAAATTGAATATTGAATTAGCATGTGTCCTATTCTGTGTCCTAAACTCTTGAAACTGGTGTCTCATATTTCAGAGCAGTCAATGCAATTTGGGAAAGAAATCAATTCAGAAATCAATGTTTAACCCCCTTTGTAATAGTTAACATTTTCATAAGTAACTGTAATTTAATTACACATTTTTTCTCAGTTACATTTATTTTGTAATTAAATTACGTATCTGTTACATGTCACTAGTTACTCCCCAACACTGTGTATATATAGTGTAATATAACGTTTTTAACACACGTAGTTTTGTAAATCTCTCTGAGTTGTTGTATTACACGTGTCTCTGGGAGACGTCTGCCCAGCGTGAGCAGACGAGACTCTCTTAGTTCTGCCTCGTGTTTCCTCATCACCCGAGTCAGCAGCGCTTTAGATTCAGACATCAGCGGCGTCGGCTCTCGTAATTGATGTAGATCCACGGAGGCCGTTTGATCTCCTTCTCACCACCAGGGAGGCTCTAAACGAACGTTTGCTCTGACATTATTCAGATGATATTCAAATCATCTCACTTAAGAGATAAAAAAAAAACACACACAGAAACTTCGCTTTTCCAGTGGGACTCGCGCCGCTCCCGCTCTCACCCTTTTTCGGCATCTTCGGCTTTACATATTGGCAGTGAGCGGGGGTCCATTAACCCAGACACGGCTGGGCTGTGCTTAATATTCATGAGAGCAAATTGCAAGCTGGTTAAATTGCAGTGCTCCGCTACAGCTTCCTGACGCCAGGCCTGCTGTAGCCCCGAGGCAGGAACAGGAATTCTGACTTTCCCGGCTGCTGTTCTGGGCTCCCCCTGCACTCTCTGGCTTTCTGCACGCCGCTGCCTTAATTACCTTGAGCCTGTGACGTTCCGTCAAGGTTCCGCAGCCCGCAGGGAGGAACAACCCCTCCTATTTGCTGCACAGACAACAGTGCAGACACAGTCGGCCTGCAGCCAACACAGTGACCCATCCACCCACACCAGGGCCAAGATTTCATCCTCAGAGAGCTTCTGATTTTATGGTTTGCAGTGTTTTAAGACATTCTAACATAATGTTTGTTTATTTTTATGAGTTATGCTCAAGCAATTCATCATGAAAATCTATGAATCATCCCCAAAATAATTGATTGATCCTTTTAAGCCTGCACAGATGCAACATATATTTAATTATTTGGTTATTACTATGTTCTTTTTCATGGAATGCCATGTTTTTTATATTTATTTTTCTGAATTATACATAATACAGAATTGTATACATAATACTTAATTGTACATCCAAAATTATATTTGATTTTATCAAAAGGTGCAGATTTAAAATGGATAAATGCAAAAAGTACCAGCTTATTCAGGGTATAGATTTGTGAACTTGATAATACCATGGGATTTTGTTTATTTTTGTGAATTATATATGTGTGCAATTCATGACTGAAATATTCAAATCATCAAAACAGTTTTGGAATGGTCAGGGGCTATTTCACTTATGAAAACGTATAATGGTGTTACCATGTCTAACATGTTTTTAGACAATTTTTGTACTTAAAATATATTCAAAAATTGAAATTAGGCAAATTTCTTTAAACAAAACAGATAAAAGAGGCTAATACTATGATATACTGTCTGAATATGGTAATCATACAGTACCACAGTATAGTAGTGACCAAATGGGGTATTTGGTTTCAAAGATCCTACAAATAATATTTTATATATTATAAATATTTTATATTTTTTTCCCAATATTTTAAATATGAAGGAAAAACTAAACTTGGTTAAGGTATTTATTTTACAAAGTTATCGGGTTTTATTTTATTACGCAAAAATACATAGAAAAACAAAAAGCTCACAAAAAAGCATACATTTACTACAACATAATCAGATTAATATTTCATCTCTCTTGTTCATAATTTTTTTTGTATGACAGCCTGGCCAAAAATTATGTTCACACAATTTGGCATGGTTTGTTGAGTTATCACAAATAAAACAATTTACTCCAAACACAACTACGCAATATGCTTTAGCACATTTTTAATAATATTTGAATAAAGGGTGAAGATGTCAGTTTTCCCAGGCTGAATTTATGGCCACTACTGCATATATTGAAGTACCATGGATATCACCTTATTTCATTTGTGTACATCTTTTTTGTAAGGGTTTACTCTGACTGTCCAGATCATTTCCAAACCAAACAATCCTATGTCAGGTTTGTAAGGGTTAATACCAGAGACGCCCATGCGGTTTGCAGAGTAAATATTGATCGCACATTACTTACATAAATCGCCTGGCTAGTTTTGAAAAGAGTCTTGTGATGGCTGGTTACACACTATCAGTGGACAAATGCTAATGTGTTTTCAAAAGACAAACCCATATTTCTGCTCACCCTAAATGCAACTGTCATTCCCCTTCCCCATTCCAAACACCCGGTCAGACCTGTCACACTCATATATAGTTCATTTCTTTTTGTTTTCTATGATTAACTTCCCTTTAATTACTAAAATTGTAGATAAAAAGTGTAAACCCATATGTAAAGCACATTAAGTAAAACAGAAATGTAAAATCGCAAAATGTGTGCTGTTCAATCTAATGAGACCTTAAGATCACTTCTTTCTTTTTTTTTTTTTGGTGAAGTTTAATGTACTGAGGTAAATTAACACTTAAATTTCTGGTTAACATTTAAAAGACTTTTTTCCCCCCAAACTCCTTTTAAAGGGTTAGTTCACCCTAAAAATGAAAATTCTGTCATTAATTGCTCACCCTCATGTCGTTCCAAACCCTTCCGAACACAAATGAAGATCTTTTTAATGAAAGCACTCGTGTTGCTTCATAAAAACGAGGTTAAACCACTGGAGTCACATGGATTACTTTAGTGATGTCTTTACTACCTTTCTGGACCTTGAAAGTGGTAGTTGCATAGGGTGTCAATGGAGGGACAGAAAGTTCTCCAATTTTATTCAAAAGATCTTCATTTGTGAAGATTTTCCGAAGATGAACAAAAGTCTTAGGGGTTTGGAACGACATGAGAGTGAGTTATTAATCACAGAATTTTCATTTTTGAGTGAACTAACCCTTTAAATTAGAGTTTGGGGGGGAAAGTCCACTGTTAAATGTTAACCAGACCCTTATCTTAATCTCATAGATTGTTAAAGCAAAACATGCTCTTGCCCCTAGATCAACTTGACTTTAAAATGGTCTCTGCCCTTGAGCTGTCACATGCTCACCCCATAAATATCACCCTGAGTCCAGCCCAGACAGGACCACAGAGGGACAGCGCGTTAGAGACTCTCTCAGCGGGAATTTACAATGATCGGCTGTGAAAGACAGAAACAAGCAGTGACAAAGAAAGCGCCCTGTCTGTTATTTCAGGCAGATAAGGATCGCTGTTAATCAAACAGCCTGAAGCGCTTTCTGAAAAAGCCAGATTAATTATAAATTCATTCAATTCATATTTGAGGAGTCGTGTCTGGCCGTTTCCATCGTTTAGATAATTGAGAGCAGAACGATTCTGACTGCTTCGCTAAGCGTGCGCTAGGTTTTACAATCTGAATTGGAATCAGATTGACAGATGCTGACAATGCAGATTTTTAAAGATGAAGAGTCCATCAGTGCTTGAATCCATGCACAAACCTTAAATGATGCTTACTGCATGATGTCTGTGGTGCTAAATCAGATGAATCATGTCTGGATAACAGCTGCTGTCTTCTTTATTTTGTCTTTGTGTGTCTAATGGTTTTAAGTCTTAAAGTGTGGATCATTTTGCTAGCAACATATTCTGAAAATATTACATTTTTATTAGATATGTAGAAAGATATGTAATAAATACTAATATGTAACATGTATTTGTATGAAATATTACATAAAATAAATTAGAAAATTGACTTTTTTATTATTTTTGATAAATAATTTTATAATAATAATGTTTTTATACAATTGTATACAGTGGCAGTGCATATAATATCTGTTAAAATGTGGCCATGTATCACTGTAGATTCTCAGTATTGACATAAAGTCTTTTAATATTTAATGATTGTTCTTAAGATCCACAGTTCTTTTGATCTTCCAGTGATGCTTTGCTCTGGATTATCAATAGACCTTAGAGGGTTTTTATGTTTTGTGTAGAAAAATATACAGTGTTGGATTATAAATGCATTTAGACTTTTGTGCTGAAAAAAGAGAAAGATATACACTTAATGCACCTAAAACAACAGGAAAAAATAATAAATATGAAAGTGGTGATATGAAATGTTAAGTTTGATATGTGTCTCTCTTTGTTTCAATAACTCACTGACTTTTAAAAAGGATGTTGTAATGAATTGTGCTGTGACTTTGTACCGTTTTTTTTTCAAGCAAATAGATTTTTGACCACAACGTTTTTTTTTATTCCACTATTCCATCTACAGTATTTCCATTCATCTGTGTTTTTCGTCTTGGGGAATCAGCTTGAGTATGGGTATAAATATTTTATTTTTTTATGTGCTTTTAGACAATAGTAGCTCTTCCATGGCCCAAAACTGAGCTCCATTATCTATAAAATACTCCAGGGCACTGAAATTGTGTTTTTCCCCCCAGTATGTCCATCTGAAAACTTAAAGGGATAGTTCACCCAACAATGAAAATTCTGTTATTATTTATTTACCCTTATGTTATTCCAAACCTGTATGAGTTTCTTTCGTCTGCTGAACACAAAAGAAGATATTTTAAAGAATCAAACAGTTGATGGACCTACTATGGAAGTCAATTACCAACATTCTTTAAAATATCTTCTTTTGTGTTTAACAAACTTGAACTATCCCTTTAAGTTATAAGTGAACAAATCAATTCAAATCCATTAGGGCTTTATTGGCATAACTGTGTTGCAGTATTGCCAAAGCAATGGCCATTAAAATATACTAAATTACTATAAAGTGTTAAAATATATAAGAAATTATTTAGTTTCATTAAGACAAGGTTAAGCACTCATTCTCTAAATGAAATCTTTCTGTTTTAAAAGCCCCAGTGGAGAAATTGCTCACTAAGCTGTTATTTAGCTGGATTTGGCCTATTTCCCTTACAATCTGTGTGAGTTTTATTTGAAAGATTTAAAGGTGGCCTATAATGCCCCTTTTCACAAGATGAAATATAAGTCTCTGGTGTCCCCAGAATGTGTCTGTGAAGTTTCCGCTCAAAATACCCCACCGATCATTTATTATAGCTTGTCAAATTTGCTCCTATTTGGGTGTGAGCAAAAACACACTGTGTTTGTGTGTGTCCCTTTAAATGCAAATGAGCTGCTGCTCCCGCCCCCTTTCCAGAAGAAGGCGGAGCTTTAACAGCTCCCGCTTTAATTGCTCAACAACAACAAAGCTGGACAATCTCACGCAGCCAAAATGACGATTGTCAGTAACGGTGTTTAGCCTTACATTGTTCAAACTGGAGTCTCAGGACACTGATGGAGAGACTCAACTTTTAGAATGCATCTGGATGTTTCTGAATGGTTAGTGGATACATTTATGTAGTTGCTGTGGAGTTGATTCAATTCATTGACTAGCATGTGCCGTCATGTTAATCTTTTTTGCAAATCCAGCGTTGAATTGATCCTCGTTTGTGAAGCAGTCCGGCAAAAAGGACGGCATGGCAACAACACTCTACTACAACAACTCTTCCTATTCTCTAAAGCAGCCCAACATGGCCTCACCCCCTTTGTTGCATGTTCTCTGGGACAGGATTTATGTAAATTATAGGGTTAGTGATGTCCCTAACTCGGGAAGAAGCTCATTGTAGTCCCTACTAGTCGTTTGTTGTAGTCCTTAAACAGTGTATTCTTTAAAAGAAAATATCTTCCTTTGCATTGAACTTTGAGCGTCATAACTTTGCAGATGTTGTTTATGCTCAAACAGCAACAGCTTTAAGACTTGATCAGTAAGTTTTTCTGTTAGATGTTTAGAGCTACCTAAAACAACACATTGCATGAATTTAAGCTCCAAATCTGAGAGGTTTTTGTCTATGTAAGCATGTATGACTCCTGAATCTAATGGACCATAGTGACTAAAAAGTGCCAAGACTAACTGTTTTAATATATTTATGAGCTGTTAAAGTAATGCGTCCCTGGAGATGTGAAGACCAGCTGTAACAAACAAGCTGTTAGTTCTTTCATACAGAGAGAAAGAACCTTGTGTTCTGATTAACTCTAAAAATGGTTCAGACTGCATAAACAGTTTAGCCACTAACCGCATGTCCTCTCTTGTCTTCTGCAGTTCTCAGTGAAGACCTACATTCCAGCTTGTATTTTGTCAATGCATCTCTGCAAGAGGTAGTGTTCGCTAGCACCACGGGGACTCTGGTTCCCTGTCCTGCAGCAGCGGTGCCACCTGCTACCCTGCGCTGGTATCTGGCCACCGGCGAGGAGAGCTACAACGTCCCAGGGATCCGCCATGTCCACCCAAACGGCACTCTCCAGATCTTCCACTTTCCTCCGTCCAGCTTTAGCAAAGTGATCCATGACAACACTTACTATTGCACAGCGGAAAATCCTTCAGGGAAAATTAGAAGCCAAGATGTTCATATTAAGGCCGGTGAGTGTTTAAAGATAATATAGATTGTTGCAAATGTTTAAAAGACACAAATAGATATGAGGGTTTTGTGGATTTTAGTAAATGTCTATTTAATTTGAAGCTAATCTATGCTAGTGTACTCCTAAATGTTGACAAAGCTCATTCTTTTAGCTGATATACACAATTTAAATTTACAGACTTTCTTTTCCAGGAAAACAGACCACAAATTTTGATGACTCATCCTGCACTACAGACATTTTGTCCAATCAAATTCTCAGAATGAGAATGTCCCTCCCCCTAATATCACCTGTACCTGACTAGCAAGTAGCAAATCATTGCTCATAAAACAATAAATTTTTATCCTCTGGTACTGTTCGCATGTCAGTCAAAAAATTTTATTTCAGTGAAATGATTGTACTATATTTTAATTCAGTAAAGTTTTTTATTTAATATTTTGTATTTTCAGGGGATTTATTGGTACTAAATTATATATATGCAGTAGTTATACAATTTGGTGTATTTTTAAAGACGACGCTCGGCAGATTATTCCTAAAGAAAAAAGCTAAAAAAAGTGAACTTGAAAAAAGTTATAAAATTTGATCTTTATTGCGATGAAAAATGCACAAAAATATGAATATATATGTATGAATATATATTTTCCACAACACATGAAAATTCAAAGCCATAAATCTAAACAACCTGTGTTCCAAATTTAAGGATGATATCTCAAGAAATTAGCTTTCAGTAAGAATTCATTTCCATTGCGGCCATTTTTGACCGCGAACAATGTAAGTATGACGATTTTTTTTAGGATCATTTAACCTTTTTGGAATCATGTCCATGAGTTTTTTGTGTGTGTGTGTGTGTTCACACAGCAAGTGCCAAAACCTTTCGTACTATACAGATGAAGTAAAAAACAACAACAACAAAAAGAAAACGTAAAATTTTTCAATCAAAAATGACCGAACAGCACCAGAGGGTTAATGAGGTTTATGCTTAAAAATATATTTTTTTTTCTTTCTGAAAAAAAAAAAACAAAAACAAAAAAACAAAACATTTACAGTATCTTCTTTTAAAAGGCCAAATATGTCATTTCTGCACCACTAGTGATACTAAATGGAATAGTAAAAATAATGACTGTTTCAGACAGGTTTCCCTCTCCCCATCAACTTTTTAATTTTTGGTAGTTTTAGTTGCCTCTGCATATTAAGCTAGAAGAAGGTATTTTAATATTTAAAACACTTGAGATTTAAGGATGTTTACATATTTTAGCAGTGTGGTTTTTTTTAACCAATGACACAAGCTCTTTCTCTCTAGTTTTACGAGAGCCCTATACGGTCCGTGTGGCGGACCAGACCGCAATGAGAGGCAGCGTAGCGGTCTTCAAGTGCATTATTCCTTCCTCAGTGGAGAACTACATCACTGTTGTGTCATGGGAGAGAGACACTGTACCACTCGTCTCAGGTAGGACACTGGATGCTTGTCTGCATATTTTGTGCTTGAACTTCTAAGGATGCAGTGTTACTTTACTTTAAAGCAAAAGTTTACCAGTCATCTCATGCTGTTCCAGACCGGTTTGCCTGTGTCCACTCATTTCGAAACGAAAGTGAACGGAGACTCAAATGTCATTGACGTCAATGCTGCTATATTTGATTTGAGAGATACATTCCCCCAGTTATTGTGGTGCATTAGTATAGTGCATGAGTCATATAAAGCTTTTTATGATACTTTCATGGTACTTTTTTGGACCTTGACAGATCTAGTCAACAATTACTTTCAACATACTGGCCAGGACAGCATTCACTTTTTGTGATCCATAGAATAAAGCAAGTTAAACAGATTTTCAACATAAAGATAAGTAAATGACAACATTTTGAGGTGAACTATTCTGATTTCAAAATACATACAGGCATCTCTGAGGTTCAATGCGGTTTTGATGGTCCTAAGCAAATTTGAACCAATTACAGTTTTGAGTCCTTGCTTTTTTCGGTTTCCCATCAGTTTAACAACCTCAAGTCTGCTCTTGAAAACACATCCACATCTTTAAGTCATTTCTTGTCCTGTTGGTGACAATATGAGATTTATTAGTCTCTAACTTGGCATGCTGTCACAGTAACGCTCTTATAAAGAGCTCCTCTCTCAGCTCACGCCTGTCTAATCCTGAAGAAGTGGACGGTGGCAGTCGTGTCACCGAGATTCACTGTACTGACCTACTTCCCTTCTAGAGGCAGCGCGGTTTTGAAAATCCGTATCAGCTAAATGGAACACTTGTCTACACAACTGTTTCCTTCCCTTAGGGCTGTCGGCTCCTTTTATGGGGCATTTAGCAAATTCAATAAAGAATCAAAAGTCGTTTAGACTGGGGAGCGAGCGGGGACATTTTCCATAGATGTGTCGCAATTTTCTGTACGGGTATAAGATACCAATGAGATGTATGAATCTTTTATTCATCTTTAGAGAGTAATGTGACAAATGCTCGCCTGCAGTCTAAATTGCAGTCTTTAAATTCTTCAAACATCTCACGTCTAATGCTCAATCTCAATTTGTGTGCACATTATATTTCCTATATGAACGTTGGAGCCCAAGACGGGTCTATTTTAACATAGAAAAAAGAAAATGTGCAATGAATCTGACAGATGTCTGTCATTTAATAGTGACTGTCACAAAACATTAGCTTGCCGCTTGCCTGTGCGTATTTTCCATGCTAAATATTTAATAGGTAAAGCAATATTCCTGCAAACAAACATTGTTTAAACACAGTTCACTGCGCGGGGAAAACTTTCACCTTTCCACAGAGGAATCTCTATGTGTGTGTGTGTGTGTGTGTGTTTGTACTGTACATTTGCTGATGGCCCCTCTAAAATTTTCTATTCTTCTGCTGTATGCTATAAATAAATAAGCTTTCTAAGTGACTTCACGCAAGTAAGAGTAAAGCTATACTTTTTTGTTATAAAATATTAATTTCTGTATTCCTGTCTGGTGCATTTGGACTCCATCAGGTAAAGAAACGTTTTTGTTTTCAAATGTTAGAATGTTAGAATCTAAATTAATGTAACATCCATCTTAGATAAAAAAAATAATAATAATAAAAAAAAACATTAAACTACATGTACTGAAAAATGCTGCTTGCCCATGCAAAACTCAGTGGTTGTTGCTAGGGTCTTCTGGGTGGTTGCTAAGGTTATCTGGGAGGTTCTAGGCTGTTGCTAATGTGGTCTGGGAATTTGCTAGTTCTGGGTGATTTGGGTGGTTGCTAGACTGTTGCTAAGGTGATTTTGGAGGTTGCTAAGAAAATCTAAATGGCTGTTAAAAAAGGCCACCCTCTAGTCTTTAAATATGGCTCGGGTTCCTTCTTCAATGTATATGTATGGTATTTCAGCAATTTTTTATTGTGTACAAGGTGTAAAGGTGTACATTTCCTCTTTTTAATAAGTCAGAAGATCTGAGGTATTCACGTCCTAGTATAAAAACTGAGAGGAATTAAGGTTGTACATCTCCCCCCCCAGCTAGTGGTTGAAATTGGTACTGCAGCCCAAATTCAAAATATTGAAGAAGGTTGTTTTGTTTCTCCCGCCCCCTTGGACTCCATGCTCACGTTGCCAAATTGAGGATGCACAACAGGAACGAGTGCTATTGACAATGGAAAGTGACGAGCCTTACGCTGTAAGTTGATGAGTTGATTTTTCCACGTTTTAATATGCCTCGGGTCAGAGCTTTTTAGATGGATGCCGAGGTTTTTTAGATCTAGGTAGAATCTGCAATCTCTGACCCAGTTCGTTTGTTGGCTTCCATGGCTCAGATATGCTTTGTTTTCTGCCAACTGGCAACCCAGAGTGTCAAAACACTATTGGGTAAACTAGCAGTGGGTGGGATCACACAGACCAAAACAAAAACAGACAATCTGAACAGAACGCACATTTCAGAGTAGAATAACTGGCATTGTTTTTTTTGGAGAAACAAGCATGTTTCATAAATCTCTGCAAATATAGTATGGTATTTTTATGCTTTAGTATAGTCAAAAAATTACATTCAGCACCTTTAACGCAAAGTATTGGCAATAGTAATAGTGATCCTTGGCTTAGCAGGCACTACTAACTAGGGGTTTTATGGCTGAAGTATATTCATATTAGTTGCTATTGCACAGGTGTTTTAGTCGCAGGGGATTGTGGGAAGATCTGGATGCAGGCGGCTGTGTTATGCAGCAGTGAGCCACAGAACAAACCGCTACAGGCACTTTAGAGAGTCCTTAGCATTCTGCACACAGACCTCTGGCCAGAACAACGACTAAAGAGAGAGAGAGAGAGCACCAGAGAGACAGACCCTTTCTGTTCCATTTTTTCCCTTCTTTCTGGTTCTACCCTGCTCATATTCCGCAGTGAACAAATGCATTTCGGTGCAGACAGATTTGAGGAAGATATGAAAATACACTCTATCTTCTTGCTCAGAGAAGCTTACATGTATTGATGGAGATTAAATGGCGTAAAGACCGCCACTTTTGCCATTTATTTCCGAGTGAGCAAATCCCACCTCGGGCTTGTTGTGTTTCAACCGAGGCTGGTGGCATTCTGGAGATTTTCCTTTCCATGTTTACCCGTTGTGTTATTGACATTTTGAAAACCATTGAGCAGCAAGCTGACCATTCTCTGAAAATCACATTTGGCGCCCATCGTAGGGCAAGGCGCACATTTAACCCAACACCCATTTAATGGACTGAATCTAACAAGGCCCAGCAGTAACGAATAGATTCGTTAGTGTTAATCTGCTTCACAAATACCCATAAATGCTCAATATTTCAAGATCGTTTAGCCGGTGGGGCTGAGAGCAATCAATACATACCTACATTTTGACAAGCAGAACACAAATCTGACCATTCAAATGTATAGTTAAAACATTTCCATGCTTAAAAATGAAAGTAAAAAGTTGCGTAGCATTCAAACCAATGGTATAGGTGTGCTAATGTTTTTAACTGGTCCCACTGCGGCTTTTTCCTCCAAGCTGGGTGAGGCTGAGCTCTCGCCTCTGCAGTCAGTGTTTCTGTGTATGACAAGCAGGATTGGGGGCTCTTGTCCTCAGTTTTTCCTGTGATTGGTTAAAGTATTGTTATCCAGAGAAAAAATGGGTCAACCAGCCCACCGAGGACAGCATGTGTAAACAGGCAAACCAGAGAGAAAGTGGCTCTGGTGTGGTGAGTGGAGCCAAACAGTTTTAAAACCTTTTCTGTACATCAGTGCTCAGTGAGCAGAATTCCCAGAATTCCCAACCCTCTCCGAATCCCTGTGTCTTTTCCACTCTGACAGAGACAAGCAAAGCTTCGTTGGATAAATAAAAGGGATACTCTGAAAAGGAGAAGAAGAAAATCAATATTGGTGTGCATTAATCATTCTGTGGGTGCCAGAGAGAATTATGGGTACACAGAGGCAAGAGATTCATGTGTGCTTTTGCATAGCAAGTGTTCTCAAGGCTCACTGGTTTCTCAGGCATCAGGTTAAAGTGATTGTAAGGAGTTTGGTATCATTGCTTGATTCTTAAATGTAAATTATGTTGTTGAAATATTTCTAATCAGTGAACTGATGGTTGATATTCTTTGTTGTTTCAGAAATGGTGCTTCATAAACTGTGATCAGCCCATGATGGTGATTTTTAAAGTCAATTTAAAAATAGACACTGTTAACTCAGGCTGGGTGATATGGCCAAAAATAATAAATAATTTTTTTCCATATCGTACGATATCGATATTTATCACGATATTCATTTAACATGAATGGGGAAGGAAATGCTTTCCACATATTTGTTAGAGTTTGAGAATGATTGTAAACATGTATACTTGTTTGTTCACAATAAAACTCCAAAGAGTAGCTACACTAAAAAACAAACAAAAAAAAAACAAAACAAAAAAACTTGTAAGCCTGTTTTTTTAAGGTTTACAACTGTATAGTAAAATTCCATCAAATTGAACTGAATAAAGCTTACATATAATGAATTAAGAATTTTAAATGAGTAAAAAAAAAATATTAATAAATAATGGTTAATAAACCATTTTGTATAAATCTTAAAGAAAAAAGGGAATGAACCATTTCAGTATTCATAAAAAATGAAAATATGTTTACATTTATGAATATGAATCACTAAATTGCCATTAAGATTTATACAAAATGGTTTATTAAGCTCTGGTTTTTACTCATTATATTTGACTCATGTAAAATTCTTAATTTATAATATGAATAATATGTAAGGATTATTACATTTGATGGAATTTTACTATACAATTGAAATTCGTAAATCTTAAAAAAGAGATTTTTTTTTGAGTGTACTTTTTAATTTAGGGCCCCATGGAATCCATTTTATTTTTCCCTAAATTGTGTGTTTTATGATTTATTACAAATTTCTATAAACTTTAACAATTTAATCAAGCTTTTAAAATTTAATCAAATTTAATATAACAATTATTTACTATAATACATTGCATTTTTATTTTTAGTTCATGTGTTCATGTCCTTATTGAGACGGCAGATGCTAAAAACACAGTTGAGCATGACATGTGTGAGTTTGTATATCAGACGAAACCACGCCGCTCATTCACACAGAGACACGCAGAAATCACTTATTAGCGACATGCGCTGTCTGGCTGTTGTCGCGTTAATTTTTGCTGTGTGAGAGGCTGTTATATTAATCCATATCAAGTAAAAATGTCCAGAATGCATATCATATAACGTATATCAACATAAATTTTATGGCAATCTGGATATGATTTTGTTTATCACCATGCCTCTACTGTTAACTTTCTTAAAGGGTTATTTCACCCAAAAATTAAAATTATGTAATTTATTACTCACCCTCATGTCGTTCCACACCCATAAGGCCTTCGTTCATCTTCAGAACACAAATTAAGATATTTTTGATAAAATCCAATGGCTCAGTGAGGCCTGCATTGCCAACAAGATCATTTCCTTTTTCAGTGCCCAGAAAGGTACTAAAGATATATTTAAAACAGTTCATGTGACTACAGTTGTTCAACCTTAATGTTATAAAGCAACGAGAATACTTTTTGTGTGCCAAAAAAAAAAAAAAAAAAAAAACTTTATTCAACAATATCTAGTGATGGGCGATTTCAAAACACTGCTTCATGAAGCTTTGTGAATCTTTTGTTTTGATTCAGTATGAAATTCGCGTATGAAACTGCCAAAGTCACGTGAACTATTGACATACGACATAACGAAGCCTCGTTTACTGAAATCACGTGATTTTGCCGCTCCAAACCTTCAAAACAAAAGATTTGTAAAGCTTCGAAGCTTCATGAAGCAGTGTTTTGAAATCGTTCATCACTAGATATTGTTGAATAAGGCCATTATTTTGGGTTTTTTTGGCACACAAAAGGTATTCTCGTCGCTTTAATATTAAGATTGAACTACTGTAGTCACATGAACTGATTTAAATAAGTTTTTAGTACCTTTCTGGGCATTGAAAAAGGAAATGATCTTGCTAGCAATGCAGGCCTCACTGAGCCATTGGATTTCATCAAAAATATCTTAATCTGTGTTACAAAGATGAACGAAGGTCTTACGGGTGTGGAACAACATGAGGGTGAGTAAATAATGACAGAGTTTTCATTTTTGGGTGAAGTAACCCTTTAAAGGTTAGGTGTGTAATTTGGCAATGAAACTGAAAAATATTTCCAGAACTTGCTCAAACATTCTTAAACAAGGCTATAACTGTTTTATAGCATCATAGATCAGCACTGTTTACACTCTTTGATGGAATCAACAAAAATTACAGAAACCATTTTTGCCTTTTTGCCTGATGTCACCAAGACCTTTTATTTTTAAACCTGTCATGACCAGGCTCAATTTGCAATGGATAAAATCATGTCCCACCCTATGTATTCAGTTTATTTTTGGTCTATTGAAAGATCTGATACACTGAATCCAGTTTCTGATTTCAGAATCAATTAAATTGCTTTGGTGTTCATTACAGTTCTTCCCACCTAGATGATTAAACCTCAGACTGGATCATATCCAGCTTAGAAAACACATCATAAAAATAACATTTGCTTCCCTAAAGACTTAAATTGGAATGTAAAAATTGTCCCCCAATCTGGCTAATTATGATGATATTATAATCTTCATTTGACCTTTGACTCCTTATTCTGTATCCTGCATCTGCAAATCGGTTTCCCCACAGCAGTAGCTAATCACTCTTGAGGACTGTGTCCATGAGCCCTTATCATCAGCGGACAGCTGCTGCGGTGTGTTTGAATGGAGGCGACGTTTGTTCAGCGTTCATTGTGCTCATGACCACAGCCCCCTAACACACCGCTTCCCTGCTATTGTTTACAGAGAGAAAAGGGAAAAAACCTGGCAGGAGCTTTCATCATAATCTTTGAAATGTTCGTGAATAGGAGAAGAGGGTGAAACGCTCGGTAAAGGAAGAGTAAAACGCTCAAGGTTGTTTGCATTGCAAGCCTGCACTACGCTATTTGAAACAAACAAAGCTAACAGCTAACAGCTACAAAGACTTAGTTATTGTTATTGCGTCTGCTGTTCACGCTTGACATGTGTTTACTTATCGATTTATGAATAAGTTCACTGCACTATTTAATGTCCTCTAGAGCTAGATCTGTGTTATGTTTTGTTTTTATACTGTGTAAAGACCTGATAACCTATCTTAGGGTGGTTTTAACTGTTTTATTAGCATAGTCGATATCAAGAAGGGTTTACTGTCTGCTTTCAGGCAAAAGCAAAAAAAAAAAAAGATATCATTACAAAATTACAAATAGCATAAGACACAACTGTATTTTGGGACAAGGATAAAACTTCCGTGTTCCTCAATAAATAGAAGTGTTGTTGCTAGGGTTCTCCGCTACTAGCTACGCAGGTAAATGATTGGCTGAAACGTTGCATGCCTCTTCTATTTGTAGCCAGTAAAATCTCCTGCGCCTTTTTTTTTAGTAAATTGCCTGGAGAAATTGAACAAAATAACTGAAAGGGGAGAGGGGGGGGGTTGCGTTTCATCTAATTGAGAGCTTCATATTATCTGTGCGGAGAAGATAAGCCCTGTTCTCTTAACAGTTATTACTCACTCTGTTTGTAAGTATGTTTCATCCTTTCTATTGCACTCTGAGGTTTCAGGCCTGCTATCTCTCTTCCTCCTGCTGCAAAGCTTTTCCGCCAGTGCAACTGCTCAAACATGCAAACTCCAAAATGGAGGCCAAATCATGTGACCGTGAGCAGCCATTTTCTGTATGACTGCGCAGTCAAGTTTGAGTCAAGAGAAAGATGTTCATTTACATTGCTGAACGAATGTTTTTTTGGAGGGGGAAGATGGATTCATTGTTTAAAATTGACATTATAAACAGACAGATGTGCATAAAACAATGATATGGTTGTAATAAAGTTATTGCTGTTGTACACAAATGATGTACACTGCACTGCAATTATTTTTAATTAACATAAAGCTACCTAATTTTGCTCTTACAAATAAAAAAAAAATACCAGTGGGGTAAGAAAAATTAAAATGATATTGTCTAAAAACAATATTACATTTTACACTATTTCAAAATTGCACTAAATTTTAAAAAATATGATAATAATAATAAAAAATATTTACTGGCAATCAAACATTTTTGCAGTGTGGCTTGTATCACTTGAAACCAAAAACACCAGACACCAGTTTCTTTCCACAGAAATGACTCCTGATATGAATATTGTGAACATATGGTGAATTATTTATGAATGACTAACCCCAGATGCCACACTTGTTAAAATGTGATAAAATGTATAAATGCATTCTCATCTGAAGCTGAATTTATAATTGATGACATCTGAGTATTCATTTTAAAGCTTTTTTGGCTCAAGTACTTTTTGAAACGCTGTGTGTCTACTGCATCTATCTATCGAAATTATTAATTTGATTATTAATTCGATGAAAATAAAATGAAATTAACATAAAATGTATGTTGAATGAAAAAATGAATGACATGAAAATATATATTTTGGTGTATATGAAATTTTATCTTATTTTTTTGTCGTAGTTGTGACATAAATTGTGCTGTGACTTTGCACCTGTCGTTTGAGCGAGTCAGCATCTAGACACTGGACAAACACTGGTGAGTGATGGACGCACATTCGCACACGTCAAACAGCTTGTGTTGCTGTTGTCTCTGCTCGTTTTTGCCTGGTCTTCTGTGTGGGGTGCATCGAGCAGATGGGTCTCGGCAGATTAGATGGACAGATGAGTGGAAGTAGGGTGGCTGGGGGGAGGGGTGACCTCAGCATGCTGACCCTTGAGATGTAAGATTTAGATGAAAGGGGAAGACATTGCACCAACAAGGCTGTGTAGAGAAGTAGGGCCATTATGTCCCTCTTTAAAAAAAAAAAAAGAAAAAGAAAAAAAAAATCATTACTATTAAGAACATTGCCCCCCAAATTCTCATTACTGTAATGTGTCTGGAAGTTTTTTAAATGCTTATTATTTATTCCTATTATAGTGATTCTCCTTATTGTAATATACATTTTTTTGGTCATGTTTTAATTGCATAGGGCCAAGTAAGTTTGTGTCTGTGTGTATAATAATTATTTATATATATATTTATATTGTTAAATAAAATTGTTTACATAAGTATTATATCATGTATATACAGTATATAAATTATATTATATTATATTATATATATATATATATATATATAAAATAAATAATAGTTTTTCTGTCTTTTTTATATTTTTGCATTACCGTAATGAGAAAATAATTGGAAAATGTACATTTGAAATAGTGCTGTCAAACGATTAATCGTGATTAATTGCATCCAAAATAAAAGTTTGTGTTTACATAATATATATGTGTGTGTACTATGTATATGTATTATGTATATATAAATACACACACGTGCATGTATATATTTAACAAAAATATATTATATTTATATATAAAATATTTATATATAATATAAATTATATAAATATACATGTATACATTTCTTAAATAAATACGTGTATGTGTGTGTATTCACTGTATATATACATAATAAATATATACAGTACACACACATATATTATGTAAGCACAAACTTTTATTTGGGCTATGATTAATCGTTTGACAGCACTCATTTGAAATCATTGTCTTGAATAACAGTCTTGAATAATAGACCTCGAGTCTTGAATAATAATGCCTTTTTCATTTTAAAACCAATAAAAATGAACTTTAGATGAAGACTGTAGATGAAGATGGCACTGTATAAAGTTCCCCTCTGTGATGGTGATGCCACTTGTCTGATAAGTAGGTTGAAAAATGGACCCCTGGGACGCAATCCAGGGCCACACAGACAGGGGCCACGCGGAGTAATTAAAGCGTCCACATCCAGACAGCAGATCTGTTGGTGTGCGGTAATCCGCCTGGCATATGGAGATGAACAGAATTAACGCAGAGACGAAAACAAATGAATTAAATCGGCCAGAAGCTTAAGAGCAAATATTTGTTTTTTTGGTGACCTGTCAGGATTCTCCGCTGAGCTGAAGTGGTTTAGACAGACACTCGCTGACCCAGAGCACAAGGATCTGTCTGCTGTGACGTAGATGAAAATCTTGACTTTGTTGTTGCAATTGATTGGATGTTGCATCAAGGTTTTATCGAAGAAGTCTGTGGTAGTCATTATGATAGTTTTAAACATGTATTTACTGTGCACTTCATTGAGTATGTTGTAGTAAATGAGCTAGATCTTTGTGTTATAAAATTAAGAAACCATTTTAAAGGAAGAAAATTAGCAGTATGTTACTTAGAGCCATGCCTGGGCCTGTATGGTGACCGGGGGTGGGCAGAGACAGATCACTTCTCTCCATGGCAGTAAGTCAGGCTGTTAATGTCTAATTGGCACCTAATGAGAGACTGTGGTCTGACAGCCTCTGACATCCGCTCTCATTACCTCTTCAGAGCCCACAACATCTCTGACTGTGTTCATCTGAGAGCCGTGCTTCATCTTTAAACTCTTTAAACGGTCAGGTCAGTGTGTGATATTAATCAGCCCAATCAGGAAAAAAACCCCTCTGAATTATTATTATCATCATCATCATCCTCTCATAACTCAAAGTATATTAGTAAAGTAATTACATCAGTTTTGAGGATTTAAGGATTTTATTTGAAATGTTTCGTTCCCATCAAAAGCTCCTTAGGTTTATTTTAAACTTGTCTCTGAGCCAAAGCAAATATAATACGTGTATCTAGTTACATACTATAGGATTATAGAGATCAAGCTCACTGTGTATCAGCTGAACGTAAAATAACATGTGTTTCAATGTTCTCAAGCCACTAATCTATTTTTTTTTAGATTTTCCACAGGATAAGACATCTGCTTTGAAAAAACCCTTCACATTAATACCTAAATCTCTCGCAAGGATTAACTGAACTGAATTTAACCACTGTAGATTTCTGTTTGTGTAAGTAAGTAACATTCATTTAATCTGTATTGAAGGTCTTGAGGATACAAACAACTCCAGTGTAAAATAATGCATGCACTTTTAACTACTACTCTTTTTCACTTTAGGTTAGAAAAATAAAATAAAATTGTGTTTTAAAAAGTAAATAGTGTTGATTTTGATTTCAGGCCATTTTTTGGATTCTTTAACAATGAGTCATTAGCATTGTTGCTAAAGCTAACTGAAAGTCTCACTTAATTCAGCTGTTACTTAAATTGTTAGGCTGTTAGATCTACATAATGCTAGTCAGATGTACAGTATATTTTTATTTGACATATAAGATATGTTTGTAGAATAGCCTTGGAATTATATGAATGAAACTAGGAAACTTTAGGCTTTTATTAGGCCTGAATAGGCCTCAAGTCTCTATAGCCCTGTTTACACCTGGTATTAAGATGCGTTTTGGTCAGTCAGATCACAATTGGACAACGCTAAATACAGTTGTAAAAGGTGTGTAAAATGTTTTGAGCTTGTCCACTTTTGACCACTTCCAGAGGTAGTCGGAAACGCATTTGACCAGATTACTTTCGTAGTGTAGACGCTCATGTGGTCGAATGTGTTCGAACAGCCACAAAAGACCACCGACTCTCCATTTACTGGCCTCATTATGGGAAGCGTGCTAGCCAGACGGGATTTAAACTTTGTCGGCTGAAGACCCAAGTTTGGTTTGAAGATGAAAAATGTACCAAACACAATGTTCTCTCATCATTCCTGATTTCTAACACACACTCACTACATTCGCCGTCGTCTTCTGCTGTCAGAGCTGAAACGAAAGCTGCTGCTGTCCTGAAATCAGGACAGAAGTGGTTAAAAGTCAACAATAGAGATGGATTAAAACACCAGGTGTAAACGGTTATGTGTCTCCTGCATCTACTTGTGATCCAGTCGACCAAAACGCATCTTAATACCAGGTGTAAACAGGGCCTATGACTACACTGCATGTTTCACTTCAGCAAATTTGTGGTACCATAAACAATAAGTGGGCAAGTCTGCACCAGTCACTAAATGGTACAATGAAATTAAGCCGCTCTTTTTGATTTATATGGTATGTACACTTTTTTATGGTTTTTAATATGTTCTCTTGATGAGGAATTAATTGTGGCAGGCGAAAGGAGGATGGGCTAATAAAAAGATTGAGAAATATACACTCATTGGTTAAACAGGTTGGGAGAAACTGTATAAAAGAGAGAGTTGCGAATGAGATTGTTGGTGTTCAGCTGGCATCTCGGCTTTGTTGACTCGACCAATAAAGCCTGATCTTTGGCATATGGACCTTTTTGACTTTTTTTTTGCAAAGAAGAGAAGACTTATTCTACAACAGATGCTACCTTGGTTTTCCTAAGAGACATGGCAGCCTCCAGCCTAGTTGTGGTTAATGAGTAAAACTGGATTGGCAGGATTACATGTATGCCCCAAAATTGATCTAATTCACAAAACAATGTTTGCTTGGAGGCAGAAGCTGAACCTGCGCTCCTCATCTGACTGCTCTCTTAACTCCGCTGTACTGTATGTGCATTAACGTGCCTCCCTCATGAGTTCATCTGCATAAGATGATACAGTAGTGCCTCAGGATATGAACAGATGGGAGTGTTTAGCAAACTCACAGCCCACCTTCTCCCCCCACCGCAGTGCGGCGCCCCCCCACGGGCGGCTCTGTTAACCTGTCAGTTGTCATCACAGGAGATCCAGGCACCATATGCCCAGAGCACCAGAACCTCACCAGACATGAAAGCGGATGCGGAGAGAAACAGGGCAGCTTTTTTTTTTTTGTGGCGTCTGTTGCGATCAAAGATCTGTCAGTTTGCTTTGCATAATGTGGAAAACTGTTCTGATCATGCAACGTCTGCTTCTTAGATTGATCTCTGGGATATGTTACCAGCTCATTGATCCACCGCAGACACCTGTGAGAAACTCCTGTTGACTAACAGTTCAAACCTGAAACGCTTGTCAGCATTTGTGAGTAGGCGATCAGGCTTCTTGAGCTCTGCTTTATGTATTTTTTTATGTATATATATATATATATATATATATAGCTATATAAACACAAATACACATACAATATACTATATAATGTATATTAAATAGGCTTTCAAGCTCCAAAAATACGCAAAAGCACAAAACTTGGTCCATATATCATGTGCTACATTATAAGTCTTTGTGTGACAGTCGGCGATTGACGATTTGTGAACAAGTCTATGTTTTGAGTCAGATCTTTTGATTGAATCTGGTTCTGAATAATTCGTTCCCAACAAAAACCAACAAACTTGAATGAACTGTTCTTTTAAATATGACTGTAGCTGCTTTAGAATAAAATGTGAGTGGTACTTGCCTATGCAAAAGTATTGTGAGTGGTCGCCAGGGCATTGATAACCAGTTGCTAGGGTGTTCTGTGTGGTTGCTGTGGCATTGATAGTACTGGGTGGTCACTAGGAGTGTTGCTTACTGATATTTTGGTGCCCAAATTTGGAATTAAAGGGATAGTTCACCCAAAAATGAAAATTCTGTCATCCTCAAGCCTCAAGTTGTTCCAAACCTGTATGAGTTTCTTTATTCTTCTGAACACAAAAGACCGTATTGAAGAATATAGGTAACCAAACAGTTGTGAGTTGTTGGGAAAACTTGATGGTGAGTAAATGATAACAGAATTTTCATTTTTGGATGAACTAATCCTTTAAGGGAGTGATTCTTTGGTCCATTTTATCAAAAATTGTCCAATCTTTTATAAAAGTAACAGTACTCTGTAAAAAAAAAAAAAAAAAAGGAAGAAAAAGAAAATACTATTTCTACATCAAAATTTAATGTAGAAATGTTGCCATTCATGTAGATTTTTTTGCTGTTTGTTGTCAAAATTGTTTGCAATTTCTTTGTTATTAATTATTCATGAAATTTACAAGCATTTTCCAAGTGAAAATTGTTTCAAAGTAAGTCAGTTTTTTCAGTCTACACTTCTCCTCAAAAAGCAACACACAAACAATCCGGGACGTGTCACACACCAAAGTTTAATATTTAGAGTTCAGGGCTTGTAATTGTATACAATATGTACTGTATGTAGGCAAAAGTGATAGTGATGTTTGCCTTAACATGCACTACTAATTAAACCATGCAGTCTTATCTTTTATATTTAAAATTTCCCTCACAGCGCCATTTTGATGCGGCGAAACGTGTGCCAAGGGCTTCTTGTAGCACACAGGACGGCACTGTCCGATTTCAAAAGGCTTAGTCCATCAAAAGAGCCCCATGTATTACATGTATAATGCATAAAAAATTTTACTCCGAATGTTCAGTCGCATGAATTTTGAGTAAGACATTGCTGGGGGCTTGACGTCCTCAGAGGCAGGACCCTAAAAAGGGATTATTTTCTTTCTCTCTCTCTCTCTCTCTCTCTCTCTCTCTCTTAGAGCTTATTCCTGCAAGGAGGAGATGGGGAGAATGTCTTGGTGCAGTAGCCCAGTGACACATTGCTCTGATCTGCCTCCAGCAATACCACCAACCCCCCGTCTCCACCCGCTTCCACTCGGTGCTAATGTCAAAGCCTACGAGTCACTCCGCTGGTTGCCACAGTAACCAACTCACCTTCCTCTTGCCTGTCAAATCACACCTAGAGACAGATACGTCTCGTAGTGAAGAGTCAGATAGAATGCAAACCGCAAAATAGACACGTCTCTGAAATAGCTAAAAGCTCAATATATTTTTTTTTTGTTCAGTACAATGCCTGAAAAAGAACAGCTGTCAAGGAAAGAGAAAGAACTGTGGTTTGGGAGGGGGGTGTTCTGGGTAGAAAGTGGGTGTATCAGACATGACAACCTGACTTTTGCAAATTTGCAAGCTTCACAGGACAGCTGTATTCCGCAAAAGAGCGTCTGGCTCTCTGTACTGTCTGTCTGCCGCAGAGCACAAGCTGTCTGCGCGTCACAGCACTGCGGGCGGCAGCCACAGAGGAAACACAGCCTTTTGGCACCTGGGCGTTTAACCTGCATTTTACTACATGTGCTGACAGGCAATTAAACCGTAGCCAGGGGCTAATTACCAC
Organism: Elopichthys bambusa; assembly: GCA_037101425.1. Classification (NCBI taxonomy): domain Eukaryota; kingdom Metazoa; phylum Chordata; class Actinopteri; order Cypriniformes; family Xenocyprididae; genus Elopichthys; species Elopichthys bambusa. The sequence goes on from CM074433.1 coordinate 40,465,143, forward strand.
AGATAGCAGCAGCTGCAGTTGAGACGAGAGGTAAAAATTCGAGCACATCAAAAATGGCGTTTGTTCGCTTAAATTACGAAGATGTCCGACAGCATAAGACGAAGGATCTGTGATTAGAGGATTTATGTAATGTGGGTTCCTGGAAACTTTATCACGTTTTTGCATGAGGGCAAATGTGGCTTTCGGGGAAGATGTACAGAGCTAAAAGAACAATGTCAACTCCACAAAAGCGTAATGGAGTAATTGTCGGTCTCCACGGTAACATTCAATGCACATTGTTCAGGTGGAGCAGCTGACAGAAAGACCATTACGTACTAACCCTGAGAGAGAGACAGAGAGAGAGAGAGAGAGAATACCCTGTTTTTTGCATCCTTTTTATCACATGTTGTGCAGAACTGAAGTATAATATGTAAAAATGTATTGCTAAAGAACTAGCATTTTCTGGTTGGTTGTGCTTGCTAAGGCATTGTTTCTACTCTGTATATATATATATATATATATATATATATATATATAGTAGACCCTTTGGCCCTTTGATCTGACCCTTAAATTTCTTTGTCAATCTAATTTAATTTAGTCAGGTTGATTCAGTCATGATAAAAATATTGTTGACTGTTTTATTTTTAAAGGAATAGTTCACCCAAAAATGAAAAATCTGTCATCATTTACTCTCCCTCAGGTTGTATGAGTTTCTTTGTTCTGTTGAAAACAAAAGAAGATATTTTGAAGAATGTTGCTGACCAGACAGTTTCTGGTCCCCACTGACTTCCATAGTATGAAAAAGAAAAATACTCAATGGGTCAATGGGGGCCAGAAACATTCTGTTTACCCACATTCTTCAAACTATCTTCTTTTGTGTTTGACAGAACAAAGAAACTCATACAACCTAAGGGAGGGTAAATGATTTTTCATTTTTGGGTGAACTAACCCTATGTATATATGTATGTATGTATGTGTGTGTGTGTGTGTGTGTAATGATGTGTGTGTGTGTATATTATATATATTTAAAGGTATTATATATATATATATATAATATTTAAAGGTACAGTATCTAATTTTTTGGCCCTAATATTTCGGTTAAAAACGTAGACGTAGACGTATCTCCGCATCGCTTTTACTTAATTTCAAATCCCACAGTTCTCGCAATCTCCAAAAAGCAATCTCATGTTGATTCTTGTTTTATTACGAGTTCTGTCACATTCTTTGTTTGCCAGCAGACTCTGTCTGTTCGGTGTTTGTTTAAAACAGGTGATTCCCCAGAGGTTGGAGATTTAGCAAGCTCCATGTCAACCTTTCTCACTCGTTGTGACAACTAACCTATGCCACTTTTTCTCAACTTTTCTCTATTTACGGATATGTCGAGACATGAGTGACGTTTGTACGCAACTTCCCACGAGAACAATCCCGCTAGGTCTAAAATATAAACACTTCTAACGGGCTTATCATAGTGAATCAGGGTAAGCCAAAATTCTGGAAGAAGGATTGATGATCTATTGACTTGTTATTTAAATTTTGTTCATTTTGAACGAAAAAGACAGAACAGTTCACCTTCTTTGTCTTTGTTGAAAATCCTCAGTAATTTTGTATGCAGCCTACTGCGTCTAGTTGACATGGGGAAGTGTTGTCCGGAAGTCCCGAGATACAGGTAACCGTCTGTTCCTGTTTACTCTGACAGAGATGGCAGTCCTGCCAGCAGTCACGAGGGGATAGAAACTTCCCCACTGGAGCAATTAAAACCTGAGGATAATTGACAGGGTGTTATCACACTTCATCTCTTCACTAACTCGAGAAGAGAGAGAGAGAGAGAGAGGTGCATGAAGATTATTTGCAAATAAGCCTGGTCATCAAATATCCATTTCACAGAGAACACATTGAGGGCCACTGGCTCCTTTAAGCTGACACATATTCTGTACCTTGTAATGTATGGGCGTCAAAGTGTCAATCAATTAATCTACATAGCATTCGGCACATGCTTTTATCCAAACTGACTTACTCTGCATTTAGAGTAAAATTTTATCTGTATATGTGTTACCAAGGAACTGTTCCTGTGAAATTGACAGAAATGTGAAGTGTTTTTTTCTCTCCAAAAGGAGGCTAACATAATTTTTTAGTTTTAATTTTAGTCCATAAAGCTGTTCTATTTTATTGTCATCAACTCCTCACTGTAAATAAAACTCGTTTCCAGTAAGCAGCGTTATAAAAGATTAACAGGATCTAATTTAGCACATGATTTGACATTATAGGCTTCAGTTCGATGCAGTTTTTTATATCCAGGAGTTTAATGAACTGAACACAACAGCAAGGACACGTGCTCTCACACTTACTGTTGTACGCTTTCATCTGTCCATCTATCTTTCATTTGTCTCTTTCTACCCTTTCGCTCTCCATCACTCTCTCTCTCTCTCTCTCTCTCGCGCACTCGGTCCTGAATATTTAATGTCTTTGAATTACAGTGCCTCTCATCCATAATGAAGAGATATCAGACAAATGGAGCTTCTGCCTTCAGTCGCTCGTTTCGCAGCTGAGAAGCTAAATGATTTTAAGGGTCAGGTTTGTTTGAATATCTAATCCAGATTTGGTCTCCAGGGCTGCTGTGTGTTCCCTGACTCAGCTGGATAAATTTCCTATCAGCTGCTGTTAATCACTGAGATGGGTTGCAAAAATGAAACCTCAAACCACTGGGAAGGTAATCATGTTATGTAGAAATATTTATACGCTACCGGTCAAACGTTTGGAATAATTAAGATATTTTAAAGTCTCTTATTGCTCACCAAGGCTGCATTTATTTAATTAAAAATGCAGTAAAAACAGTATTATTTATTACAATTTAAAAGAATTGTTCTCCATTTGAATATATTTTAAAATGTAATTTATTCCTGTGAAGACAAAACTGAATTTTCAGCATCATTACTCCAGTCTTCAGTGTCACATGATCCTTCAGAAATCATTCTAATATACTGATTTGCTGCTCAGTTATCAATTATTATCCCGGACGAGCCCCCAATTTTATGTTACGTCCCTATTAGTGTAGGGGTATCGCAGGGACGTCGACATAAACCAGAACAAATCTAATTAGAACAACCTTGTACAAGTTGCATTATTATCAATGCTCAAATATGAATAATACTGTATTTCTTATTATTATCAATGTTGAAAATAGTTTGTGCTAGTTAATATTTTTGTGGAAACCATGATACATTTTTTGAGGATTCTTTGATGAATAGAAAGTTCAAAAGAACAACATTTATTTGTAATATAAATCTTTTGCCTTTACTGTCACTTTTGATCAATTTAATGCGTCCTTACTGAATAAAAAAGAAAAACTATTTTCTTACTGACCCAAAACTTTTGAACGGTTTCCACAGAAATATTAAGCAGCACAACTGTTTTCAACATTTATAAAAAGAAATGTCTCTTGAGCACCAAATCATCAGTACAGTAGTGTATTTTGTCAAACAAATTGACACCGCTGTATATATAACGCAGTTAAATGCATTCATAATGTTGCGTTGTTATGCAGCTATGAAATAAATATCACACACGTTATCACTATGATTGAGTTTACAGTAAATCTGTTGACTTAACACGACTCTTTGAATGTTTGTATGAACAGCTGGATTGAAGATCAGTCCTCTTCAGATGTAGAGAGCAGACAGGTGTGTGTGAGTGTGTGTGTGTTTGTGTGTGTATATACCTACATAACTATATTTTGGGACAAATTTGTTGTAAAACAAATTTATTGTAAAAATTCAGAAAGTTTTATGCTAGGGTTAGGGTGTGGGTAGAGTATAGTCTACGTCTATGCAATGTCCCTATTTAAATAGGCTAAGTAAATGTGTGTGTGTGTGTGTGTGTGTGCGTGTGTGTGTGTGTGCGCGCATTTTTGTAACATATCAGGACACAAATTTGTATAATGACATGGGTATGACATTGGTATTACAAGGAGATGGTGACTTATGAGGACATTACCCCATGTCCCCACTTTTCAAAAGGCTTATAAATCATACAGAATGAGTTTTATTGAGAAAGTAAAAATGTGTGTTCCTGTGATGGGTAGGTTTAGGGGTAGGGGGATAGAAAATACGGTTTGTACAGTATAAAAACCATTACGCCTACGGAATGTCCCCACAATTCACAAAAACAAATGTGTGTGTGTGTGTGTTGTGTGTGTGTGTGTGTGAGCGCGTATGTATATACAGTAACGGGATAGGCCACGTTTCCCTGACAATAGCAGCTGCTGTCAACATCTCACTCTCTGACAAATTATTCTTTTTACAGCCGTGTTAATTGCATTCCATCTCTCTCTCTCTCTCTCTCTCTCTCTCTGATAAAGACTGATCAGACTGAAGCTCACTTATTAGCATGATTAGGCTTTATTAAACGCCTGGGTCTCTTGCTCTTGTTTTGTTTTTTTGTTTTTTTTTAGGAGACTCTCCCCCACTTTATTTTGTATAATGCGGTAACACTTGCTTTTGTGCTTTTACTGCTGTTTAGAATTAAACAAATTCCTTACCTGCGTAAGCTTAAATGTTTATTTAGCTTACTTTTTGTGTTGTTTAGAGTTATAAATCAGTTGAACAGTTTAGGTTAGGTTTAGGGTATGTTTACATGACAACGATATACTACAAATGGAAAAGTTTTTTGTTTTTTTTCCCCGTTCACACGGATCCGCACAAACGACTAAAAAAGCTGTCGGAAGTCTCACACATTCTGCACCTTATTTCCGTATTAAAAATAAGGTTGATAGACTAAACAAGTAATACGCATATGCATGCCGTCACCATTTTCACAGATTTGCGTTTTTGCAGTTTACACTGAGATGATAGCAATAACGTTTTCAAAAACGTTCACTTTGAAAGCCGTTTTTAAAAGTTTTAGGCCACCAAAACGCCATTGTCATGTAAATGAACGGCTAAAACGCATAAGATGTTTTCCGTTTTTAGTTGAAAATGGTGTCGTGTAAACAGCCCTTAGTTGAGAATGTGATGGGCATCAATTTAAAAAAAAGACTTGTAACGTTTGAGATGGAGTTCTTTGGCATGTGTGTTCGGCGTTGAAGTGAGCTGAATGAATATGAGGTCTATAAAATCATGTGGTGTAAAATGTCATTATGAGTTTGTATGAATCAGCTAACAGAAACATTTCAGAACCTGATTTCTGGGGTTAACCTTTGGTAAATGCCACATCAACAATATTAGCATTTAAATATGATGTTTAATTTTTTTAAAGTATGGTTTTAGCAGCTGTACAGAATTAGACAGTGTTTATATTATAATAAAATAAAACTGGCTTTTTAGCCCATGATTTTATGAGGTCAGAATCTTCAAGTGAAGCAGGGACTTGTTTGTAATTGCTCTCAAAATGTTTGTGCTAAAACAGATTGTACATTTGATAGGCTTATGTTCGTTTAGGTTATCTGAAAATCATTTTTATTTCAAATAAATGTCTTTCTTTTGAACTTTCTATTTAATTCTGACTTTATATCACGCAATTCTGACTTTATAACTCGCAATTCTGACTTTATATCACGCAATTCAGACTTTATATCACGCAATTCGGACTTCATGACTCGCAATTCTGACTTTATAACTCACAATTCTGACTTTATATCACGCAATTCTGACTTTATAACTCACAATTCTGACTTTATATCACGCAATTCGGACTTTATGACTCACAATTCTGACTTTATATCACGCAATTCAGACTTTATAACTCACAATTCTGACTTTATATCACGCAATTCTGACTTTATGACTCACAATTCTGACTTTATATCACGCAATTCAGACTTTATAACTCACAATTCGGAATTTATATCACGCAATTCTGACTTCATAACTCACAACTGTGAGTTTATATCATGCAATTCTGAGGAAAAAAGTCAGAATTGTGAGATAAAAAGTCACAATTACCTTTTTTATTTTTTATTTCATGGCTTCCATACATTTCTACAAAATATTAAGCAGCACAACTGCTTTCAACATTGATAATAATAATATATGTTTCTGGAGCACCAAATCAGCCTATTTGAATGATTTCTGAAGGACTGGAGTAATGATGCTGAAAATTCAGCGTGTTTTTTACAGGAATTAATTACATTTTAATATATATTCAAATAGAAAACAGTTATTTGAAATTGTAATAATATTTCACAATATTACCATTTTTACTGTATTTTTAATCAAATAAATGAGCATAAGAGATCCATAAAAAAATCGTACCAACCCCAACCTTTTGAACAGTAGTGCACTTCTTATGCAATGATGACAACAGAAAATTTGACTTTTGCAGACAGGCCGCTGTCAGGCAAGCTGTATTGTTAGTATTGATCACACTCTATTGTACACACACACACACACACAAACACACTTAAACCAATTAACTGCTCAGATACCTTATGGACTGTTGTCAGAGCCGAGGGAACGGATTCATGTTGATTGTGTTCAATGTTTTTGTGTGTCATTTGGAAGGTGACACATGCTTGATCTTAAATGTGATGTTAAAGAAGGTGTATAATTTCCCTTGCTCTTTTGAAACAAACTACTCTGACATTCACCTTTTATTAACATTTATGGAAACTAAGCTGCAAATTTGGTCTTTCAGAAATCATCATGGTGTTGATGTCAATCAAAACCACAAGCTCATTAGCATATGACCTCCCACATTTACATATTAATGCTTATTCAGAATTCAGCAACTTGGCCTGCATGACAAACAGCAGTGTTGAACTATAACATACACAGATGTATGCCAGTCATAACAACTACTATAACATCTTTTGATATGTCAGTGCCATTGTTTTGTCTCAAGATTCACACCAGTAATGTTCTAATGCACATTTTAAAAAGCTACTTAATTTAACTAAGGCCCAATCCTGGCTTAATCTAAACCCTATCTGTGAAACCAGGCCTATAGCTCACAATTGCAAATTTATATCTCACAGTTCTAATACAAACTCGCAATTCTGTGTCTAAACTCGAAATTGCAAGAAATAAAGTCAGAACTGCGAGAAAGTCACATTGTTTTTTTGTTTTTGTTTTATTCCATGGCGGAAACAAGCTTTTATAATTTACATATACAAGACTTACAGTAACAGAAAGTTTATTTTTTATTTATACTATTTATTTTTTATAAATTAAACTATTTGTTTTTATTAAACTTAAAAATTTAACTTTTTTGTTTTCAGTTTAAGTATAATTTTATTAAAGTCTTAGTCTCAGCATAGTCTCACATTTACAATTCATAACAATTCGTAACAAAAATTCATACAAGTTAAATTGTTAATTAGCAAAACTATAAAATATGTACAAGTGGGTGTTTTGTGGTGAGAGGGTTAGTAAAATGAATTGTGGAAATATATGCCAGTTTGTATTGATTTCAAATTGTGTTGTTTGTTCGATTTGTTTCAATGGAGAACAAACGATATCTTAAAGGATTAGTTCACTTTAGAATTAAAATTCTCGATAATTTACTCAGCCCCATGTCATCCAAGATGTTTATGTCTTTCTTTCTTCAGTCGAAAAGAAATTAAGGTTTTTGAGGAAAACATTCCAGGATTTTTCTCAATATAGTGGACTTCAACGGCTACCAATGTGTTGAAGGTCTAAATTGCCATTTCATTGCAGCTTCAAAGGGCTCTACACGATCCCAGACGAAAAATAAGGGTCTTATCTAGTGAAACGATCGGTCATTTTCTTTAAAAAATTAAAATTGATATACTTTTTAACCACAAATGCTCTCCGCCACGCATTACGTAATCACGTTAGAAAGGTCACACGTGACGTAGGCGGAAGTACCGCGATAGGGCGAAAAACTCTCATTTTCTCCTCCAACTTCAAAATCATCCAACATCGTTGTTTTACCTTTTTTTGTAAAGGCCGTCTGGAATCATGTAGAGCCCTTTGAAGCTGCATTGAAACTGCAATTTAGGCTTTAACCTGTTCGTCCCTGGTGAAGTCCACTATATGGAGAAAAATCCTGGAATGTTTTCCTCAAAAACCTTAATTTCTTTTCAACTGAAGAAAGAAGGACATAAACATCTTGGATGATATGGGGGTGAGTAAATTATCAGGAAATTTTAATTCTGAAGTGAACTAATCCTTTAAGATTTTTAATGAGTTTGACTATGTTGTTTGCTATTGTTTTTTAAGAGGCAAAAAGCACTTACTAGCATTACAACTGGACCTAAAAAGTACAAAAGTGTACTATCTTGCTGCAGAGGGTTTTAATGCAGTGAAAGAAAAGTGTCAAAATTGCATTGTGGGATGTGCATTAAAGATCAGGGAGGAGCATTGTATGGCTTTGGTGTGCTACAGTATTTAAAGGAAAGAAGAAAATGTGAGATTGCTAGAGGGAGAAATGGAGAAATCGGCTTTACAGGAAGAGAAAGGAACCCAGTAACCTGTCATTTCGACACAGTTAAAGCACCTCAGATACTTCAGCTATCAGATTAAGAAACTGGGGCACACAGCTCCCCTATCGGCTCTTCTGTAAGTATATTCGTCCTCAACGTCTGGCCTTTCGTTGCACCATCTCAAATACAAAATGGCATGGGATAGTAATGCTACTGAGTTAATAATCTCATTCTAAATAACCTGAAACGTCTCCTCATTCTCAAGACAAATACAGCAGCACATTAAGTGTGACTGTTAGTAGAAATGTAATTTGCTCGCGCTGAAGTGTATGTTTGAGTAAATGGGAGATAGCTGCAGAGCCGGGCTCTCACAGATATGTGTGTGTGTGTTTCTGCTGCAGTCGGCACACATACACACAGTTATTTTCCTTTTGTCACTGAAGACAAGCTGTCTTCTTATATACTAGCACTGCTCGCATGCAAAGGAATGAATAAACAAGTACTTCGCATATCTCTTTAATGTGATGTGTCTTGCTGGATTCGGACTGAAGGGGTGTGAAAAAAAAAAAGAGAAAACAAGTGCAAATGATTGTGATGTCTTTTCATGTTCTTCTTAGTCTCAAAATAATATAATACAATATAATATAAAACAAAATTATTAGAATATATAATAATAGTGTGTGTGTGTGTGTGTGTGTGTATATATATATATATATATATATATATATATATACTGTGTGTGTAATAATTTGTATATTGCTATACATATTTCAGAAAATATTTTTTATTTACATTTAATTACATTTATTTTTTAAAGTTTTTTAACATTAATTTATATATATGTATGTATGTATACATTTTATATATAAATATATAAAATTATTCTACATATATACATAAATACATAATACAATTAATAATATAAATATGTATAATATATTTGTTAAATTGTTATATACATATTTTTTATAATTATATATATATATTAAAATACATATATACATAAATACAATTTTATGTATATATATATATATATATATATATATATATATATATAAAATTGTATTATGTATATATGTATGTATACATTTTATATGTATACATATATACATATTTTTTATAATTTAATTGAATATATTTTAACATTTTAATATATATATATAATCATAAAATATATGTATATAACAATTAAACAAAAATATTATACATATTAATATTATTAATGTTAAGATATTTAAGTAAATAGATTTTTATTTATATTTATTTTAAAGTATTTAAATTTTTAAATAGGGTTTTATATGCTTTAATAATTAATAACAGTATGTAGGGTATGTTTTTGAAAAGGAAACACAATAAAGAAATTTACCACTAATTTAATAAACTAATTTTAAATTTAGATCCTTACTTCCTCATGCTAGTGCTTTAAAAATCAGACAGCTCATTAATCTTTGCTTAGACAAAACTCTCTCTCTCTCTCTCTCTCTCTCTCCACCCACTCACTGTGTAAATTGTAGCTCGTCACACTCCACATTAAGTCCACGACTGGCAATGCCTGCAGGACCTCAGATCTGCGGTGTGTCATCTCTAACTGGGTCAGAACTCACAATAGCTGCATCTCGCCTTTTGGCTCACTGTAGCTTCTTTTATTCATTGCTAAACTGTTTACTTATGGTGCCTGATTTAACACACAGACAGTAACAGACTCACATACACATAAATACACACACAGAGGCATTTTGTAATAAAATGGAGATTCTGTTGGAAAATAGCCCAGACAAAGCCCACAGGAGAACAAGAGCATCAGGAACGGCTCAGAGGGGCATTTGAATATCTGAAATCTAGAGGGAAGAATCATCCTTATAGCTGGTCTTTACCGCTTGTGTTTTTGTACTATATAAATAGTTTTACTTTAAATGTCGTTTTTAATCTTTGACATCTAAATTCAGTCTCTAGACTATACTGAACCATTTCTCTTTAGAAGTGTGCTTCTGCTTCAGGAATTCTTAAAAAACTGAGCTTTAAATGACGTAGTGGAATTACCTTCTTATTTGAGGGCTGTGCGATATGTTCTTGTTACAGGAAGTGAGACAAATTCCACCCCTCCGTTTTAGTCATGGCATAGAAAGGAGAGCAAATGGCATTCTCAATCAAATCTGACAGCGACGTCTCCTCTGAGAGGCATGGCAGAGCGTGTGGCGGCCCTGGCAGACATTATTCCTCATAAAGTTTTACGACCTGCATATTCTGTGTTATCAAACCATTAGCATGAAATCAGTACTTACTGGTACATGAGCGGCGGGGCAATCAAAACTGCACGTGACTGGCAGGAATAGTTGCGCTATATCAGCGATTTTCCTGCTGAGGCTGATGGGAAAAACAAGATTCTGTTAACCATGTCTGTAATGTCTCATTATGACATACAGATGCTACAGATTAACTGTGTTTAACACTCACCAATTACTTAAAGTTTACAAAGATGTTTACCTCACCCTAATAATATTGTGTTTTGTGGTTGTAGGGGCTCGATTTCTCATAACGTCCACGGGGGCCCTGTACATCCTAGATGTGCAGAAAGAGGACGAATTATTCAACTACCGCTGCATGACGAGACATCGCTACACATCCGAGACCAGACAGAGCAACAGTGCACGGCTCTTTGTGCCAGGTGAAAGTGTTTAATGATATATTATTATTCAGTCAGATGAGACATTCATTAATCCTGTTGCTTTAAAGTTTCTGTGAAAAAGCCAGAGACCTGTGAGTGCTAGCTAGAAACTAGATATATAACACAACTTATAATGTCTAAAAGGAGTCTGAACATTTCTAAAACTTTAATCCAAAGTGACCTAAAGTGATAATGTATTATCCTGTAACTCAAACTCAAAGCCAGACTGTGCTAGTTTTTGACAGTTGTTTTGTGAGATTTTAACTGATGTTGTGGGAATATAATCTTGACAAACAGAAGATTTTAGTTTTCATTCAAGTAGCTAGAAATAGCTAGAAGAAGCTTGTTAGATAGACAGACAGAAGGACCAAATAGAAAGATAGACAGAAAGACAGCTGGATAGATAGATGAATGGATGGACAAACAGAAAAACAGCCAGATGGATGGATGGATGGACAAACAGAAAAACAGCCAGATGGATGGATTGATGGACAGATAGATAGACAGAAAGACAGCCAGGTGGATGGATGGATGGATGGGTGGACAGAAAAACAGCCAGATGGATGGATGGACAGAAAAACAGCCAGATGGATGGATGGATAGACAGAAAGACAGCTGGATGGATGGATGGATGGATGTACGTACAGAAAAACAGCCAGATGGATAGATGGATGGGTGGGTGGACAGATAGATAGATAGACACACAGAAAGACAGCCAGATGGATGGATGGATGGATGGATGGATGGATGGATGGATGGATGGATGGTTGGATGGATCGACAGGCAGAAAAACAGCTGGATGGATGGATGGATGGACAGAAAAACAGCCAGATGGATAGATGGATGGATGGACAGACAGAAAAACAGCCAGATGGATGGATGGATGAATAGACAGACAGAAAGACAGCTGGCTAGCTAGCTGGCTGGCTGGCTGGCTGGCTGGCTGGCTGGCTGGCTGGCTGGCTGGCTGGATGGATGGATGGATGGATGGATGGATGGATGGATGGATGGATGGATGGATGGATGGATGGATGGATAGACAGAAAGACAGCTGGATGGATGGATGGATGGACAGAAAAACAGCCAGATGGATGGATGGATAGATGGATGGATGGACAGACAGAAAAACAGCCAGATGGATGGATGGATAGACAGGTAGATAGACAGACAGAAAGACAGCCGGATGGATGGATGGCTAGACAGATAGATAGACAGACAGATGGATGGATGGCTAGACAGATAGATAGACAGACAGATTGATGGATGGCTAGACAGATAGACAGACAGACAGACAGGCAGATGGATGGATGGATGGATGGATGGATGGATGGATGGATGGATGGATGGATGGATGGATGGATGGATGGATGGATGGATGGACAGAGAAACAGCCAGATGGATAGATGGATGGATGGACAGAATAAAAACAGATGGATGGATAGACAGAAAGACAGCTGGCTGGCTGGCTGGCTGGCTGGATGGATGGATGGATGGATGGATGGATGGACAGAAAAACAACCAGATGGATGGATGGATGGATGGATAGATGATGTATGGACAGACAGAAAAACAGGCAGATGGATGGATGGACAGACATAATAACAGCCAGATGGATGGATGGATAGACAGGTAGATAAACAGACAGACAGATGGATGGATGGATAGACAGGTAGATAAACAGACAGACAGATGGATGGATGGATGGACGGACAGGTAGATAGATAGATAGATAGATAGATAGATAGATAGATAGATGTTTGAAATTATATATAAATTAACACATTTTATATTTAATAGATCCTACAAACTCAGCGCCTGCGATCCTCGATGGGTTTGAGAAGCGGGAGGTCATGGCGTCCCACAGGGTGGAGCTCCCATGCAAGGCCTCCGGACACCCCGCACCAAAATACCGCTGGCTTAAAAACAACAGACCACTGGAATCAGACTCCCGTTTCCGTCAGAGCGTAACGGGCCTGCTGATCGAGAGAGCCCAGCCCAGTGACACCGGCAGCTACGTGTGTGAGGTGTGGAACAGCTATGGAAATGCAGAGGTCATAGGTCGCCTCACGGTAAAAGGTATATGTCCCACGTTTCTCATTCCAATTTGTTTTTTGAGTCAGTGAGTTCTTAATACCTCATTGATAACTAATGCCACTGTGTTGTTCCAGAACCCCTTAAAGTGGTGGTCAGTCCGCGAAAGGTGAAAGGCAGCGTGGGCAGCCAAGTGTCGCTAACCTGCAGCGTTACTGGCTCCGATGAGTACGAGCTCTCGTGGTACCGCAACGGCGACAAAATCAATGCCGGCGCCAACGTACGAATGAACGGGATCAATAAGGAAAACCTAGTAATGGACGGGATGGCGAAGAGTGATGGTGGAGCATACCAGTGCTTTGCCAGGAAGGCCAAAATGTCAGCTCAGGATTTTGTGCAAGTTATTTTAGAAGGTCAGCACTATCCCGGCTTTTTCATTTTGGTACATTTTGATTTCTTAAAGGGTTAGTTGATTGATTATTGACAGAATTTAAATTTTTTGGTGAACTATCCCTTTGAAGCTTAATAAAAACATCTCTTTCCGCAGATGGAACTCCTAAGATCCTGTCCGCCTTCAGCGAGAAAGTTGTCGGTCCAAACGAGTTTGTCTCCTTGATGTGTCACGTCAAGGGAACTCCACAGCCCGCCGTCACCTGGACACTGGACGATGACGTTGTCATGAAGGACAGCCGGCACCGCATCGGTCACAGCATAACTGCAGAGGGGAACGTAGTCAGCTACCTGAACATCTCCCACACCCAGGTCCGTGACAGTGGGGTCTATCGCTGCACCTGCAACAACTCTGCAGGGACGGTCTCCTACCAGGCTCGAATAAACGTAAGAGGTGCTTGTCAGATCGACTCCTCCAAAACACACACATATACGTATATTTCATTCTGCTTATCTGAAGTTCATACGTGAGACGAGGGCCTGACTAACATCTGCTGTTGTTTAATTTCTGCTGAGCTTTTTATTCCTTTAGTTGCTTTTTGGGTCATGTTCACTCTTTCATTTGGCTCGGTGTGTATTTGTTTCTTCTGTGTGTTTCCAACCACTGTTGTAGTTCTCAAAACTTTTTTTTTTTTCTTTTAACCATAACTTTATTGTGTGTGTAAGTGTATGTAGTGTGTGTTGTCCTTCTTAATCACTATTTTATATTTTACACTCTTTTTCTTTCCTTTTTTTTTGGGGAGAAATAATTATTGATTTGCTAATTCTGTGGTTTCACCCAGGCTTTGTCAGCTGTCTCAGAAATGTCTTTAGATACCTATATGTGCGCTCTTATGACTTGGCAACTTAGCAACCATCTAGAACACCCTAACAACCACCTAGAACACCTTAGCAACCGCATAGCAACACCTTGTCAACCACCCATAACACTCTAGCATCAATGAGACCACTTTTGCACAGACAAATCCAACTTTCTCATCACAGTTTGCGAAGCACACACAGAATTTAAGCATATGTTTAAACAATATCCTCTGGAGACGTCACATTTCCCTTGTGAAAAAGACTTTAGCATACTTTTAAAAAACATACTTATTATGGAAACGTGAACTGAATGTATTGTTTTCTGACAGTTAATTGCATGTTATTCACAATTAAATGATAATGTATTAATTTAAATTTATATTTATTTTATATTATTTCATATTTATATTTGAGCTAATAATTAATAATGACATTTAGAGTGCTTTTTTGACCCACGTACCTTTAAAATATATTAACTTACACTACACTACAGCTAAAAGTATAATCAAGTACTTTACGTGTGCTTTTAGTATGTTAGTCAACACATCAAAATTAGTGTACTTTAAAACATGACAAGATTATTAAAACAAAATTATTTAAAATGTACTCTAAAGTAAAACGTTTAATTTGTCATAATTACAAAGTGCACCTTTTAAAAGTGCACTTAAAGGTTTTTATAAACACTTTTTGGTATACTGGTTGAAACTCTCTTCACATCCTGATAGCAATCAATATTAGTAGTGGTCTAAACATTAAAGGGGTGGTATAATGCCATTTTTACAAGTTGTAAAATAAGTCTCTGATGTCCCCAGAGTGTGTATGTGAAATTTTAGTTCAAAATACCCCACAGATCATTTTTTATAGCATGTTAAATTTGTGAGCAAAAACGCTCCATTTTTGTGTGTGTCCCTTTAAATGCAAATGAGCTGCTGCTCCTAAGCAGAGGGCGGGGTTTCAAGAGCTCATGTTAGCACATAGTGTTAGCAGTGCTGATTACCTCAGGAAGACTCACTGAAAATGTCAGAAACTGTTCAGCCTTTTATTTTCAAACCGAAGTCGGACAGTGATGGAGAGACTAAGAAGAAGTGACAACATGTAGAATGCAACAGGACGTTTCTGAATGGTTAGTTGCTTAATTTATGTAGCTGATGTGGGATATCTTAAAGTCATTGATTAGCATATTCTGCCATGATAATCTATAAATTGCTCATGTGGGAACTGTTGTAAGATGCCTACAGAGCCAGAGAATATATGCTGCATGAAGATAGAACAGGTATAGTTTAGTTTAATTACGTTTGTAACTTATGTTGTCATCTTGCTTTTATGACATGCTATTGCATTTGTGTTATGTACTGTATTGCAATAACATGGCCTCACCCCCTTTGTTGCGTGTTCTGGGGGGCAGGGTTTATGTAAACTTTAGGGTTAGTGATGTCACCAACCCGGGAAGAAGCTCGTTGTAGTCCCTACCAGCTGTTTGCTGTAGTCCTTAAACAGAGAATTCTTTAAAAGAAAATATCTCTGTTTGCTTTGAACTTTGAGCGTTGTAACTTTGCAGATGTTGTTTATGCTCTAACAGCAACATTACACTCTAACTAAAGTTAAAAAAGTGAAATCATAATGAACCACCCCTTTAAAACATACATATATCATCTGTGCAAGTCTCAGAACCATAAAATGGCCACCTTTTACAGTTACACATTTTACTCCTGAACCAAAACAACAAGCTTGTGCTGCATTCACGGCATGTCATAACCGTAATTACTTTCTACCAGGAGCTGTTCACATCCCCAGATTTATGTGTTTCTATGTCAACACTATCAACAGTGAAATGAATCTGCAGCAGTCAGTTGGTACAAATCAGTGCTCTGTAAGTTATTTACATTTATTATTATTGTAATGTTATGTGCTTTGAGACAAGGTTCAAAGCTAGCTTGCTATTGCTAGCCTCTCTGAAATTGCCTACCCAACCTTTAAGTGTGTTAAAAAAAACATCATGAAAGTGATACTCTCTTTAAGCACACTTAAGTTGCATTTTATTTCATTAATTTTATATTATCAGCCAGTACAGTTTTTAAAAATATACTTCTAAGATTTGAAGTACACTTCAAGTGCACATTCAATACAATTAATGCCACTTTTTCACAAGGGATGCAATGTGTGAGAAACAATCTCATTTAGGAGTATCAAACTAACTTTCCTAATCGTTTTCTTTGTGTTATCTGTTTTTTTTTTCTTTGATCTTAGAAAGGCCCTCATCCATAAACCATAAGTCTACATTTTCTGCAAATTGGACTTCCATCACAATGTCAATATTCTTTTAAAGAGAAGTGTTTCTTTTTTGTACCCTTAAAGGTTCTGCTGACATACGACCAATGAAAAACCTCACAGCAATAGCTGGGCGGGACATGTACATTCACTGCCATGTGATTGGCTACCCGTATTACTCCATCAAATGGTACAAGAACTCCAACCTTCTCCCTTTTAATGACCGTCAAAGGGCATTCGAGAACAACGGCACACTGAAGCTGCTGAACGTGCAGAAAGAACTGGACGAAGGAGAATACAGCTGCCATGTGCTCGTTCAGCCCCAGCTGTTCAAGAACCAGAGTGTCCACATCACTGTGAAAGGTAGTGATACTTGACATCTAAAGTAAAACGAGTTCAATAATGTCATTAAAAAGTCCTGTTCGTACAGTAGCAATATTTAACAATGTTCTCTGGTTGTCGTCAGTGCCTCCCTTTATCCAGCCTTTCGAATTCCCACGATATTCCATCGGCCATCGCGTCTTCGTCCCCTGTGTTGTGCGCTCGGGTGACCTTCCCATCTCTATCACCTGGGAGAAGGATGGAAAGCCCATTAACGCCAGCCTGGGCGTGACCATCGACAACATCGACTTCACCAGCTCCTTGCGTATCTCCAACCTCCAGCGGGTGCACAATGGCACCTACACCTGCATTGCCCAAAACGATGCCGCTGTCGTCAAATACCAGAGTCAGCTCATTGTTAGAGGTAAGACTAAATGTTAAGCATCCTTTTTTTTGGATTACAACACAGAAACTTTCACAAAGACATAACTTTAATGTGAATTTGTGGATTTTTTGTAGTTCCACCAAGGTTCAAAGTGCAGCCTCAAGACCAGGATGGAATCTATGGTAAATCTGTGACCTTGAACTGCTCTGCTGATGGAGAGCCACGGCCGACTATTGAGTGGAAATATTCCAAAGGTACTTGGCTTCACTGTCAACTGTAACTTTGCATGCAAAAATAATAAGAATAAACTGTAAATTTATTTTATTTTATTTTATTTTTTTACATTTTAAAAACAATTTGCCAGCTGTGAAAAATAAGTATGAAAGCTCTTTAACTAGAGGACGTCTTCCTCTCTTCACCAGGTGCTGGGGTGCCCCAGTTTCAACCCATCGCTCTAAACTCCGGCTTCAGGGTCCAGCTGCTCGGGAATGGCTCACTACTGATTAAGCACGTTCTTGAGGAAGACGCAGGTTATTACCTGTGCAAGGTCAGCAATGACGTGGGAGCCGATGTCAGCAAGTCCATGTACCTCAACGTGAAAAGTAAGAAACAATATTGTATTGAGATGATAGATTGTTTTGACACTTCGCTTTGCAGTTCTGCTAAAATTCTAACCTCTCAACCATATTGAGGTGAATATTTAGGTGTTTGTTAAGAGGTACAAGAGCCACTTGTGTCCATTGTATTGACAATTCCCCTGGAGAAAGCTTGGGTTGAATGTGGTGAAAGTTCACAGAGTGACCGTTATGGGGCGTGAACCAACAACCTTCTGGTTACCATTTGCAAAACCAATCAAATGTGTGTTTGGGTCACAGTTTTTATTAATCAGCTTTTTTTGTATCACAAGGGCTTAGGATTATTCTTTGTATCATTATTGTAGACTAAACCAGAGTTGTCTGTGTCAGGTGAGAGTGTTTCTGCAGTGCTCTTTGCCTGCCTTAGACACATGTGGGTGTTTATCCACGAGTAGCCAAAAATCTTTTTCCCCCTCATTACACTGTGTACTCCAGTAGGAGCTGACATGTGGAAAGGCTTGTGCTTTCAATGTGCTTAATGTGTGTGCATGTCTCACTTTTTCTGTTTCCACCCACTCTCTGTTACACTCTGTTACCACACACATACAGTACACACACAGGGAGAGAGAGAGAGAGAGAGAGAGCTAGCTCAATAAATATTGCTTCAGATTATATTCCAAAAATCCTTGACGATGGTTGTGAGTAAAACAGGATATTTTGAGCATATATATTTCTATATTTAAAAAATAATTTTAATATCAATACTAATACTAATATTTTGGTAAGATATTTTTTGTTTTTTAAATAATTCTCTTATGCTCACCAAGGCTACATTTATAAAAACAAAACTGAATTTTCAGCATCATTACTTAAGTGTCACATGATCCTGCAGAAATCATTCTATGTTTAAAACAATTGTGCTGCTTAATATTTTTTGTGGAAACCATGATACGTTTTTTAAGGATTTTTGATTAATAGAGAGTTCAGAAAAAGCGAAAGCATTTATTTTAAATAGAAAATAGAATTTTGTAACATTATATTATTATTATAATACTATGCAATAATAATTTATTTAAACAAATCTTACTTACCCTAAACTTTTGACTGGTAGTTTAGCCAACTGTGCCGAGAATTTGTATATAACTGGAACCATTCCTTACCTTTCTTAGAACCATTTGGACCTACGTTGGAAAAGCAGCTAACATTTACTTATAAACATTCGTAGGCTACATGCTGTTTAAATATATTATTTACTAATAATTATTATCATCATAAATACTGTTTTTGTATTGTACTCATGTTGATTCGACTGCTTCTACTATTCTCATTTGTAAGTCACTTTGGAGAAAAGCGTCAGCTAAATGACTAACTGAAAATGTAAATAATAAACTCATTTAATTTAATGAATATATTTATTTATAAATAATTAAATAAAATAGTAAAATAGTTCCAACAGTTTTTGCAATGGAACTGAAATTGGTACAGAAATGTTGGTACTGTGACAACCCTATTTGCAGATTTGTGTAATATTCTGAATTTGCATTTCACTGTTTCAGTATTCCTCAAAATGAATAAAATCTGTTTTTGTGCAAGTGACATGAGAAAGTGTATGCTCACATTTAGTCTAGAACTACAATAACCAAAGCGCTCATAACGCCTCTGCACTTACGCCCGATTTCTCTCAACATGGGGACAGGAGAGGAGTCAGTCAATAAATGGGAAAACAATAGGAGCTTTCACACCGAATAGTTATAGGAACTAGCCACTTGGATAGTTCCCGAGAACTAATTTTGTCCCCCAGGCCTTGTTCTTGGATGCATTCGCACTGGGAATAGGAACTCTGAAGCGGCCAACAGCGCCATATTTATCCGCGGCATTTACAAATGCTATAAACCGGTGGATGGAGGATGCCGTGATCGGAGCTGTGTTTGTTGTGTCATGGGTTTCGTGATAACAGAGATGGAATGTGAACGCATAATTTACATGACTGAAAGACCAAAAAGTTGGGGTTAAAAGAAGAAATCTCCTATGGCAACTTTCAGTATTGCATATCATTGAGGCAGAGAAAAGAACAACCCCGCCGACAACAGGTACCGTTATCACTGTTTTCCATGTGCGTTAAGTAAATATGTTTACATAGCTTTTTAAAAATTCTGGGTGCCAGTGTTTGACCAATCAACGTACACTTACACCACTGAGTTCCTATAGTGCTGGTTCAGACCCTACTCTGAAGTAGGAGCTAATTTAATTCCCCCAAAAGAAGTTCCTAGAACTAAAATCGGAACTATGAAAAGGTTCCTCCGGTGCGAAAGCCCCTATAGTAACCCAGATGTTTTGTTGTAAATTTAAAAGTAATGCGTTACTTTGCTAGTGTCAGGTTGTGTAGCAGGAAGACGAAGAGGTCAATTACAAAATACTAATATAATAAGTTTAATGCATAGAATTCAAACAGGCAGACGGACAGGAACACAACATAATAGTCTTTGTCCGATCACTGAGTGCACAGGAGAAACTTAAGTAGCAAACATAACAAGGGTAATTAATAGGACACAGGTGATACAAATGGACTAATGATGAGGAGCGGGAAAACTGAACAAAGGAACACATGAGTGACAAACTGAAAGTCCATAATAATGAAACTAAAACAGAACATAACTGTGACATAACGCCCCCTCCAGCTAGGTGCGACCTCGCGCCGTAACATGAAGACAGGGCAGCCAATGGAGGACTGGAGGAGTCTTAGGAGGAGGACGATGTGAAGGTGAGGAACAGGTGAGAGGCTGGGGTGATGTGACTGGTGTTAGGACGACGATCCCCTGGCGGCGATGGAAGAGATGGTCCGCCGGCACATACCCAGAGCTCCCCAGTGCCGGTGGTGACGTGGCTGGCGACAGCTGGGGGACGACTGATGGAGGCATGGGCGATGGATCCGCCGGTGCAGACAGAGAGGCGATGGGAACGAGTGACGACCGTCGAAGGCGGAGCCAGAGTACCCGAAGGCTGAGGTGGAGCTGGTGTGATCGAGGACAGAGGTGACGCTGAGGGGAAGGAGGATGTGATGGAAGTGGGGTGACGACTGACCAAGGGGGAGCCGGCAGGATGAGGGAACCTGGAGGGACCGAAAGTCCGAGGGTCTCCGGTGGAGCCAAAGGTGGGAGGAGCCAAGACGGAGCCAACAGGTCGACAGGCTGAGATGTGTTCAGAGGCAGGAGGCAGAGCCGCATGATCCTCTCATGATGGCGCTGCAGGTGGGAACACAACCTGTGGCTCGACGTCAGAGCAGGGCTCTTACGGAGACGGCACAGGGCTGTAGACCTCCGGCAGCGGCGTGGTTAGAGGACTGGCTGAGCTCTGGGGTGATGGAGGTAGTGCGGATCTCAACGGTGTGACGGCGAGTAATAAACAGTCCATACAGTAATTTATACCGTTCAGAAACGGTGATGATGATGAAGATACCAGGTGGGAAAGGGTGGGAGATGGTAATTCCTCACTAAAGTCGATCAGCCAGTTCTCATTCTCCGTCGTTGTGACTCCCTCATCCACTGATGTCACTGGCTCACACCCCTGGTCAGACTTGCGCTGGAGCTGCACTCAAGGGTCAGCCCTGTCCTCTTCTCCTCAGGCTTCAGGGTCTCTTCGTCCAGGGAACTGGTGACGGCCAAAAAAATAAAGTCTTGCACAAAAGAAAACAAATTGTGGCTCTCCTGAGCCAGGACGATCATTCTTGCTTTATCATCCATTTGGGGCGGTCCGATCATCTGTCAGGTTGTGTAGCAGGAAGACGAAGACGAACAGGTCAATTACAAAATACGCCAAGTTTAATGCAATGAATCCAGACGGGCAGGAACAACACAACATAATAGAACAGTGATCAGACAAAGAGTGCACAGGAGGAACTTAAGTAGCAAACATAACGAGGGTAATTAATAGGACACAGGTGATACAAATGAACTAATGATGTGGAGTGGGAAAACAGAACAAAGGAACACATGATGAGTGACAAACTGAAAGTTTATAATAATGAAACTAAAACAGAACATAACTGTGAAAAACATAACTCTCAAAAAGCTTGAAAAACTTGTAAATTGTAAGCAATGCATTACTTTAGTAACTTGAAAAAAAGTAATCTGATTACGTATCTCACGTTACTTGTAATGCGTTACCCCCAACACTAAATATAATAAGATTTATTATAATAAGACCTGGAACATGTATTCATAGAAAGTAAATAGGGTCATGTTGAATTCATCAAAGATGTTTATTTGAAATGTAGTAATATCTTTAAATACCTTTGTGAGTCAAATAAATGCTGAAATCCATTTGATTTAACAGTGTTTTTCTACAGCGTGTGACACAGTAGCTAAATGAACTGTTTTATTGTCGGGTTATCTGACTATTCCCTGTCTGCCTATGCAAAGGCCGCTGCGTTCTCATTTGATCAGAGTGTGATGTTAGAGAGACTTATTTTCACACCCTGCTCTTATCAGCACGCAGCAGGAGCTTCCCTGCAGAGCCGCTCTCTCTGCCCAATACAACCTCTTCTTCATCCTTTTTCCCTTCTCCCTCCCTCCCTTCCTCCCTCTGTCTCTATTCTCTCTGCTGCTCTCCTTCTCATGTCGTGTAACAACACACACACACTCTGTTCTCAGAGAGATCGATCAGGCTGACAGGTGAAATACTGTCGTACGCGCTTGTCATGGTGTTTGTGCGGAAAGCTCTGCTCCCGGAGGCACAGGTCTGTTGTTGTGGCTTGCTGGTGTAACTCGAGTCTCCCTGAGAGGTTTGTTTCAGAGTCCGCTGTGATCTTTCCACTTTACCGCAAACAAGCTCCCCTTTAAGATCAACCGTGATCAGAGTTCAGTTCATGTCCCCATGGCCACAGAACAGAAGGAGAGAATTGTACCCTTCTGGAACAAAACAGAAAAAATATTCAAATCCGTTACTCAATACTCAAACCTGATTTTAAACTCTACCTACTACACAAATCAGTTTTGAGTTTGTTTTTCAGAATTAAGAGATGAATCTCTTTATGAGAAATAGTAGATTATGAAAGGTTTGGTTGCTAATGTAGCTAACTGCATTTGGAATGGAATATGAGTGTACTGCTTACGGTTTGGATTTATACAGTGTATACATATTTTATTTGATCTGAAACAGATTATTTTATACATTTAATGTATGCCACATTGCATGTTTAATTCATTGAGAGGGGGTCAGTTAACTTTATTTACTAAAAATAAAGATATAATAATGAGAAATAGTCACGATTGTGAGAAATAATTTCTTTTTATTACCTTTTTATTTTTTAACAGCAGAAATAGGGTGGAAAAAGGCTTCCAAAGGCTTCCAGATCAGGTTAAGGATAGAATATTCTGTGCATTACATTACTTTTGTATACCTCAGATTTTGGCCACAAAGTCATAGTCTAGGCATACTATGCACAGTATATCATGGTTTTTAAACAGTTCCACACATGATAGCATGACGAAACTTACTAGCTGCCATATCAACACTACTTATCTAGAGAAAAAAATTGCACCAAAAATCTTTTAAAGATATCACTGAACATTTAACCATAGCAAAAGTAAATTTCTTACTGAAGTTAATAATTAATCTTAGTTTTTAGTGTTTATTTAATATGAGACAAATCTGCTGTTATTTTAATCTCCGATCTGTTATTTAGCAGTTTAGTTATTTAAAGGTGCGGTAAGCGATTTCTGAGAAACATTGTTGATGTCTGAAATCAACCCAAACAATGTTGCTCACATATGGAGCAGAAACAACGCAACCTCAGTGTCCGCTTTCAGGCCTTCCCGCATAGGTCTCTCCAGTGCTGGAAAGCTTTTATTAAAGGGTTAGTTCACCCAAAAATGAAATTTCTGTCATTAAGTACTCGCTCTCATTTAGTTCCAAACCCGACCTTTGTTCATCCTCTGAACAAAATTAAGATATTTTTTATTAAATCCGTGAGGTTTCTGATCCCCCATAGAAAGCAACGTAATTATCACATTCAAGGCCCAGAAAGGTAGTAAATACATTGTTAAAACAGTCGACGTGACTGCAGTAGTTCAACCTTGATGTTATGAAGCGACGAGAATACCTTTTGTGTGCAAAATCAAAAATAACAACTTTATTCAACAATTTTTTCTTTTCCTTGTCATTCTCCTACGCTGTTTACATTGTAGACACAGTGCAGCGCTTCCAGGTTCTACGTCAGAATGCCGACTCATTATAGGCCGCCGCCTGCATCAGCATCACAAGCTTATGTCGTGGTGCTCATGTGAACAGCGACGACCAATACTGAGTCGGCGTTCTGATGTAGAACCTGTAGTCTCTGTCTCTGTCTCAGCTCTTGCCTGATCATAACTCTTCTTTTTATTCCTCTGACCTCTATTCTTTTATAATGTCTCTCAGTCCTCTCTCTTTCTACAGTTATTCTTCAAATCTCCCTCTTGCTCACTTTCTCTCCTCTCCCATCATAAGTGGACACGCCCCTTACTGCTGTTTGGCTACAAGTGTGTTGTGGTGCTCGGTCTGCTCCACTTTCAACAGCCTTTCTCAGAAATTGCTTACTGCACCTTTAATGCTTAGCTTACGATGTGCCCCGCTATTAGAACTATGCTATTCTATGATGTTCAAATATATCTTGTATAAATTCTATTTAGAAACCATGAGAAACGGGTAAATAAAGACAGGCTGTGCCCTGCACTCCTCTACTATATACTGCAGAAATAGTAAGAGTAGTATGGTACAATAGTATGCTATTTAGAATGTAGAGGCACTGATGCTTGATTGTACAGTGCAATTTTCAGGAAATCCTGCTGATAAAAGAACAGCTATGATGATCCCAACTCTCTATATAAAGAGACATAATGGAGTGTCATGTCAGTGGGTGCTTAACTATAATCCCTCCCCTCCTTCACTCTGATTGGCCGCACGCGTTTTCCAGTTTCAGCATCATGATGCGGCTCATTCTCCACGCAAAGCCCAATGGTGCAGTAAAGGAGGAGATCAGGCTGCGGTGAACACGGCCACTTAACCAGTCAGCTCACTGTTTACCCCGGTGCATCGTGGGGCAGGGGATGCTGTACACATGTATGTAATCTGCCCGCCAGCCCAGTGAGGCGGACGGTCTTGGCCTACATCCCCCACACACAGCCCTGAGCGCTGATGCGATAGGGGATGATGGGTGCCCTCAGAAAGCCTGCAGGGAGCCAGGAGCTGCTATGAGACTGAGACAGGAGAGACATTACACTGGAGGAAGCCTCCGTCTCGAGCTCCAGTCATTCCGGTTTCATTTGTTGTATTATGCAGCCAAGAAACTAAGCAAATATTAAAAGCTATATTTCTGGATAGCCTACTGCTGGTTGTCACAATTTATAATTATAAGATTTATTATATTTAAGATATATTATTTATGAGTAAATGTTATGATTTTTTAAATAATTTTACATTATAAATATTAAATATATAAAATACATTTATAGTATATAGGTATAATGCAGCGAACACTGCATATAGCTAAACTAAACTAAAAATTAGCTATATATATATATTGCATCATTTATTAACCTCATTATTTGTTCATGTTAGTTTACAGAGCATTAATGTTAACAGATACAACATTTTGAAGAAAATGTATTAGTAAATGTTGAAATTAACAAACTAAAATGAGTAAATACTGTAAGTATTATTCATTGTTAGTTTAACTAATATTATAAATATTGAATATATATATATATATAAAATTATAAATTATATAAAAATTAGACTTTTTGCACAACAATAGTTTGAAATATTGATTTATTTTATTTAATATTTGCATGTTGCAATTTACATAAATTATTTTGTCTGTTATCATTGTTTTACTGTTCAAGTTGTGCTGAGAAGCTGTTAAATGGACATTTTCATTGTGACAACTTGCCCCTCATAATGTGACAACGTGCCCCTCTATTGGAGCACTGAAGGTTAACATGTTAAATGAACAATATCTTTTTGTAAACTTTAAAGTATAGCTTTAAATATTCGCTTGTCCTGTATAAGGGAAACTGGATCATTTCCCTGTGTCTGCAGCAAACATGCGGCAAACGTGTCTCCAATTCACAGATTTATGTGTGGATTGATAGTTTGAGGTCAAATGTCACAGAGCTGTGCAAAGCAAATTGTCAATTCTGACCCCTTGTGACCTAATTAGACTGATTAGTTTGACAACCACTCCAGCCTTATACACATCAAGACATTAAACAAACACAGTCGTTTTTTTCCCTCTCGTGCTATTTATTTTCTCATTCCAAAAAGGAATTAAAAAGGACGAGATTACCAGCGTCATCCTCCCAGAGAAAGATATTTAGCTCGGATCCATGATACAAACATGCAAGGCTAGTAACTGCTCTCCTCTGAAAATCAATTCTGGATGTTTGTTCTATTCTTGTCCTCCATTGACAGCACCCTCTTACAGCTGGGGGAGAGCAGGCAGGCCAGAGCTGGTTGGCATGGTAACATGTCCAGGTGAAAGGGAGATGCAGGGAGGGGGGCTCTCATGGGAGGGGGTGAGGAAAGCAGCCAGGATTCCCTGCGGGCTGGATATAAACCAGAGACCACAGACTCCTACTGCATCTCAGTCAACTAGACCTGTCAAGGACACACATCTGCAAAATGAGCTCTGTTTTTAGATAGATAGATAGATTTATATACGTAATTTATTTATATACGTAAAAATCTTTCAGAAGATGTGTAATAGCACCCCCTAGCAAATAACTGTAAAAACACAGAAAGCTGGAAAATTCCGTCAATAGCGGGGAAGCATTTTCTCACAAATGACGGAAATTTCCGTCAATGGTGGGGAAAGAGTTAAGTTGTTATAAATTTTTTTTATATGAAATACATATTTTCCAAAACATGTTTTACTCTAAAACTGTGCGAAAATCAAAACAAGTTGTGTTCCACATTTGAGGTTGATATCTCAAAAAATGAGCTTTCAGTAAAATTTTGTTTGGGCTTTCATCTAGGTTTCCACTAGATGAAATTCATTTCCCATTCGTTTTCAATGAGGACATTTTTGACTGTGATGAGTACAAGTGTGATTTTTATTTTTATTTTTCAGGACCATTTAACCTTTTTGAATAATTTTTTTGAGAGTTCACATAGTTTCGTTCCATTCCGATGAAGTAAAAAAAATTCTAAAAAGCCAAAACATAAAATTTAATTTCAAAATGTAATCAGTTATAATACATTCAGTTCCTCTTAAGGAAGGAAAACAAACAAATTTGCTTGATGCTGCAGCTGTCATGCAGTGGTTCTCATTAATGTTAGTACCATCAATAGTGTGTTTCACTTTTTAGGCATGTTGAGCTTCTGTTAAATTATGCTAAACATAGACTGCAGATTATTTCATTCTTGTTAAAAGTCCCTGATTTATAATGTGTTCTTTTTACTCCTGTAGGAAAAAGTAGAATCCGGTTATGAATGACGTGTGCATCGAACGTAAACGTGTTTTGACGGGTCTTTAGAAATCACACAGATCACAAATAAACAGTTTAGGTAACAAATTTATTACACAAGTTAACACATTAATGTTGGCAGATGCACTGTTTGAATATACTCTTACACAGTTTGCTTTGACTAAAGTGAACAGAAGTTGTGAAGTGTTTGTTAAATTCATGTTCAGGGATTCATTTTTCCTCTCAGGTAAATAATTCTCATTCTTTCTCTCGGGATGGGTGAATATCACTTTCTCTGCCCCTGATATTCCAGGGAATAAAAGCAGCTACCTTGAGAAACTGTATTCGTGACACATGCAAAAATACAATAATGCACACGCTCAAGCACACAAAGCAGCCTAACGTGGATCATTTTCGTCCATTTACGACCCCTAAATGAATGAGTAAAATGAGCCTGAATCAATCAGAGAGGATTCAGAAGAGACGTAAATCACTCCTACAGCCAAGAGAGCAAGTTCCTGCCCAGCAACACACCGTTCTTCTGTCTGGATCTCAGGAGGGGAATTAGCACCTTCCCTTTCAGTCCAACTGCTGCTTATAATTCTGCTGGATATTAAAGAAATACATCAACACAGCAATTATGCAGTCGTGATGAAGACAGCTCACAGCCTGAGGGAAGATACAGCTGCCCCTCCAACACAGAGCCTGCTTCCCTCTTTAGTGTTTTATTCTGGATAATCACATAACTACCGAACGCTCGGCCGGGATAAGAAATAGGATGCCAGTTTAGGCTGCCTGCGTCTTTTAGCGGGGGACTGTACAGCTTCATTTGTATCCTCTGATCAACTGTAGTCGTATTAAGAGACTTCACACGTGTCCTCTCAGTGTTTACAAATGAAAACGCTAGGATTGCTAACAGGGTGGACATAAAGGCCTAAAGTTAGCCGTTGCTCAGTGACAGTTAGCTTAAAGTGTGTCAATATGAAGTTAATTTGGATATCTTTTGAAATGTTAATATTAATCATACTCATATTTGTAACTTTTAGCCTAAGTCTTGTTAGAAAATGATATTTTTTAGCCTGGTCCAGCTAATGCAAACAGGTGATGCCACTTAAAAAAGGGTCAAATTTCACAATTGTTTATATATATATATATATATATATATATATATGTTTTAGTTTTTTATTACAATTTTTGTTTTTTATTAAAATTAAGTGAACATAGGGATGAATTTTAAGTTATTTTACTTGGGTTTGAGCTGATGTTTTTTTAATGTGCTTTTGTATATATATAGCTTTACTCAAACTGGAATTGAAATAAAAATTTGTTATTTTTAGTACATAAACATACATAGACCAATTTTTCATCTTCATTATAACATAATATATGTATGTGTAAGGTGTATAATTATTATGTATATATAAATACACGCATGTATATATTTAATAAAAAATTATATATTTATATATAAAATGTTATTAATTTAATATAAATTATGTAAATATATATACAGTATATACATGTAAATATTTCTTAAATATATACATATATGTGTGCATATTTAAATATAAAAATTATACACATTACATACACATTATTTATTTAATTAAATTATATTAAATTGTATATACATATAATTTATACACAGTACACACACATATATTATGTAAACACAAACGTTTATTTTAAGATGTGATTAATCGTTTGACGGCCCTAATATATATATATATATATATATATATATATATACACATTACTAATATATATTTTATTTATTTATTTATTTATATATAATGTATATATGTAATGTTGTTTTCCCTCTAATAATGACATCACTTCCTGGATAATAATATCATTAAAAGATCTAAATTTTTTTTCTTGTAAACTACTTTTTTTTTTCATGCAGCACGTTGATAATGTTACTTTTCATAGTGTGATAAAAGACTGAAAAACAAGATATTTTGATCAGATTTAAATATTTAAAATTTTTCATTTTTATATTTTAAAAAATTTATAAGAAAAATAAAAAATTATTAATATATTTAAAAATCTTAAAATATGAAATGTTTTAAAATGGGGAATGGAAACCAAAAAAACCAAAGTAAAACCTTTTTTTTTTTTTTTTTTTGCTGCTGAGCTGAGAATTGCTAGAGTGAATAAGAGATGACATGTAAACGGTCGGGACTTTCAACCTGACACACTCAATCACATCACACGCTGTACCGGTGCTCCCACGTACCCGCCTGGTGCTCCGCTTCCCCAATGAATGCCTGTGAGGAACCGGGACATGAGTGTGTGTGTGTGTGTGTGTGCGTGTGTGTGTGTGCGTGCATGTGTGCGTCTGTGTGTGTGTGTGTGTGTGTGTGTGTGTGTGTGTGTGTGTGCGAGAGAGGAATAATAACTGTACCTCTGCATAAAGCATCACATTCAGTCTTGTATTTGCCATAGAGCTGTAAAACATTTACCTTGTCTGGAGTTGTAAAGTGTTCTGATCCTTGCTGTTGCAAAACGTTACATGGCACTTGCACAAATATAAGTTAAAAGTCATTGATGTCATAAGAAAAACTCACTCAATTTAATTCGCAGTGATGGCATTTGTCCTCATGATGCTTTTTCTTTTCTCTCTCTCTCAGTTCCGGCCATGATAACATCGTATCCCAACAACTCGCTGGCAACGAAAGGAGAGAAGATAGAGATGAGCTGTAAGGCCCATGGCGAGAAGCCCATCATGGTTAGATGGGAGAAGGAGGTGGAAAAGGAGAAGCAGTCACATATGATCAATCCAGACATGTGGCGGCACACGGTAACAGTCAAGAACGTCGGCGACGAGGTCGTCTCCACCCTGCAGGTCAGATTCTTCATTTGTGCATTGTCATTTTTCATGCTTGGCCTCTGATACTCTGATGCATATATTTCAAAATGAAACAATCCTTCATACTTAGTTCAAAATATCATACTGATGATCCTTGGTTTAATTCTGAATGCTAGTTTAATTGATTAATTGTTTCTTTTTAAAGGGGACCTATAATGCCCCTTTCACAAAATGTAATATGTCTCTGGTGTCCCCAGAATGTGTCTGTGAAGTTTCAGCTCAAAATACCCCACAGATCATTCATTATAGCGTGTCAAATTTGGGTGTGAGCAAAAACACACATGTTTTTGTATGTGCCCCTTTAAATGCAAATGAGCTGCTGCTCCTGCCCCCCTTTCCAGAAGAGGGCAGAGCTTTAACAGCTCGTGCTTCGGTTGCTCAACAACAACAAAGCTGGAGAATCTCGCGCAGCCAAAATTAAAATTTTCAGTAACGGTGTTCAGCCTTACATTGTTGAACCCGGAGTCGGACACTGATGGAGAAACTTAGGAAGAAGTTACAACTTTTAGAATGCAACTGGACATTTCTGGTGGATGATTAGTCGATAAATTTATGTGGTTGCTGTGGAGTTGATTCAACTCATCGACTAGCATGTGTCGTCATGTTAATCTTTTCTGCAAATCTAGTGTTGAATTGACCCTCGTTTGTGAAGCAGTCCGGCGTAAAATGACGGCATGTTAGCAACACTCTACTACAACAACTCTTCCTCTTGTTTAAATGCGGGTGCACTGTGCAATTCTGACCACGATTTGGTCGTCTGAGACAAGTTTTGATAATCCTAAAAGATTCCTATAATCCTAGGCAGAAATCTGTAGTCTTTGATCGCTAGTTTGACATGTTCACCGACAGCCGATTAATGACCGTTGCAAACATTTTTTACCTCCAACGAAATTCTGGCAATGTCAGAAGATGTGCCGCACAGTCCTGCAGTGTGACTTCTCCTACGAAAAACATCAAATTGTCTTCGTTTTTCAAGATAAGCTGTGATCAAAATTAACGCTAGAGATTTCTTTGTTAGCCACCATTTCAGTCCCGCGCGTAATGCAGCTCACTGTCACCGAATGTGTGTGGGTTGATGATGTAAAACTCCGGACAAGTTTTCAAGCGCACGTCCGTTTTTAACGCGTCTTCACTGTCGTACAGTCTGACATATAGGACAGCTGAGATCCCACAGTGTGACATGAGGATTATAAATCGCACAGTGTGCACCCAGCTTAAAGCAGTCCAACATGGCCTCACCCCCTTGGTTGCATGTTCTCGAGGACAGGGTTTATGTAAATATTGGGGTTTGTGATGTCACTAACCCAGAAAGAAGCTTGTTGTAGTCCCTAGCAGCTGTTTGTTGTAATACTTAAAAAGCGATTTCTGTAAAAAAAAAAAAAATCTCCCTTTGCTTTGAACTTTGAGCGTCGTAACTTTGCAGATGTTGTTTATGAT
Organism: Elopichthys bambusa; assembly: GCA_037101425.1. NCBI lineage: Eukaryota > Metazoa > Chordata > Actinopteri > Cypriniformes > Xenocyprididae > Elopichthys > Elopichthys bambusa. The sequence goes on from CM074433.1 coordinate 40,496,744, forward strand.
CAAGCAGCAACATTACACACTAACTAAAGTTAAAAAAGTGAAATCATAATCAAGGACCCCTTTAAAAAAAGAAAAATCATACCGACCCCAAACTTTTGAATGTTGGTGTTTAAACAAAATACTAGTTTTGTAACTAAAATGTTATTATATTGAATTTATATTTGAATTTTGTTTGAATTTTTATATTCATTACATTTCAGATCTATCCAACGATGAGAGAGGATTCTGGGTTCTTCTCCTGTCACGCCATTAACTCTTATGGTGAAGACAGAGGCATCCTTCAGTTAACGGTTCAAGGTAAGCAGCCGGAAAATCACCTGGGCTTGGCTGGAGATTCTGGGGATTTATTAGGCATTTGAAATTAGACTCTTGAGAGAAATCTCCTGATTTAAATGTCATTGTTTAAATGTGGGGATGATTCCAAAGCCTCTGAAAATCTGAGAGCCGTTTCATTAAATTCTCAGAGCCGCCAGAGCCTCCTAAAGTGGAGATTCGTGAGGTGAAAGAGAGGACCATTGCCCTCCGCTGGACCATGGGGTTTGATGGAAACAGTCCCATCACCGGCTACGATATTGAGTGCAAAAATAAAACAGGTACGTGACTCAAATGAATGCAAACAACAGTAGTTTTTTAGTTAGTTTGGCATGAATAGATCATCATAAACCTTGTAACTGTGATTAAAATGACAATAAATAAAGCTTATCAGCTGACACATGAGATCCAGATTCAACCATCTGCATGTCTCTACCTATAAACAGAAACTTGGGAAAGAGCTCGCAGGACCAGAGATGTTTCTCCCACTTTAAACCAAGCTACCATCATTGAACTCCACCCATCATCCACCTACAACATCCGTATTTTTGCGAAGAACCACATTGGGGACAGCGAACCCAGCAACGAGCTTACCGTAACCACCGATGAAGCAGGTATGATTGACTAGTAGTGGAATCAAATTTACTTCACATCCCTGGTGTTATGTACAATTCATCAGTGCATGTTACTCTTCCATCTTATTTCTGATATTTAAAATGTTTTAAGCAAACTTTCAGGGCTTTTGAATAGGTTTTTTTATTCATAGAACAAATAGTAATGTACACATTGTTAATGTTTCACTTCCTGTTGAACTGTTCCATCGGTTGACACTGAGAAGCAATTATGTTGCAATACTGCCAACTGGTGGTCAAAGTTGACATTACAGGAGAGTGACTGAGATACCAATAAGTACTGGTGCCACTGTTTATGACAAATATGACAGAAGATATCAGACCAGGCTAAATAGAGTTCATTTTTGACCACTCTAGATCCAGAAGGACCACCCCAAGACGTGACGCTGGAAGCCATCACCTCCCAAAGCATAAAAGTTACATGGAAGGTAAGCCACATGGTATTATGACTGTATCAATGCTATTTTATTGTAGTGTATGTAGTATATATTTAATTCCTATTAGCAATATATATAAACACACACACAGAAATATATATATATATATATATATATATATATACACACACACTACCAGTCAAAAGTTTGGAAACTGTAAGATTTTTAATGTTTTTAAAAGAAGTTTCGTCTGCTCACCAACGCTGCATTTATTGAATAAAAAATACAGTGAAAACAGTAATATTGTGAAATATTAATTTAAAATAACTGTTTTCTGTTTAAATATATTTTATAATGTAATTTATTTCTGTAATGGCAAAACTGAATTTTCAGCATCATTAATCCAGTCTTCAGTGTCACATGATCCTTCAGAAATCATTCTAATATACTGATCTTCTGCTCAAGAAACAATTGTACAACATATTTGTGTACAATATATATATATATTTTTTTAATTCTTTGATTAATAGAAAGTTCAAAAGAACAGCATTTATTTGAAATATCATCTTTGGTAACATTATAAATGTCTTTACTGACACTTTTGATCGATTTAATGCATCCTTACTGAATAAAAGTATTAATAAATAAAAATAAAAATTCTTACTGACCCCAAACTTTTGAACGGTAGTATATAATGTTAAAAAAGCTTTGTATTTCAGATAAATGTGTTCTTCTGAACTTTTTATTCATCAAGGAATCACAGGAAAAAAATCACAGGAATAAATTACTTTATAAAATATATTCAAACAGAAAACAGTTATTTTTAAATTGTAATAATATTTCACAATATTATTAAAGTATTTTTAATTAAATAAATGCAGCCTTGGTGAGCAGATGAAACTTCTTTTAAAAACATTAAAAATCTTACAGTTTTCAAACTTTTGACTGGTAGTGTATATAATTTGTTATTTAATTATTATTTATTACTTAATTATTTATTCATTTAGATATTAATAAATATTTATAATAAAAAAAGAAATTAATACTATATTTAATGTGTATATAATTTTAATCTAAATACTAGTTTTATAATAAATGTGTTTACTGTATTGACTACAACTAATTTCAACTAATTTATATATACAGTTAATAAAATGTATGTATAGATTATTTTTATATATATGTATTATTTGTATTATTTATAATATGTAATTATTAATATTTGTTTTATTAAAAACACATTTAAATACAAATTATATAAAATATGTGTGTCTAAGTGTATATATATTTAGATTTAATACTATTTTTATAAAGAAATTGGTATATTGAATTATATTTGACTACAAAATAATAATAGTTTATTTTATGTTTATATAGATAATTTATTTAATTATTCATTGTTTAATTATAATATTTATATATTAATAAATAAATATATAATAATAAGTAGTGTGTGTATAATTGTATTTAATTACTAGTTTAATCACAAATTTGTATACTATATTTATATTTGACTACAAACGTACGAGTTTTGTTTAGTAGTTTTACAAATTTAGTTAAATTAGAACACAACTTACACGCAGTTATATGTGTGTGTGTGTGTGTGTGTATGTATATATATATATATATACATATATAGTACTTTGTAATATATTAATAACTCATAATATTTATTTTATTAAAAAAACATAAAAATGGCAATTATAAAGTGTGTGTGTGTGTGTATTTAGATAAAAAATTCTGATGTAGAGAGAATGTTTAGCCATGAAGTATAAGACTATATTATTTAATTAATTTTTTTTTTTTTGCACTTTTCATTTATGTGGAGCTATATATACAGGTTTATGCCAATAACTGAGGTCTTGCTTATGAAGATATATATCCAAATATAATTTCATCATCTGTAGGCACCACTGAAACATCTCCAGAATGGTGTGATCAGGGGATATCAGGTGTGTCATCGAGAACACTCCATAAACGGCAGTCACCAGTTCGTCTGCATCAGTATGGAGGCCACAGGAGAGACGGAGTCCCTGAGCCTTAACAACTTGAAGAAGTTCACAGAGTACGAGGTGGTGGTGCAGGCCAGTAACAGTGCCGGGCCGGGACCTGCTTCCAGTGAGGTCCGGGCAACAACGATGGAGGACGGTAAGCCATTGTAATCATTCACATGATGAACGGACCAGTTTTTGGAAGACCTATAAATGAATGAACTAATGTAAACAGTTTTTATAACAGTTTTAATTCATCTTTAAAAAAATGAATCATATGCATCAAGCACATTTCTTTAATATTTGCTGCCATCTAGTGGCTACTGGAAATGTTTACAATGCTTGAAATTCTTGTATGGACCGTTTCGAATTCAATCCAAGTTCATTTGTCAGTTTCAGTTTTATCACACCTACTATACATATTCTGTGAGTAATTATATTATTCTGATGATTTACTTTTGGTCTTTTGCTCTCAGTACCCAGCAGAGCTCCAGAGAAGGTTGTGGCCACCGCCGCCTCCCCTGAAAGCATTTCTCTGTCTTGGCAGACTCCATCCAGGGAAGCTCTCAATGGTGTTCTACAGGGTTTCCGCATCATCTACTGGGCCAATCTACCGGACGGAGGTAAAACTCAGACCCCAGCAAGTGCCTGAAATAGTAATAAAAATAGTAAATAAAAAATTAAAATTAGTAATAATAAATAAAATATAAACTACTGTTCAGAAGTTTGGGGTCAGTAAGATTTCTTAATGTTTTAGAAAAAAGTCTCTTATGCTCACCAAAGCTGCATTTTTGTACATATACTGTGTAAAATAAATATTTTGCATCCATGGACCACTAGGGGGCAGCATATACCTTTTCAACTGGGAATTCATCCTTTAGAAGCCATATTGAATACCAATATGAATAATGACTATATTATATAGGCACGGTTTCACAGACAAGACTTAGCCTAAGCCAGGATTAGGCCCAAGTTAAATTAGGATATTTAAGTAGCTTTTATAAACATATACTAGAAAATAACAGTGTGCATCTTGAGACAATGTCCAAAAGTGTGCTTTTTGGGCTAATATTGTCCACAACAGGTTCTATAATGTGGATACATGCAGCTATGCGACTGAGGGGTCTGTAGGATCAATATGCAAATCTATGTCCCAGTGCAGGCGTATTAGCTTACTATAAACTAAAAAAATACATACCACAATACCACCAATGCAGTACGTACATTTTGCAATTCAGCAATATTCTCTTTTCATAAGTGTTGTACCAGCATGCATACTTGAAGTGGCCTCTCGTGAGTGATTTAGACTGTGAGGTTAGTTAATCGATCACTCGACGCTGCAGCACACAAACCAGAGAGCAGCATAACACATTCCACACACCTGTTTAATTGGCTGCTTTATGGCTCTCGATCAACTTGTGCTCAGTAGAACAAACTCACAGCACACATTATGTCGATCTGGCTCTTTCCAGGAGCTATTTGCTTATAAATTGCCTTATTATGAAGCTGCAGAATTCAGCCCGGACGACTCTAGGACAAAATTCAGCAACGAGTTGCAAAAGACATTGGCTCTTTTCCATCGAACAGCAGCAGTTAGAGTGTGAAAGGAAAGATAGATAGCAGGAAAAAATTGAGATATTAAAAATGTAAAACCTGCAACTCTTCTGGATAGCTGCAGAAAGTCTCAGTGTCTGCCCTATATCTCATAAATCAAACCTGCATGGGTTGTAGTTGATTTTATATGACCAATTTTTCAACCTTCACTCTTGATATCACAATATCATAATTTTCACACCAGGGGCCAGTTGCATAAACATAGCCACTATGTTAAGACTATGTCTTTAGAACTAGAAAAAATGAGATGACTAACTCGTAAGACTAGTATAAGTTTTTGCAACCAGCCACAATACGTTTTTAAAAGTACTGTATGTTAAAGTGTACTTCTTTTTCACAACAGTTTGCAAAGCCTGCATGTTTTTTTGTGTGTGAATTTACAGTACTTTAGCATTATATCATCACTATCAGCTACCATATCAACTGACAGCAGGTCTTGAGAAAGGTTTCTCTAAAATCTAAGTCTCTAAATGGTAGGGCTGCATGATTAATCAAAATCGAATCGAAATCGCAATTTGGCTTGATTATGACATTTTTTCCACGATTTTTAATTATATAAATATGTATACAACGTGTTAGTGAAGAGCTGCTTTGTGATCAGGAGTAAATGACGCTCCATCTCTGAGAGCACTGCATTTGAAAAAGCAAACATGAGAAGCGTTTATGAATCTCTTAACCAACAAAAGACAACATTTAATAACATGTTTTTACTCTAAACTCACTTCATAACGACAGTCAAGTGTATGAAATAGCATTTTCATTAGTATTGCATTATAAATATACTTTATCATTATGGAAATACCCAAGAAGGCTTGAAGAACACAGATGAACCATGTATTGTCGTAGTCGTGTGTTTATTATATTCATGTTTAATCAAAGCGTTTCTATCTTGTTTTTATTCAGTCACAGTGATAGTATGATGTCCATATGGGATTTCCTGGAACGACATGTGTTATATTGCGGTAGACATATTAGGAGTATCTGTTTTATACTATAATCAGTATAAAAACAGATGTGTTTAGCACCAAGTAATGCTCACTCGATCCTATTCTGGGTAAAAATAGAAAAAAGAATTATTCTCTTTAAAGAACTTTTAGGGAAATGTATATTCATTATGTTTTTCTTCAGTAACCCTGCATTTTTTTCATACAAGTTTTCTGTAAAATAAAAATATTATTATTTTCTAATTATTATAGTTATATTTAATAACTGTATTAACTATATTAAATACTCTATTTTTAATTTTTAATAAAGAAATGTATTATAATAGTTATATTTCTTATTTGGTTGAATATTTTCATTTAGCAATAATGATAATATTAATAATTATTATTAGGCCTGGGACAATACATCGATTCTCAATTCTCGATTACAATTATTTTGGATCGATTCTGATATTTTCCAAATGTATCGCAAATCGATTCTGATCTTAGTTTTTAACAGCAGATGGCACTTCCAATGCTTCCAATTCCTTTATACACACCACTTAAACCTAAAATAATTATTCATAAAGTTTGAAAAGGTTGAAGCGAATTACAAGGGTGTTCGCAGTGGGCTGTGTTTACATTAATCTCACGTCATAAAAGCATTCTGAGCCAAGGTGCAAATATATTTAACCACTTACATGACTCAACCGAATGTACAAGAGCTGTCCAGAACTCTTCTTCATGAGCATTTGAGTGTGCAGTGTGCATTTGAGTGTGCAGTGCGATTTGAGAGAGAATCGCGATACATTTGGAAAATATCGATCTAGAATCGATCAAAGAATCAATCCAAAATAATTGTATCGAAAATCGATGTATTGTCCCAGCCCTAATTATTATTATTATTATTATTATTAATATATTAGCACAACATTTTGGGCCCTACAAACAAGCAAAACAAACCTGGTATTGTTTTAAATCGCAATCTTAATCAGAAAATTCACAATTAAATTTTTTTCTCCAAATCATGCATCCCTACTAAATGGCCTTGTTGTTTATGGCACTACAGAACTGGGGGAAATCAGAAATGTCACTACCCAGAAGGCCCCGCTGGAGCTGGAGGGTCTGGAAAAATACACCAACTACAGTATCCAGGTGCTGGCCTTCACCAGAGCAGGAGACGGAGTGCGCAGCGACCAGATCTACATCCGCACCAAAGAGGACGGTATGACCGACAGATATCCATTCTGTGACCAACTGAAGCTATAGCATATGTTTTGGGATATCATTGCTGTCAAATTCTGTTTGCCAGTCTGTACGGCATAAAGATTTCTCCAAACAGCCTGACTCTTTTTCCCTGCAGTGCCAGGTCCGCCCGGCGGGGTGAAGGCAGCTGCGGCCTCCAGCTCTGTGGTGTACGTTTCTTGGCTCCCTCCGCTGAAGTTGAATGGCATCATTAGGAAATACACAGTCTTCTGTTCCAGCTCGTATCCCACGGTAAGACTCAGCCAACTGGTCTCATACTAACAGGAGAGATATCAGGCTGGCTATTAAGACAGTGTTAAACAGTGTGTGGAAGTGCAAACATTTTAGCGCAGCGCCAATACTGTGCCATCAAGCTTAAAGGTGATGTTTAAATACCTTCTCCTTTCCCAGCTTTAAGTCAGCATGAAACGGAAGTTGCAATAGTCTTTTCATCCTTATTGTGATGTATATTGTGAGTGAAACAGCTTCTTGAACAAGAAAACATGTAGGTCAGGATTTGATTGTACGGTTGTGGTTTGCTATTGGTCGATCTCATGTGAGTGACAGGTTGCCCCACCCTCACACCAGTAAACACATCATCAGAGAAGAGATGTCACTGCAAGATTAAAGATTAGGAGGGCAAATGAATTTAAAAAAATGATGTGCACGGATGAATCATTTACAATAAATACTGCAATATTCCATTAAAAACATTTTTTTTGTTAACTTTAATATAAGAAACCTGTATGTAGCTGTAAATCTGTTCATCCAACCAATGAAAGACACAAGGACTAACCAGCAATAATTTATTTTGGCTCTCGTTCAGGTGGTCAGCGAGTTTGAAGTGGCCCCGGATGAATTCCTCCACCGGGTTCACAATCTCAGTCGCAACAGGAAGTACAGTATCTGGGTGATGGCGGTTACTGCGGCCGGCCGGGGTAACAGCAGTGATGTCATCACCGTGGAACCTCTGGCTAAAGGTGAGTCAGTTACCTTCATTCTTCAGGAGGAAAGCAGCTGAACTGTGGTTTTAGGAGCGACGTTTTTAAGTCAAACCTCATGTTCAGCACTTCTGCTTTTTGGGTATGTGGAGTAATTAGTTGTATTTTGAGTTCTCGGCACTCTCTTGTGGGCCTTCACATGAGGAGCATAACAATAAGGCATTAGCAATCTTCTGAATACAAAATATGCCATGGTGTATAAATATGCTGAAATATACAAAGGCCCAAAAAAAGGATGACACTTTATTTAGGGTTCAGTTCTCACTTTTAACTCACTAGTTGCTTATTAGCATGCATATTACTAGTATATTGGTTGTATATTAGTACTTATAAAGGACATATTAATGCCTGCATGACAATATTCTACATCTCTTATGCCTACCCAATACCTGTTACATTTTGAGTTTGTTTTTTATCTGTTTTCATGCTTTTTCCCTGTCTTCAGTTTCATAGTCAGTTTTCTAGTTTGTTAATTGTTTCAGTTCTCCTTGTGTGCCTGCCTGGTGTCTTCTGTTCAGGTGTGTCTTGTTAATTTAGTCTCGTTAACCCCTTGTTTGCTGTGTATTTAAGCCTTCTGTTTCTGTCTGTCCTTTGTCTAGCTTTGTTTAACGTTACTTGGTGTGTTGTAGTTTAGTTTCCTGGTTATTTCCCCTGTTCCTTGTTCAGATTACTCTATTAAAAATTCCTGAAAATATCTCCTTTGTTGTGCGATTGAATACTGCAACCCCACCGTGGCAGAAAGCTGGACCAAAACAATACCTAAATTTAAACGCTACAAAAACTACCTTACTAACTATTAGCTATTAGTTAATTGAGGCAAAAATTTTAGTTAATAGGAATACGTGTTCCCTATACTGAAGTGTTACCAAAAAAAGTATTTGGGCACTAAGTGTACGCTTACACAACAACGATCCCCGTTTACACATATCTGCGAAAATGACTAAACGCTGTATTTTGCTGCCAGGCCAGTAGTTGGCGATGTCACTTTGTAAAGAAACAGATGAACACGTAATACGCATGCGCTGCACATGACATCACCGTTTTCACAAACTGCATTTTTGTAGTTTACACTGAGATGATAGTGCTACTGTTTTCAAAAACTTGCATCTTGAAACCCGTTTTCAAAAGTTTGCGGTTTTTTAAGCCCCCAAAATGCAGTTGACATGTAAATGAACGGCCAAAATGCATAAAAATGTTTCCATTTTTAGTTGAAAACGGTGTTGACTTCTAACTCAGTGTGATTTTGAAGTCAGTTCCTCTCAAGTTCATCTTTTTGAACCCAACAAACCTCTTTTAGTGCAATATTTTGTCTTTCTTCAAAATAAACAGCATTTGATATTTTGCTTTCTAATGCAGTAACTTAACATACTTAGTGTACACTAATGTTTGGGGTCAGTCTGCGGTCTTCGGTGCCACATTATCCTTCAGAAATCATTCTAATATGCTGATTTGCTGCTCAAGAAACATTTATTATTATTGTTATGTTTAATGCATCCTTGCTGACCCCAAACTTTTGCATGGTAGTTTTAATATGGTGTAATTTGCAATGATTGTGCTTTGCAGTGGAATTGTGAAGCATTAAGCTTTCACAGGTCAATAAAATAATGAATTGTGGTGTTTTTTAATCTAAACAGCTCCTGCCAAAATCCTCACATTCAGTGGCACTGTTACAACGCCTTGGATGAGGGATGTTGTTTTACCCTGCAGGGCGGTCGGAGATCCACCTCCTGCTGTCAAATGGCTTAAAGAGAGGTAAACAAACCTGTTTCAGGGCTACCAGTGAGAATGTATAGAATATACACTCTCAAAAACAATATTAACATGAGAATGAGCATGTGAATTAAAACAAATGTGCTATATACTGAGTTCAGTATCATAGTGAAGAACATACTGCAGTGCAGCTCTAGCTTTTCGTTAAGAGCAAACACGAGCATCTGAATACCTATGAGTAGAATCAGTCACTGGGGAATGCTGGGAAATGTCAAACTCTGCCCCCTTCATTGACGATTCACACTGTTTCTCGACAGCGGGAGCCCGGCCCCTGCAGTCATTGATGGAAGACGCAGTATCCATGGAAATGGCAGCTTCGTCATTAAAACTGTGAAAGCAGAGGATTCTGGGTATTACACGTGTGTCGCCAGCAATAACTGGGGAACGGACGAAATAATTCTGAACCTCCAGGTTCAAGGTGAGGTGTTAGAGTCGAATGGGATGATCACTTTCTGTATAGCCTCCTCTATGTGTCAGCTTCATTTCCTCTGAGTTATTACGCAGCGTTTCTCACTGTATAAATATCACCTTCAGTCCCCCCAGACCAACCTCGTCTCACTGTGACCAAGACAACCACCACATCTATTACCGTGACCTGGACACCAGGAGACAACGGCGGGAGCTCCATTAGAGGTAAGCCACTTCCATCTTCAGCTGCTTTTCCTGCTGGAGAAAAAAAAAAACAGAGAATAAAACTGTGTGGGTTTTATCTGTCTTTCAGTTGATTATGATTTTTTTTTTTATTTTTTTTTTTTATACATATTCTATTAAAATCCATTTAGTATTTTGTAGCCTGAAAAGCAAAAAACAATTAAAATGTTTTAAAAACCCAATCGAAACAGGTGTGGGTGGTATAAAACCCAATTAAAAGCAGATATTTCCCCTTTAAATTAATATAAAATTGAATTAATGTGCAATTACAGTTGTGTCGACAGGCTTTAAGGTTTTGAATATGGCTCATCCAATCAGAATTTAGAGTCTGAACTATCAGTTTCATTATGTTATTGTGACGTTTTTGAGTCTGTATTTAACCCTGTTGTTACATAATCTGAATCTCTTGTTGTGTTTACTTATTTGATATGAATAATCTGATTGTTTGGTTTGTGCCCATTAAGTTCCTAATGAAAAGAAGAAGAAAAAATCATAAAAGAATACACGTTCATTTGATTAAAATATTACTGGATTATCCCCCAAATGTCATTATATGGTTAACAAAATAAACACTACTGTTAAATTTTGTTTTTTGAAATAAATGTATAAAATGCATAAAAATGTTTCATGAGCATCAAATTAAAATGATTTCTGAAGGATCATGTGACACTGAAGACTGGATTAATGATGCTGAAAATTCAGCTTTGCATCACAGGAATAAATTGCATTTTAAAATATAGTGAGATAGAAAACAGTTGTTTTAAATTGTAATAATATTTCACAATATTACTGTTTTTCCTGTATTTTTGATCAAATAAATGCAGCTTTGGTGAGAAGAAGAGACTTAAGAGAAGACATATGAGAAATCCTGTCTATCCCCAAACTTTGAACAATACTGTAAATATAAACCATTTACATAACAACCATTACATATGTGTATAGATATAAAATATTAAGTGTGTGCTTTCGGACACAAAATGTGTTTGAATTTGTAAAATACAGCAATGTCTACAGTGCATTCATCCTCCCTTGTCACACTAACATGATACTCTGTTGTTGCGAAAGAAAACCACTCTCTTAGTATTGTGCTGATAAAGTCATCACTATAGCAACTGATGTGGATGTGCTGGATATTAATGGATCTGATTCATCACATGAAAAATTAAGTTCAAAACAATGATTTGTTTTTGTGAATTAATTCTGTCTGACTTTTGTCTGTCTTCATGCAGGATATATTCTGCAGTACTCAGAGGACAACAGTGAGAAGTGGGGAAGTATTTCCATTAGTCCTAGTGAGCGTTCCTACCGTCTGGAGAACCTCAACTGTGGCACCTGGTACAAGTTCACGCTAACGGCCCAGAATGCTGTTGGTCCGGGCCGAATCAGTGAGATAATCGAAGCGAAAACTCATGGGAAAGGTGTGCGTTTTATTTTGCACTAATTTATTCTGTAAATATGGTTTCATGAGTATTCCCAAATAATGGTGATCCAGCTAACAAAAATAAGAATGTTTTGCTAACGTTCCCTTTTCAGTTATGATAACATTATTTTTTAATGTTTTAAAATGGAAACATTACTTTTGAACGTTCTCCAAACGTTCTGGAACAAGTAGTAACATTTAAAAAAACATTAGATGAACATCTAACTTAGACAGTTCCGAAAAAAACATTCCCTGAACAATGTATAAATATCATTTTTGTGCTAACATTTTGAAAACATTATTAAAGATTATTATTAGTAATACTGGAAGAAGGTTTGTTTATAACTTTGGGAGAACTTTGCCAGAACGTTAGCCAAAGTTATGAGAAAGTTCCCTGTTAGCTGGGGATTCCCAGGGATTGTATTCCTTGAATGAAATGTAAGTCGCTTTGGATAAAAGCGACTGCCAAATGCATATATGCAAATTGTTGAAAATAGTGATCATAAACACCCTTCCTGTTCTCCTTCTTCCTTTTTACCCTTCACAGAGCCACAGTACTCCAAAGAGCAGGAGCTGTTTACTAGCATTAACGGCACGTGTGTCAAACTCAACCTGATTGGCTGGAATGATGGCGGCTGTCCAATCACTTCCTTCACTCTGGAATACCGTCCGTTGGACAGCCCCGTGTGGACCAAAGCAAAGCACACGTCTCTTACAAAGAGCTACAATCTGCTGGACCTGCAGGAAGCCACGTGGTACGAACTGCAGATGAAGGTGTACAACAGCGCCGGACTGGCTGAGAAACGAGTCAAATTTGCTACTCTGAACTATGACGGCAGTAAGTGAAGTTTGATCAATACCTCTTTGCACCTTTAAAGATGACCTAATATGCTTTTTTACATTTTCAACTTTCTTTAGTATGTAATGTTGCTTTTTGAACATGAAAAAGGTCTACAAAGTTACAAAGCACAAAGTCCACTCCAAAGGAAGTTATTCTCTATATAAGAAAACATTGTTTCTGAACTCCCTGAAACGCATTGATTGTAGTCTTGAGTTTTCTTCTGGGAAAGAATATTCCTCATTTAAATAATTCCTGCCCAAGGCATACACACAGAAAAAGGGGATGTCCACAATATAAACCCGAATAAGTTGGCAAAACTCAAAAAATTGAGGCAATCGATTACATCAAAATTTTTAAATTCAAAATAAAAGTAAGCAGAACTGGCAGATTATTATTTTGTACTCAAACATTTTAATTGTTCTTAAATCAAATATTTGAGTAAACTAATTCATACATTTAACTTAAAATTATCATGTAATCTCAACGTAAACATTTTAATTTGTGGAAACTTAGCTAGCTATAGCTAGATAATACAGAAAATCAATACAGAAATTCCAGCCCAGTTTCAGTTAAACCTCAATTTGTCTAAATTAAAAGATATGAGATCAAAAACTTATAGCAATGTAACAGTTCAGTTTACTTAAAATATATCAGTTCTGTGAACTCAAAAGAAAAAGAAAGTGCTAAGTACTCAATTTGACTGAACTAATTTGTTTAAGTTTGACCTACTCAGACCAATTAGTTATTATGAGTGTTAAGAGTTTACAGTGCAAGAGACAAGCTGTTTTTCCACCCCGGATATTACGTGGTTATGGTAAGGGGCATGACATTTCCAAAAAACTCTCGAATCAGTTGCCCAGTAACAACACACTGGTCCAGCCCACCAATCAGAGCACATTGCGCTTTTTAGAAGGAGGGGCCTCACAGAGACAGGAACTAAACAGAGAGTTACAGACAGACTCTGAAGTGAGGTGCTGCAACAATATAAAATATGTGAAAAATAATGAGTTTTTTGAACATTCCTTTTTTTGAAAAAACCTATTCTAGCAGGGCCAAAAAACAAAATTAAGGTATAATAGGTCCTCTTTAAAATAATCATCAAAAATCTGTTTGTACTTTAAAGCTAAGTATTGAATCTGTTTGCGAAAGGCACCATTCCTCCACTGGTGAAGACTGCGGTGAAGAACCCGGTTAAGAAAACAAGCAACCAGGGAATGAAGATGATGGTGACGATCTCATGCATCTTGGTGGGAATGGTGCTGCTCTTCGTCCTGCTGATGGTGCTGAGAAGGAGGAGGAGAGAGCAGAGGCTGAAGCGGCTCAGGGGTCAGATGGTTTTCACAGCTCTTAGCTACAGATCAGTGTTTTCAAAGAGAAGGTGTAGATTCGTAGGCGTAAATACAGACAGCATATGTTGTTTGAGATTTTACTCATATCAGCCTATTTTTCTACATTCATTTACAGTTTACGTTAATAAAGCTTATTGTTTGTTCCACAGATGCAAAAAGTTTGGCTGAAATGCTTATGAGGTAAACATTTGATTGATTTTCAGTTTTTTTGAGCAAAAGCAGCCCAATATAGAAACTCTGTCATCATTTACTTGCCCTCATTTCATTCCAAACTCATATGACCTTTTTTCTTCTATGCAACAGAAAGTAAAATATTTTGAATAATCTCTGAGCTGCTCTTTTCCATTAAATGACAGTATAATGATTCAAAATGACTAAAAGAATCATTAAAGGAGTTCATATGATGCAATATGTTCCAAATCTTATCAAGCCTTAAAATAGAATCAGTGTTTCGAAAAGATTCACTTGAATGGACAGTTCTAAAGAATATTATGTGGAAATTACTCAAACATCAATGAATCAATCTCTTTCTACATTTTATTAACAAGCACCATCAGGTATACTATATACACTATATTCAAATTCTTCTGAAGCCATTCAGTTAAATAATTTTTAAATCAGTTCTTAAGAATATTGTAGACAATATAAATACATTAAATAAACCACAAAAAGCTGTTGCTTCAGAAGATTTAAAGGATTTTCGGTGCTTTTATGGTGAATTTTTTTGGTCCTTTTTCAAAATTGACAGCCCTTGGTTGCCACATTCTTATATTTAATGGAAACCGCAGCTTGGAAATTCTTCAAAATATCGTATTTTGTGTTCCACAGAAGAAAGAAACCATATAGGTGGGTGAGCAAATGATAAACTATTCCTTTGATGGCTCACAGGTCATACTGACCTTGTGAAAGCTGAGATGTTATTCACAGGCTTATTTGTGTTTTTCTCCAGTAAGAACACAAGGCCTTCAGACACCATGAACAAACAACAGCAGACCCTCCGCATGCACATCGACATTCCCCGAGCGCAGCTGCTCATCGAAGAGAGAGACACCATGGAAACAGTGGGTGAGTCGTGTTCGCTGAACCACGTTCAAACCTGAACATTTATCTGAGAAACAGCGATACTAGGAGCCTCTAATAGTTCCATCTCTCCCTTCGCTCTTAGACGACAGATCAACGGTGCTGTTGACCGATAACGATTTTGGAGAAACTGCCAAACAGAAGTCGGCCACTGTCACGCACTCCGTCCACTATCAGTCTCTGTCGCAGGCCACCGGCCCGCTGGTGGATGTCTCTGATGTCCGACCTGGGACGAGTAAGAGCAGTCTGTCGAGTAAGAGAGAAACTTTTTTTCAGCTTTCTTAACAAATAAATAATACATGTATATTTGACTGTGCTGTTTGTTTTGTAACCATCCTCAGATCCCACCTCTCGCCGTACAGCTAAAGCTGGTCCTGCAGCCCGTAATCGCTACGCCAGTCAGTGGACACTGAATCGCCCTCACCCTCCTGTCTCCGTCCACACTCTCAGCACGGACTGGAGGCTGGGAACTCCCAGAGTGGCCGGATCGGTGGACAAGGAAAGCGACAGCTATAGTGTCAGTCCATCACAGGACACTGGTCAGTCTGCAAACTCACAACAGCCTACACTGGAAATATATGTATATCTTTACATGTATATAGTATATGTACCCATCATTACAGCTGGGTACTTTAGCTCATTTGTTTTTATTATATTATATTTTTGTATATTATTTTTAATATAAATAATATTTACCTACACCTAAAACACTTTAAAACATATAAAATGGCATGCAGGAACATCCATGAATATCTATTGAATCATTGAATCAGTTTTGACCAGATTCATTTTAACAGACAGATTTAAAGAATATTATGTGAAAATGTCTTCACTACTTCACTACTCTTTCAGCATTTTATTAAAATACACTACCATTCAAAAGTTTGGGGCCAGTAAGATTTTTTATTTTGAAGGAAATTAATACTTTGAATAAGGACACATTAAATTGATCAAAAGTGACAGTAAATACATTAATAATGTTACAATTTAAAATAAATGCTGCTCTTTTGAACTTTCTATTCATCAAAGAATCCTGAAAAAATGTATCACAGTTTTCACCAAAATATTAAGCAGCACAACTGTTGTTTTCAACATTGATAATAATAAGAAATGTTTCTTGAGCAGCAAATCAGCATATTAGAATGATTTCTGAAGGATCATGTGACACTGTGACACTGAAAATTCAGCTTCGCCATCTCAGGAATAAACTGCATTAAAAAGAAATATTAATATAAAAAGGATTTCTTTCAAAAACATAAAAAAAATCTTACCAGCCCCAAAATTTTGAACGGCAGTGTATCTCTGTCATCGTTTCTTCTGAAAGGAAACTTAATAATAATAATAATAATAAGCATTTTAAATTAGCATTTTTAAATATAATATTGATAAGAACAGCAAAGCTACTATTGTTGTTGATGAGTTCTGACCCATTGTGTTCAGACCGCGCTCGCAGCAGCATGGTCTCCACTGAGAGCGCGTCTTCTACGTACGAGGAGCTGGCCAGAGCCTATGAACATGCCAAGATGGAGGAACAACTACGACATGCCAAGTTCACCATCACAGAGTGTTTCATCTCAGACACATCCTCCGAGCAGATGACCGCCGGCACCAATGATTACACGGACAGTCTGACATCCAGTACACCGTCAGAATCAGGCATCTGCAGGTTCACTGCCTCACCACCCAAACCACAGGATGTCTGCAGGGTGATAAACATGGCCGTACCCAAGGCCCACAGACCAGGTGAGACAACTGGTGGGAGGTAATGACTCTAAACTCTGTTTTGCCTAATTGGAGATGTTCTTAATAATCTGGAAAAAAGTTGGTAGAGTTAGCATTTAGGAGCACCATTTTAAGTCATTATATGCTCCCAAAAGCTAAATAATGCTGCCTTCTAAAGGTGCGGTCATATTAGCAAAATTTTGGTGAGATTTCGCTGCCAAAAAAAGTCCATTGTTAATAGTGTAGCAATTAATGAAGCACAGCTCACATAGAAATCACTCTCGAGCCAAGCATCTTTTTGTTAGTGAACTCTGAACACAAGTGAAAACTGCAAACTTTTTTAACTCCTGATTGCACGTTCCTGTTGAAATGTCTGGATTTCGCCCACGGAATTTCACTGTGCATCAGGGCTGCCAGGTTTTCGCAACAAAACTTGCCCAATTGCTACTTAAAACTAGCCCAAAACTAGTCCAATCGCGTTTTTGGCAGGGTTCCCCTGGTAAAAATTTGGGGTCACTTCAAAACCGCAGACTTGGCAACACTGCTGTGCATTGGTAAATGTAACTGCACATTAAGACATATCCAAAATCTAAGGCAGAATCCTTTCTGGATCTCATTACAATTGATTTGTTTACACAATATTTGTTTCTACTGTGTTTTTATGCTTTTATTTGAGTATTACGTTTTTAGATTAGTAAAATGCTAGCATCAAACTCTATTCAATGTCTATTGTAAGCAGATACTCTCACATGAAGAGAGTATTCATCTTGTAATTTGACCCAACCCTGCTGAAAAAAAACCATCTTAAACCAGCATAAGCTAGTCTCCCAGGACTGTCTGCTATCTGGTTAAGAAGGGTTTTGGCACTTTTTAGCAGCTAAACAGCAGCTAAGACCAGCAATCCAGGTTTAAAGTGTATTTTTCAGCAGGGAGCTTATATACAGTATACGAAAAACAGTATGGCAAAAGAGAGTCCGAATTCGTGGTAGATGAAAAGTACCCTGATGGCCTACTCCTTCTGCCAAGATTCTGGAGAGTGCATTTAATGGGCAGTTTACTATCCATGAAGCCATGTGATAGGAGTTGTAGATCAATGACAGTGACTGCATGGTGGATGTAGTACATCAGAATTTCATTCATACTACCCATATTCATATTATGTAGAACATATTTTTTAAGTTTAAAACTTTGGTTAAGTTTCAAACCAAATGTATTAGGCAGTATGACATTTTAGATACAGTATAACCGGTCCTACTCGACCTTCTCCGAGCGGGATTTGAACCATCCAGCATGGAAGGTGGGCGTGCTAACAAGAACGCTAAAGACCGCAGTCTCTAGTGTGCCTCTTGAGGCCAGAAGAGTGAGGTTTACAGGCACAGCTCTTACTGGCCTATGTCACACTCACCCCCCTAAACCTCACTCCCATCCGGGTCAAGGCACCAAAAGTAACCGGTCATACCCAACCTGCTCTGAACGGGATTCGAACCGCTGTCTTCACCATAGGAGGAAGGCGCGCTAACAAGGACGCTAAAGACAGCAGTCTCTAGCATGCCTATTGAGTCTAGGGGAGTATAGTTTAAACACACAGCTATTACTGGCGTACATTACACTCACCCCCCTAAACCTCACTTCCTTCTGGGCCATGGCACCAAATGTATGGCACCGGTCCTACTCGACCCACTCCGAGCGGGACTCGAACCAGCATCTCCAGCATTGGACCTGGGCGTGCTAATACGCCTCTTGTGGCCAGGGGAGTAAAGTTAACATGCACAGCTCTTATTGGCCTACATTACAACAGCAAAAGACTAAAGATGAATGACTAGCTCCTTTGAAGGTAGCTGGTATGAATATAAGAAAGTCACGGAAATCACAGATAGAAATATGCAATCAAAGTTGAATTCCCTTTTGAAAAATTGAAAAAAAGTTTTTTTTTCTTACAGGAGGGGAGCTCGTCCACCTGCCTCCGTACCTGCGGATGGACTTTCTTTTGAACCGGGGTGTGTCGGGAGCCTCTCGTGAGGCGGCGATGGGCCAGGCCTGTTTGGAGCCGCAGAAAACCCGTTCGCTGAAGCGCCCCGGCCTGCTGGAGCCGACGCCCATGGAGGTGCCGACCAGCAGGGACGTGCAGCAGTGGCAGCCGGGCACGGCCTCGACGCTTCCGCAGAGAGAGGCCGGAACGGACTTGGCGCAGGCTGCCAAAATCAGCACCTCCCAGGAATCACTGCTGGACTCCAGAGGACACTTAAAACAGAACAACAATCCCTACGCAAAGTCCTACACACTGGTATAACAAAGACCGGACAAAAATAAAAACATCAAGAGCAAAAAGCGAACTCTTCATGCGCGGTTGTATATATATTTCCACTTCTACTCCTAACAGTTTCTTTATTTTAAGCTTTTTTAAACAGTGAATTCACTTCTTAAAGACGACTCCACACCAAGAGATTGCCAAAATGATTTTATTATTATTATTATTATTAATAATTACGATGACTATGATGATTTACTAATTTACTTATTTTAGCAGTTAGTGTGCACAAACTAATGACTGGGAACCCATTTTAATTTTTCTTTTTAC
The DNA here is from genome assembly GCA_037101425.1 of Elopichthys bambusa. Classification (NCBI taxonomy): domain Eukaryota; kingdom Metazoa; phylum Chordata; class Actinopteri; order Cypriniformes; family Xenocyprididae; genus Elopichthys; species Elopichthys bambusa. The sequence goes on from CM074433.1 coordinate 40,516,250, forward strand.
TGAAATTTCTTTGTGTAATTAGTTTGAGATACAGCGTGAGAGTGATTTCCATTGGTCCAAAGTTGTCACCGTTCTGCTTCGAAGAAATCCATTTCCTGGGAGTGCATGAGTACGAACCGATTTAAGACGAAGATGACAGTATGAATATCGACCGCTGGAGGGTCCAGCCCAGAATTTTTTGACTACAAAAATAATCAAATGTGAAGATTTCGTATTCTTATGAGTATAAATATATAAAAAAAATATATATATAAAATGAGATTTTTTTTTTATTTGTGGGTATTACAGGGAAATTTTTTGATTTGGTTAATAAAGTCCTTTAGTCATGTTTGCACATATCTTGTTTAACCTAGAAAAGCAAGTCTTGATTAATTATTTGTGTTCCATTCTCTAATGGTGCAATATGAAAATCCATGAACCATGTTTGCTTTCTACTGTACTGTATCTCACCCATGACGTGAGCTCCTGAGAGCCGGAGCGAATTAAATGACAGATTCAGGTGTAAATTAGCTGCAGTGGAAGCAAGGGTTGATTTAGCATGCTGCATGGGGGGAGATCGGACCACCTACTGCACTGACAGTGTGATTCTTTCACCCCCTATGTGTAGTGCACTAGAAAGGTGTCTTCAGGGCACACTCTCTCTTGTCTTCATTAGATTTATTTTTGCTGCATTGCAGAGATGCTGCACTACAGGGAAAACTGAGACAATCTAAAGAGATCCCCTAAAAGAATTACAATTATGATAATATTAATAAAGAACCACAAGCAGTTCTATATGATTATGGGCGTATGGTGGCAATATGGTATTGTTGCCGTTCTGCACCAAACTGTCTTGCAGGGAGAGTTGTGATGAAGAATTGAGATGATATTTCACTATATTTGATTAGATAAATCTATTGTCCTCACTATACTCATTTACAAATGTTTTTTTGTTGGTTTTCACCTTTTTTCTTTCTTTTATTTTTTTCCTTTTTTTTTTTTTTTTTGAGACAGAGTGCTCACAGTTGTGACACTCCAGAAAAGATTTTCCATGATAATCCTGTGGACTAATAAAAGGTTGATCCCCAAACGAATCTGGCAGTTTGGTTAACACTTTTCATTTTGCTGTGGGATATAAAGGGATCCGAGCGTATGTGATGAACGGTGAAAATGATCGGCTTAATATCTAAACCGAGATGGGATTCCTGGGAACTTCAAGTAATAATTCACCCCATTTATGTTGTTACAAACCTTCAACATTTCTCCTTTTGTGTTTCATAAAACAAAGAAATTTATATACAGGGTTTGAAATGACATGAGGGTAAGTAAATGATTTTAATTTAGGGTGAGCTATTGCTTTAATCACAGCAAAGACAGAATCACCATTTATCGGATCATCTGGATGAATACTAGAGACATTTGGTTTTGGAAATAATACTTAAATGAGAGATCGAGAGCTTAGCAGGAACACAATGAAAGTAGAACCAAAGGAAGCAGAACTTTCCTCTTCCTGTCGGTGTTCTTCTCCTCAGCTACGGTGGCCCAGGGGGGAAACAGCTGAAAATTAGCAATGCAAACAAAAGTTAGAAATATTCCACAATGCAACTGAATTAAACCACAACATAAATAGTCCATAGCACAATGTCAATCATCAGTACAACAGAAATAAGCCACAAATTGGTTACAACAGAGTGGAAATAACCGCTTATTTCCAGTTGTCGTTTTGCTAACTATTGCGCTTATTTACGTTTTGTTGCAATGCAACACAAAAGTTTTGTATTAGCAACATGAAAATGTTTTGCAACACTGCAGAATTATCTTTTAATGCAAAGATTTTACCTTTTTATTTTTATATTTTTTATTTACAAAATGTATAGGCCTAATGGTCATCTGTCATCTGGTAAATAAAATTCAGCGCTAGGTAACTGATTACATGTAATCTGGATGACAATGGATTACAGTTTGTAAGTAATCTACCCAGCACTGATTGTATTAATATGCAATCCTCCTTTAAACAAGATAAACGGGTTTCATAAAGTTTTTATATACTACCACGGTAATAACAAGTAACTAGTTTCCCTGTTTCCTATTTATTTTTTAAAATAACGGGCTTGAATTTAAAGGTAAAATCAGGTTTGTGGTCAACATTACTTGAAGAAACGTTGTTTTATTCTACATCATAAATTACAGTCAAAGGAAACCGAGGGAGCCTATTAAGCCTTTATGAAACGAGGGAACCGTACAGTATGAGGCCATTTCTCTTGCTAATGCTAATTGTCTTCTGGACTTTAGAATTAGAAACTCTACCTGAAGTAACTTGGAGAGAAAGGAATTAATTGCCTTGTTTTCATCTTTTGTTTACCATTCTAATTTTGTTGCGCCAACCTCGACCGCCGTACCTCACAGTCTGTTGTTTGGTGTGTGAATTCCCGCACGGCCTTCAAAGAGCGCGAGCAACTTTCTTAAATTGCCGTATTGATTCAGAGGCTTTCCGTGAAGAGCTAGAGACAGCCGCTCTTCCTGGAGCACTTGGACAGAAATTGGTTTTATAGTGCTATGTCAGCCTGGTGGGTAATGGGGGAACACGTTAGTCATTGTGACAACTATATTCTCCATCTTCTTCGGAAGTGGGCAACAAATTAAGCGTCGCTGGCACATATTTATAGATGGCTTCGCTCAGCTGTTATTAACCACCGTCCACCGTCATAAATAAAGCTGCAGTGTGTTGAATTCTGATCTCCCTCAGAAACACAAAGCTGTCAGCAGCACAACACTGATGCCATCGCAATCAAGAGAAACGGAAAGAGTTCCTCTCTTGGTTGGGAATGCATGCTTACTAAATGAATACTATGCAGTAGACAGCCCACTACTATTAAAAAAAGTAGTAAGTGGAGCAGTAGGCAGTATTCCAGCAAAAGTAGTATGCTACATGACTTCATCAGGTTGCAAGTGAAGTCTTATTATTTTGCATTTTTAATCAAAATGTCAGCATGATGAAATAATAAAAAATCATCACCAACATATTAAAGGGATAGCTTACCCAAAACTGAAAATTCTTATTGTATGCTTTTATTCACATATAAACATTGATCAGCAACTTAGAGCACTCAAATCTGGTAAACAGAAGCTCAAGTATGCTTGCTTGATGTGCAAGAACTAATGAGGTTCATTCTCGCGTGTCACGCAGCGCATTTGAGCTCCCGCAAGCGCTCTATGTATGTTCGCTGTTTATATGTGAATAAAATCGTAAATTAAGAATTTTAATTTTTGGGTGAACTATCCCTTTAATATGATGAATTCAGTCTGTTCATCATATAAAGCGATAGTGTCTGTTCAGAAGACAAACACTCGATTCATATGGATTTACTTTACGATCTCTTTATAAACGGTTTGAAGCATCAGAATTTTGGGTGAACAAAAAATGTTGGGGACAGAAATCTCTCAGATTTCATTAAAAATTTCTTCATTTATGTTTCGACGATGAAGGAAAGTCGGGGTTTGGAACGACATGAGGGTGAGTGATAGAATTTAAATTTTTGGGTGAACTATCCCTTTAAAAATAGAAAAGGTCAAAGTTGAGCTTATTGCATTATGGGATACAGTGTTTCATGAGGTAAGTTCTGTTTTATACTGCACATTTTGACAAAGTACTGTAGTACTGTAGGTAAAATAGTTGCATAATGTGTACTGCAGGTAAAATTAGTCTGCTAGTATGCTATTTGGAACTTAATGAGTTAAAATTAAGGCTAATATTACTTCCTGTTCATTAGCCACACTGGAAATTGAAGATCAAGTCAAGCACTTTGCCTTGTGGGATATTTAGAGATATTCAGAAATAGTAAAAGTAGTATGAACGTAATACTTTTGTATCTGGACCTGCAAAACTGATCCTGTTTTGTGTACACAGGCTGTTTGACTGTTTGCATTATTTTCAGTGTGTATTTTACAGTTTGGAAGTGAATAATACTGATTAATACACATTTTATCTCAGTGTTTTTCCTGTGTGAGCAATAGCTTTGGATCAGTATGAATCCCTCAGTGTTTTCTTTTCTATCCTGTGTACATCAGAGCATAACTCCCCCTCCCAGTGCAAACCTAATGAACCTGTCAGACCTCAGCATGTGGTTCTGAACAGAAAAACTCCCATAATTAGACCCATGAGGGGGATTTTCGCTGAGCCTCTTTGAAACATCCTATACATGACTCACAGAGCTCAACACATATAGCGGAATGACACCAAAATATATTAAAACAGCATTTTATAAGATTGTGGTGGCTGATGATATGGGCTTCCGTCTTCTTATTCTATATTAAATAAGTGTTAATTAATTCAAGTAATTAATTGAAACACTTTCAGAGATCAATAAACCAAGATTGGGATTTAGAATGTATTCATCGCAATGGCTGTGTCCAAAACAGAAGAATCTGCCTCATTGCTCAATCGTTGACTTAACGGATAGCATTTTGAATGAAGGAACCTAAGGAACCGATTTCAGACTGGCTTCTAATCAGGAGATAACCAAGTGAAAATGTAATGGCCAGAAGAGACAGGAGACCAAATAATACCACCAGTGTCTATTAGTTTTTTTGTTCGGACAAAGAATGGAAATAATAAAGAATTTAACAATTTCCTGAATTTTCACTAAATATAACTTAGAACTAGAAAATGTCCTGTGTCCTAAACCGAGTCACTGATTCAAAACTGCCTGAAATGGTACATACTCGAAATCATCGAATCTTATATAATCTATTCACTTAGACATCCTTTTGAATCAGTTTTTTCAGATGATTCTATTTCGATTGAGTATGTCATAATTATGACTTTGAATACCATAATTTCGACTTTTTATGTCATAAAATTTAGCATGTTATCCAATTTAGTATGTTATAATTGATTTTGCCATAATTTCGACTTTGAATGTCAAAATTTCGACTTAGTATGTCATAATTACGACTTGTATATCATAATTTTGACTTTGTACGTCATAATTATGACTTAGTATGCAGTGTGGGGGGAAAGTTACTTTTAAAAGGTAAAAGAAGTAACTAATTACATTACTTTTTTGGAATGTCATTTTTGCGTTTCTTTTTTTAATGACAAAAAAACAAAAGTTCTATTTTTGGTAAATGTAAAGGCCCTTTCACACCAAAAGTGAAATTAATATGCCTCAGGCAGACGGAAATGCAAATTACGCCTGTACAGAAGAGGGCAATAAATGGGAAAAGAAAGTAACTTGCAATACTTATTTGAAAAAGTAACTCAGTTATTTTGTTGGAAATTTTAAAGTAATGCGTTACTTTACTCATTACTTTAAAAAAGTAATCAGGGGGAAGTTGCATAAACATAGCCATTATTTTAAAGTCCCCCTGTCAATAATTTTATCCCTTAAAACTCATCTCTGATCACCAAAATGACATATTTAAACGTTTTTTCTTTATCTTTAAAATAGCTTAAATGTAACTCTACACTCTTCCTTCATTTAGTATAGGTGGATCTATGAATATGCTAATTAGCGTGGTTTGCATCTTACCTCAAGGAGAGAACCTTTTCTTTTAACTTGGGGAAATGTTTCTCATCCCGTGCTCAAATCTCCTTTGGTGTTCTGCAAGGCTCTATTTTAGGTCCTCTTCTTTTTTCTTTATATATGCTTCCACTTGGTCATATTATTCAGAAAGACAACTTATCGTATCATTTTTATGCCGATGACACTCAGCTTTATCTTCTCATTAAAAATAACACCTGTTCTCTGTCTAATCTGTTTGCCTGTCTTTAAGACATTAAATGCTAGATGGACACAAAGCAGATCAGCACTGTGGTGAAAAGTAGTTTCTTCCAGTTAAGATCAATTGCTAGAATCAAGAGGATGCTTTCTAAGAGGGACCTTGAAACTGTAATTCATGCTTTTATCACATCAAGGTTAGATTACTGTAATTCACTTTATCTGGGTTTGCCTAAATCATCTTAGGAAAGTCTGCAATTGGTGCAAAATGCAGCAGCCAGATTACTAACTGGCACTAGAAAACATGCACATACAATATGACTCCTATACTTGCCTCTCTACACTGGCTACCGGTCAAGTTCCGTGTTGAATTTAAGATTCTGCTTTTTGTTTTTTAAGCTCTACATGAATGTGCTCCCCAGTATATTTATGAATTATGCAACCGGACCCTGATTACATAAATCAAGTTCAACACTGTTAGTATGTCAGAATTATGATTTAGCAAAGCATGATTTTTTTCTTATGTGGCGTCAGTTGAACTGTATGCAACAAATGTGACATTACAGCAAGCGTTTGGCGATACATTGTTGGAAAATGTTGCTTGTTACAGTCAGTGTTGAAAGAAACATAGATGGTATTAATAATATGTTAAAATAATCAGTCAATCAGTCTTTGAAGTCATCCTAATATTTATTCAGTTCACATATGATTATTTCCAACTGTTTGGTGTCAGGAATATTACAATACACTGTTGACAAAACATTGACTTGGTTAAGATGATAATGACACACCACAAACACAATATCAGTTCATCTATGCAGACGAAAAGAAAAAAGAAAAAACAACAACAGAGGTGAAAGACTGAATAAGGCTGTTTGAATCTTAATGATTTTAGTTTTAGATGCCGTACAGGATGTTTTCCTTGAGCAACATTCTCAGTCATTTGGCATTAAATAAACTATCACAGAAGTGCTTAACACTTTAAGATGGATCTTTTCAAACACCTTGATGTTAATGAGACAAGTCAGTTCATATTTATCAAAAAATAACAAAAGTATTTTAAAAGGAAAGAGAAATTTATTGAAAAAATCTATGTACTAGGGGGAACCAAAATATCACATTTTATTCCTGACAGATGATGGCAAAAGGCAAATTGCCTCTTCGCCTCTCATCTGCCCCCACCACCACCCCCACCCCAACCCAATCAACCCATGACCCCCCACCCGAGAACAGTGCTGTTTATCTGACATGCAACTCCCTGCCCTAATGGTGGCGTTGGGCCCACGGGGGCAAGGGATGCCCTACATGGGCGTGATTATGATTTCACCGTCTGCTTCTTCTTCTGGAACTTTCTGAACTGCGATTGGATGGCGACTGCAGCCTTCTCCGTCTCGGGGGCGCCCATGTCGATGTCAATGTCCTCAGCGGGGACTTCCTTCTTGGATGGGTCTGTGGGAACGAAACATTGTGTATTGGACTGATATTGTGCACTGCATTTCTGTTACTGCAGTTCTGCAGTCAGGCTTGAATCTACTCTTTATACTTCATACCTTTGTGCTCTCACTCTTAGAAGAAAAGGTTCTATATAGAAGCTTAAAGAGCTCTGTCAGGTTCTTCATATATAGAACCTTTTAGGGCTTCCCATCATGGAATCATTGAATTTAGTTTGAATTTATTAATTTTCTTTTAATTAAGTCTTACTTTAAATTGTATTATTAAACAGCTCATAAACTAGAAAAACACTAGATAAAAAATAAAAAAAAAAAACCTGTTAAACATGAAAGTATTTTGCAATCATTTAAGACATAGGGTTCTATTGTCATGTGGTTTGTTTCATGTCTATAGTTTCATGTCTTTTATTTGGTAAAGCCAAGATGTCATCCGCCAAGGTGGCCTTCACGCCTGAGTCATCCGCCAAGATGGCCGCCACGCCTGAGTCATCAGCCAAGATGGCCGCCCCATCTGAGTCTTCAACCAAGCTGGAGTTTTCAGCCCACATGACTATGACTATTTACCAAATAAAAGACATTAAACTATAAATATGAAACAAACCCCCAAAACCACGTGACATCTATATAGAACCTCAATGAACCTTAGTGTATGAAATGAAAAGATTATTAATGAACTAGTTCATCAAAAAGCAACATTCTGCACCATTTACTCTTCACCATGTTGTTCCAAACTCATGTGACTTTTTAAAGTAAAAAAAGGAGATTTTGTAGCATATTCACTCTGTTCTTTTGCATTTTTAGTAAATAACTTTCAAATTTTCATTCTATTCCTCATACAAAGCTGCAGTGATGTGAATTTTTTTCAAAATAATATTGGTAACACTTTACAATAAGTGTTACAATAACATTAGTTAACATGAATTAATGAAAAGTACTTGAAAAACACTTGTGTTAAGTAAGAATAATAAATATTGTAACAAATATATTAATAAAATTAATAAAAGTAATTGAATCTTAACTAATGGAACAAATGTTAAATAATGGAATGTTTTACCATAATATTTAATTAATATAAATACAGTAATTTGGTTTAAAACAGCATGAGGGTTAATTATGACAATTTCATTTTTGTGAGATCTCTCTATTAAATGACCATATTTCTTTACTAATCTACACTTACCTTCAAACATACAATTATATTGCTTTCTCTACAAATATTATTTACACTGTGTAAGAGAGAGAAAGAGAAACAAATGCAGACTTGCAAAACAGTCATGATTTTATCCAGATGAGGAAATGCACAATTCAAGTATGGAGTAATGAGCGACACTATACCTTGTCCACCTGAGGGTTTGATGTTTCCAGCTGATCCGGATTCTTGTCTCTGTAAACAAACACAAATAGAACTGAGATTAATATGTGTGGATACCTTCAGAAACATCCCTACCAAAAAACCCTATATAGCCAAAGAATGATGTCAGTTTTCTGTCTCATTAGCTGATCACAATTTGGTCCTTCACATCCTGAATTAATAAGTCAGTGTGTACAATGAATTTCAAACACTTCAGAAGAGCTTTGATGCTCCGACGCTAAAGCAATCTTCTTCAGTGTGTGCGTGTGCGCTGCTCATTTTTTGCTGATGGCATTCTGTATGGATCTAGTTACAGTGGAAAGCGTGTCATTATATGCAGAAGGATTATTCCACACACATACACACACTGGCACAATTTAATCATATTAGTCTCTCTCTCTCTTTTTCTCAGTCTCCTTCTACCTCAATCAATCCTATTGCGTTCAGTTCTATCTTTGTCTTACAGCCTCTGATAAACGTGTAGAATTTGCATAAGAATGTTTGGCAGGGGAAAATCTGTGAGCTCTTCACGTTGCCGGAGTTGCTAAAGCTTCTGATACAAACTGCTCGGTTATTTTTTTTGCATTAAGGAGCCGACGCAAAGAAGTCATCCTGCTGGATGGTGTAACGTATAGTTTGTGGCTGTTGAGGGGATGGTGAAGGGTGCCGCTGCATAAATTACAGTCATTTGAAATGTCATACAATGCAGAGAGTTGAGTGCACAGCTTCTAAAGCTTGAGAAATTAAATAGATGCTAAAATGTGAGTCTAAAGTCCCAATCAGGAGGAAAGTTCTGCAAAATAACAATCAGATAAGGAATGCAGGCATTCAGAATGATTAACATGATGTGGATAATGGATATTTAATTGTGCATGACAATTACTTTTGCCATAAAGTTCATTTTTAAAAGCACTAATAATTTAATAACACTATTAAATATAATCTTCAGCAAATAATTAGCCATTTTTTTCGTATGTAGTTATTAAAACAAAGATAATTTATGTTAAATTCAACGTACTTGGCATTTCTTTGTAACTGTTTGTGAAATTTACTAGCTATTTCTGAGTGAAAATTGTTTCTACACCATTTGTTTTATACTGCAGGTGATCACTGCGCAAAGTGACACTATCGCAGCCAATCAGGAAAATGTTGATGTTTAAAGTGCCCCTATTATGTTATTTTAAAGGCTACTAATTTTGGTTTCATAGGTTTTCATGCATCCAAGGTAAAAAAAAAATACTTTAATTTTCTTATAATATACACTGCAGCATCAGCTCTCATGGTGTATAAACGGTTTGATAAAAGAATCTGTCTCTCTAAACTCCGCCTTTCCAAGAGTCTACTCCTCTCTGATTGGTCAGATGACCCAGCCTCTTGTAATTGGTCTACCGCTTACAGCGCGTGTCAGAAACAAAACTGCCATTACCATATTTAAATTTCAGCTCTGGAGGCTTTCTCAGCGCTTGATACACAGTGATGCGAACAATAAAGATGGCATCAGTTTACCGTGTCAATTCGAGCCTGTGTTCTCATCCTTGTGAAGTTCATGCAAAGTGGATTCGCAGCACAGAAAACAGTGTCTTCTCGACATGTCGACAACACGAACCAAACTCTTCCAGTACTCAGCTACAACTAGGCTGCATTTAACTCCACTTTTAGACATACATTTGAGAACTTCCCTAAGCACTTCCCCTTGGGGGAATCCCTGCCGCCATTTTGAAGTGCGTACAACTTTATCAAGTGGACGAGGGAAGTTTATTTGAACAGACCCTCGAATTCCAGATTTTGACTGAGGGAGCGGGTCTACTCTATATGTACAGACCGTACATAGACAGGCAGATCTATAGACCACAATGCAACACGATTCACTACACAACACCCTTAGCAACCGCACTTAGCAACATAAACTGTTTGTTCTCAGTTGATATTGTTAATTGAAGCTTACTGTATTATGTAGAAGAGTATTGTGAGAAAGAGATCAAGTGAGCGAGTTTATTACCTGCATTCAGATTTAGCATTTTCCTTCAGGTCAGTCTTATGTTCATAATAAAAAATCTGTTTAAATGTCCGATGTATTATCTTGTCCTTTTAACAGTTAAGGGGTTTTCCCGTGACTGACAGCGCTAGTCAAAGCATTTGTAAGTTGCGTCTTGTTCCGTGTTCACAACAATTCAGGCTTTTCAATATAAAAGTCTTTGTTACTGACTGACACACTCATAAACACAGTCTTTGCCACCATCTAGTGGCATAATAATGTAACTTCTGTTGCTGTTCACAGTCGCGGAGTATTTTTTCTGGCTGAAGTAAGGCTTTTAGTGAAAGTTTACTTCATGAAAGTTGCATTGATACATATTTTTGGCTTTAATATTTGTATTTGGGGGGTGGAAGCATAATAGGAAGGAATTTGGACCAATGAGCTTTTTTATCACTTTAATGTGGTATACCTGGCTAGGATGTTATATAAAGGCCAAGATGAATTAATGTTTTTCTGGGCTTTTTAAATTTTGCTCCAACACTTTTCATTTTCAAACACAATTCTAACCTCGCTGTAGGTGCAAACCCACAGTGAGACACCCACCCCGGTTCTGCTTGGAAAGGGGTGAAATGAGGGAAATTTCTTCACTGCAGAGGAACGCGCTCCCGTTTCTAATCCTGTTTATGTGAGGAAACTCTGGAGTGAGAAGCAAAGGGAGACATTCTCCGGCAGCATCAATATCAGCAGGGTTACATCCCTCTGTCCTGACAGTCTCAAACCACACAGCCTCAGAGCTAATGCCATTAAACTTGGATTACTGCATTGGGCTCCAGGGAGGCACAAACAAATGCATTAATTGGAGTAAAGTGTCAGTCAGTTGTGTGGCATGTGAAAATGCGAGTCTGAGTGTGGTCAAACACGGGTGAGAGAGATTTTATTCAATTTATTTAGCTAATCAGATGGACATCTCCCTTTAAGGCCAGTCAGTTCACTCGGCGGCTAGTTCTTTTCTATGCAGGCAACAATTTACTTAAAGTTTCCCCATTATGCTATTTTAAAGGTTCCTAATTTTGTTTTGGAGGTCTCCAGCAATAGGTTTACACGCATCCAAGGTCAAAAAAACTTTTATTTTCTCATAATATACATTGCAGCATCACCTCTTGTCTCACAGTGTCTGAAACGGTTCGATCAAGGATTCAGTTTCTCTAAACCCCTCTCTTCAGAGAGCCTGCTCTGCTCTGATTGTTTAGATCGCCCAGTCTGCTGTGATTGGTCTACCGCTTACAGCACGTGTCGGAAACTAAACACCTAATACCAAATCTGAATTTCAGTGGCTTCCCCAGCACTTGATACACAGTGATACGAACAATAACAATAGCGGAATTAATGACTCGTTTCAGGCAGAATCATTTGGGAGACAATAACTCCATTTGTCATACTTTGATCTTTGAAAATTTGCAGATCGTTTACATTCACAAACAGCTATATTACCATCTACATGAAAGATAATATCTGAAAAAGCATAATAGGAGCATTTTAAATTATAGAAATCTGGTGGTCAAAATTATGTTTCGATCAGTATTGTTATATTTACATAGTAGGCTATTTATCAATATTTAAATTAGCTTTAAAATGGCTTTTATTTTTACATTTTCAGTTTTCATCTTAGTAATTTTGTTGTGCTTTCATATTTTTTAAAGTCATTTTTGTACTTCAACTTTAATTATTTCAGTTATAGTTGCCATGGCAACATTTTTATTTGTACCTTTCACCTTTATTTCAATTGCAGAAAACAATTTTTAATAGTTTTATTTTTAGTTAAAGGTGCAAAATTTGGGAGGATCTATTGACAGAAATGCAATATAATATACATAACTATGTTTTCAGTGGTGCATAAAGACCTTACATAATGAACTGTTATGTTTTTATTACCTCAGAATGAGCCATTTCTATCTCAAACACCGCGGGTCCCCCCTCCATATCAAGTCATCATTATGCGCCGGCATGTTTCTACAGCAGCCCTAAACGGACAAACACTCTACAGAGTGCGTTTCGTCACTATGTTGTTCTTCTTCTAAATCGTTTGTGTTTTTAGAGGCAGCTTGCATCATCACTACGTTGAATACACACAAAGTAGTAGTAGAAGTAGTAGTAGTAGTAGTCATCTGGTTTATTAGAAGCAGAGACCGCTTTTCGTTAGAAGTAAGAAGAAACCTTATTGCTTCACACAGGCTACTCTCTGCTCTCAGATGACGACATGTCGGCCAGACGGCCACCATACTTCTCTGAAATGGAGGGCTGTTCACAACCTCACCACTAGATGCCACTAAAATTTACACACTGCACCTTTAACAATAACAACACTGGTTTTGATATCGTATTTTCGCAATAATGCAACAATGGTATCATTCATTTTGCTCATTTAGCTCAAATTGAGCTAATGCACAAGCAAGTTCTAAAGGCAATATTGCTGCACAAGATGGCTAAAATAAGTTAAACTGCTGATATATTTATAACTAGATACATGAAAAATAATGTCAGTTTAATGGCATAAATATTTGAAGGTAACTCTTGAATTTTAAGGTTTGTTACCACCACATTTCTAGCCTGTAAATTCTGACTTTCTGAGTTGAACGGAATGCATCTTAACTCCTGCTGTCCAATATTTTGGACCTTAACAGCAAAACATCTAAAATAATTTAATAATTCTTCCTCTGATCAAAGGCTTTAACAACAAATGAACAGCTTGAGGAGGACCTTAAATGAACCCTGGATCAAGATGCAATACTGCCAGGCTCACCTCTGCAGTCCTACAATACAAACGACAATTATAGTTATCTGAAAGAAAAGCAGGGACACAAAATCACGTTAATGAGAGAATGACTGCAGGAAATAATTAGTTAATGCATAAACACCGGTTCCATTTGGAAGTGGCGAACAGAGGTGAAGTTTTCATCCTCCTCGTTCTCTGTCTCTCTCTTGCTTTCCCTCCACCATATGCCTCCCCCATATTGTGTGTTCATTATGAACAATCATGAAAACGATGATTGTAATCATAAACTTCATTAGCTGCAGTGAAGCAAGGATTGGCAATGAAACCCATGTGTACATCACGGGGCAATTAAAATTTTAAGAGAACAGGATGCTTGCTGCTCTTCCGTGGACAAACATGCTCAGAACCAAAGCGGATGAGGAGAACAACGGCATGCATAAACAAAACAAAAACAGAAATATGAATAAATAAATAAATTACTTGGCTTTAAATATCATTAGTAGCAAATAAATCTTCTGTCTAGCATGACTCGGGTGTTGCGAAGCATCCTGGGCTCGCTGGCTTACGCAAACGCACTGCAGAACCAGGCTATGCAGTGAATTGAACTTGATGCCACAGAGACGCCCTGAGCTCAGCACACCAGTGCCCTTCAGAGCAGCGCTTGGCACTGCCACCCGACGCCACGACAGCATCCTGCTCCTCACAGTTTGAGCAGCACTGCTGCGACACTAATGAAGAACCTCATTTATATCTACTCGCTCTGACAGCTGGATTCACTAATTAATAGAAATGCGTTTTAAACCCCATTTACAGACGATCATTGAACCGAACGCTGACAGCTTCCTCCTCAAAGGTGATTTATGGACATTCTTGTGATTTCCAAAAAGCTTTTTTTCAGTACAAATTATGCAGCTGATAGTTGCCTAAAAAATGCAAATTAAACACCCCCTACTAAAGATTCACACTCAAAAAAAAAAAAAAAAAATTTACACCTCTCCCAAATTCCTGCAGTGTTAAACGACTGAGGAATTTAGAAAATAAATAAATAAATACTGTATTCTCTCTTTTTAGTCGAAGCCATTTGGAGAGCTATTTTTGATTCATTTGGCAGCTCGAGATCTTGGAAAGGCTTCCATGCTGTTCTCTAACGTCTATTAAGAATTTAAGGGAGAAACACACAACTAGGACACAGACGGCTAAAGAGGGGGGAAAAAACTCAGATCCAATGCGTCATATTTGAAGGCTAACAGATGCTCGACTAAATGTAGGAAGCAGGCTGGAGGATGGGAGCTCAAACGGTGGCTTTGTATTTGAGTGCCTCACCACCAGAAAACACTGCAGGACGTAAATACTGAACTGATGAATGTGTGAAACCACATGCTGATGAAATGATTATTTCACTGCTGGAACGGTTCCCAACTTATTTTTTGGCACAGAAACTTCTTGTGTTCCATAGCATTCATATTAAATGCAGTCAAAAATATTAAATGAATTGACTACAGGATTGCTAGCCGCTAATTTCTAATGGTTAAATAAGGATTTTTTGGCACAGAAATGTCTTGTATTAAACGGCTCAAACGGTGGCTTTTATTTGAACGCCTCACCACCAGAAAACACTGCAGGACGTAAATACTGAACTGATGAATGTGTGAAACCACATGCTGATGAAATGATTATTTCACTGCTGGAACGGTTCCCAACTTATTTTTTGGCACAGAAACTTCTTGTGTTCCACAGCATTCGTATTAAATGCAGTCAAAAATATTTAATGAATTGACTACAGGATTGTTAGCTGCTAATTGCTAATGGTTAAATAAGGATTTTTTTGGTGCAGAAACGTCTTGTATTTCACCGTATTTATAATCAAATGCAGTAAAAAAGCCAAAAGGATTGCATGTAGGATTGTTAAATGTAGTTGCTAATAGCTAACTGCTAATTAGATAGGAGTCCTCTAAAAATCTGCTAAAAATAAAATTGATGTTAAACAATATATTATAATAATGATACAGTTTGATCAATTTATTGGTTCCCAAGTCAACATAAATACAATAGTTGAACATCGTACATCTGATATATTCCTTTTGGATAATTTGATTAGATGCCCATATATCACTTTTAAAGGCACTTCATTGACTAACTATCTAAAAGGTCAGTTACTTGTGCTGGATCAAATTTGCATATAGATATGAATATCTGGGTGTTTCACTCTGGTGTTGTCTGAGCGCTATTTATGACTCAACTAAAATAATATGCTGCACAGTGCAGAAGAGTTTGTGTGATTTACAATATTATCTCCAGGAATCTCACTAGCGCTGAGGTAACACACTGTTCCAGAAAGCCTAATGAATAAACATTACAATGGGGAAAAGAGAATGAGAACAAGAAATCAGGGAGAAAACACTGGGAAAGACAGGTAAATTGCTAATCACACTTGAGGAAACGTGTACAAATGATTGACAGCTGCTTTTATTGGCCATCTTGTTACATGTACATCCTGTTTCATAGGCTTACTTCCTTTTCCACCATACATGAATTTTGTGATAATGGAATCTATTTTTCCTGCTGGGATAATCCAAGCAAGACTAATGACGGCGAGTGCATGGACTCTTCATCAAATATTTAGCGACATTAGCGGTGGCAGCAGCCTCTACCTCCAGGCGCCTCCCACCACGCGCCTCCCTTTCCCCGCATAAGAGGTGGAAACACTGCAGGGGTATTTCCTTCTGCCCCAACACGTGAAACGCCAATCAACCCCCCACCCCCACCCCAACCCCCGGCCACTCTTCACGCAGCAGATTCTTGCACCCTGAAGAAACAGTTTGAAAAATATAAAAAACAGAACACTACAATCGCCTTATCAGCCATCTTATGAGAGACTTGAAATCATAGCACACCAGCGGGTACAAGTGTACATCAGTATCATACTTTACAGGAAGTGGACATGGAAATTTATGGAACAGTCCCTGTGTGCCACATCAGTACTACACAAAATGTCTGTCAAATTTCAAATAATTAATTTAGATGAACTGAAGATGTAACTATTGCAACGCCATTAATTAACATGAACATGGGTTACATAACAGTTCATAAACATTTTAGTAGATAAATATTAACATTGCACTAAATATTTGGGTTTCAGGTATGCAGAATGTTTTATTTTCAATACTATTTTAAATACTTTATATATAATTTGGACATTTATATAAAAATATTTAATAAGTTATAATATTTAATTAATTAATATGTGATTTATAATATATAACATATATTATAAAAATAATATATAGCTAGAATAGGGCCCGTTATATGATAGTCTGTATAAATACTATTATAAAACAATGTTATAAATATTATTAAAACAATTATTAAATTATTAATTACAATTAAAACAATTATATGTATATATATATATATATATATATATATATATAAACAAAAAAATTATTAATGAAACTGCTTATAAATAAACTATATGTTAATTATATTTGGATAATAATATACAATATATTTTCATACAATTATATTAAAATATATAAAAATGATCAATATTTTAAAAAGGATACTTTCAACCTCTATCCCCTGCTTAGTGTGCAGGAAGCAGTGAACACTGTGTAGGGACTGGAACGCAGCTATAGATTTGAGCCAGACAATAGAAGTGTGGGGTAAAATCTTCTTCATGGGCTCCTTAATGGTCTGTTTTCTCTCTATCCACATCTAATCCTCCTCTTGTACTAATATGCCTTCTTTCATTCACCCCTTTTTCTATCCTGTTCAGTGACATTTCCCTTTTTTCGAGCGGCTGCAGGGATTACCGCTCAACCGGTGAGGTTGGGCAAAGAGCAGGAGTCGGACTCTCTCTGGCAGTTTAGAGGGATTACCGCGGATCCGAGCAGAATCTGTGTGTGTTGTCAGAATGATTATGGTTTGAGGAGATGGTGAATCACAAACATGACTGTGATAAACAGCAGACACATTACAGTGGACATAATTCATCACAGAGCGGATGCAGGTGATGCTTCAGACATAATGCGGGCGTAGAGATAGAAGGACCATTTCAAGAGCTTCAAAGCAGAATGCATCACACTTCACACTGTACAATTTGACATGATGGGAGATATTTATACAGCCTATCATATAACGAGCCCTAAAGCCAGGTGCACACTATAGATTTTTTTGTTTTGCAACAACTGATTAATTAATTAGCATAAAACTAGACAACCTGGAGTACGGACTGTATGGCCTCTAAATTATCAACAGGATGAAAACTTTCCTGAAAAGCAAGTAACAAGCCAGTGCAATTCTGTAATTTTTGGCCAATATTGGCAGCTGCACCAAATTGCATATTTTTTGCTCAGTTTGAGCCTCTGAACTCTTATATCATACTATAGAAATCATAAAAGCCTGATGTATCAAATATGATACTCAAGAAAAAACTAACATGTTTTATATATATATATATATATATATACAGTATTGTGCAAAAGTCAGTTTCTTCAAGCGTCTTGGAGACACAGCCATAGTTTTTCTGGATTTAGTTTGTCTCAGTTTCATCTGTTTCTTTATGTAATCACAGACTGATTCGATGATGGTGAGACCAGATCTCATTGTGGAGCACCGGCTGTTGTCAGACTCCTTGTGTATTCAAAAATCTCACTGGATTATTACAATTAATGACAAAATGAATGTTTGGAAATGTAAACTAATGTTTCCTACTGACACACTACAGCAAAAGATATAAATAACTGGCTTAAAACCATTTTTTGGGGGTGAAATTATAGACGTGCCTAAGACTTTTGCACAATACTGTATATATATATATATATATATATATATACTGTAAACCCAATGGGCAAAACTCAAAAAATGTAAGGTAATCAAATTTTTTAAGTCAAGAAATTCAAAGTTTAAGTAAGCAGAACTGGCAGATATCAATTTTGTACTCATACATTTTAATTGATCTTTACTTGACATATTTAAGTAAGTTAATGCATACATTTAACTTTAAAATAATCATGTAATCTTAACTTATATTTTTAATAGTGGAAATTTAGCTACTAGCTAATTTAGCAAATGCTAATTGGAAACACAATGGGTGCCCTAATTGGAAACACAATGGGTGCCCTCCTCGTTTCCTCGTTCCTCCGTCCTCCATCCTATGACCCGGAAACGGATTGAACTCAGCCATCTTGAAGGACATCTCAATTCTCTAATTGCACCACGAGAAAGCGAGGAACGAGGAGTGAGGAAGCTTCCTGAGGAGTCATGAACGAGGATACACAGGTGTATCCTTTGTGGAAGTCTTTCTTGTCGAAAAACCTGACCCACGTGTAAATTCTCCTCCCCCTTCATATCTGTCACAAAAATTTAAATGTATGCTTTACTTTTGCAGTTTAAATAAACTTTACATCTCAACTATTTCAACGAGGCATCTTGCTGAAGGTTTTACAGGATTAATATCTCATGCAATTTTGCTTCTCAAGAAAATGTATTTTCAAAGATGTTTAAATATGTTTTTTTTTTTTTTTACACAGATTTCAGTCATTAGCTTCATCGTTTAGAAGCAAAAGGCAGTGTCAGCTGGTAAATGTTACAGCCCCTCTGGTGATTGAGTTGTTTTGTGGGCAGTTGGCTTAAGAACTAGTCAATTTGTCTTCTAGTGTCAGCAACTAGATCAAATTTGCATGTGACCGTCTGTCTCAGAAATGCTGTATGGTCATATTTGTCCATCAGTGTTCTCCAAGGGTGGATGTAATTCACTTATAGGCACCTTTAATCGGTGGATTGGGGATCAAAAAGGTGAGACGGACACAGTCAGCCAACCATCCTTTCTTTTGCTGCTATTTTCAACGCTGCTGCTTTCCATGAATCAATATCAAACCCTTCAGACTCCAAGCCTCTTCTGAGGAGAGAGTGGTACAAATCCCTTTCTGCCGATAATGGCTCCAGGTTCTGACAGGCGGTTCAATACTGTTTACACATTGCTGATACATCAGGGAAACAAGTGCAGTGCTGAGTTGCAGGAGACTTCAGCAGGAGAGTTGCTGTTGAGTCTGCTCAGGGCAACTGACCAAGGAAATAAACCATAAATCTGCTCCCATGCAATGCGGGATTCGAGATCTAGAGCCGCACCGTCAGATGTTTAATGCGGCGAGAGGAAGATGAAGACATAAACAAGCAGAATGAAAAGAACTCTGTGCCCTGGACCGCAATGTGCAGCACGTTTGGGGGCCGTTGTTTATGCGTGTGCAGTCTGGTTCCCCCATGCGCACAGTCGAGCGCGCATTTCCTCTTTATCCGCGTGGAAGATGCAGAAGCGCTGGGCCGTAATGTATAAAAATCAATTGTCAGGCCTGATTACATCCAGTGTTTGCACCTCGAGGGCCTTAAGTTGCTTTTGATCTCTATCAAGTTCATAGCTGTGTTCACCACAGCACATGGAGCTGCTCAGTTCAGATGTAGCTCCAAATAGATCAAGCACATTGTTTTACAAGGGTAACCAAATATTGTATATGGTAACCCTCAATCTGCAAAAAGATTTGCAGTATTATTTTGATCCTCGCAGCAACCCTACCGCTAATGCTATAGCAGAAAATGCAAATGATGTGATTGTACTATCAAAATCACCTTTCGCTCTAAAGAATGAGCACCAATCAATGACAGACTGCAGATATTAGCAACATGGCCGTCATTGGCACAAAGGCTCGATTAAGTCAAAATAAGAATATCAGAACAACCATTTGATGCTGTAAATTGAGCGCAAAGTGAGACTCTAGTGCATAGACTGATATAAAAATTGTTTATTGGTTAGCAAAACAACAATATATAAAAATGTTTTGTATATATATATATATATATATATATATATATACACATATATATATATACACACACACACACCAAGTTCTGTCATGAAACACTAGATGGCGAAGGATGATAGATCCTTAAGGCAACCTGCTGAGAATTACATTAACTATGCGGCACAAGCTGATTGGTTTCTGTTGCATCTGCAGCCAATGAGCTTGCTGCTCAACATTTAAATAGTTGGCCAGTGTTTGATGTAGCAGTTTGTAGCGCACTTCCAAAGTCATTATGACATGCTTACAAAATCTCAAGATTATTTTTAAGTTTTATTATTTATCAAATGTATCTTTTATTTTCATTTTTGTGCATATATATATTGCTTATAAATAAACATTTTTTAAATCTTTAAACGGGTCAATGACATGATGGGTCATTTTTTTGTCTGAAGGCCTAAATAATAATAAAAAAAACAAAGATATGACATCCAAAGTATGTAAGGTAGTACAATTAGTTCACTTTTATTGAATCCAAAAGGTTTTAATTATATTTTGCTACATATAAAGGTATTTTAAAGATTTTGAAGTGTCAAAAGGTCATTCGGTTTAACCGTCCAAAGGCCAACACAGCCATTTCATTTGTGATTAAAATATCCTAAAATGTAATAAATGTATATATTTTTTATTCTGGTATGATTTTATAACATCATATATCAACATAGTGCAACATGGTATTAAAATTATGTGTAGAAGTCATTGCTTTGTTATGAGAAAAAATGTCTGGAAAAATGAATTTCATTGATGCCATCCGGAGTAACCAATATAAACTGACCATTTTAAATCAAGTCATGCAGTCAATATCATGTGATAGGATGAGACATCATTCAGACACATGCAAAGGACCACATGGTCATGAAGCAAAGTAACTAAATCTTTCTTAACTATTTGAATAATTCATGTTTTCACTTGCTCATACGCATCTCCTGAAACATCAGGTCATTCGGTACAACCGCTATAAAACATGGAAAAGGTTGTAATATTTTAAAAAGTTGTACTAAATATAAAATGTTTGATTGTCCTTTTGCTAGCAAGCTAATTAGCTAGCTATCTAGATATAAGCCTGTTAGCATTGTTTGAAAATGTCGTCATTCGTATAACCAAAAGTGTCATTCGGTAAAACCGAAATTTTGGTTAAACTGAATGACTTTTTGGTGACAAATTTTGTCCATCTTGTAAAAAAAATTACAAAAGCAGTGTTAATTGATTATAACTGTCATCAGTTGAATGAATGAGTGTCACGTCCAGCTTGTTTACTTCGAACCGGAAGACGCTCCCACTTTTGACGCAAGGCCTCATGGAACGTAGGAAACTTGTGGATAGAAACCACATAATCTCATTGTTAACACTTAATAAAACTTCAAAATTAATTATATCTCCATTATGTTTTTTTACACTTTTAAAAACCTTATTCGTCAATGACCTAAACACAGCTTGCCAAAAAAAACGCTACTCATTTAGCCTGAAAATGAGAAAACTACATTTCCCATGATTCTCAGTGGCATATTCCTCTTTAGCATTAAACATTCTTTGTCTTTGTAAGGTGAAACAACAGAAAAAATATGATACTGCTCAAAAATCACTTGAGTGCACTCCACACTACAATTACGACTTCCGGACTCGTATGCAAGAACTTCCCAAGAGCACTTTATTCAAGAGGCCTTTATTCCAGATATGAGAAGACGGCCTCTATTATGGTCCAGATACAAATCCATCCTGTGTTACATAATCCTACACAGTAACAAAAGTCATCTACAAATCCGCTTAATATCTCTATATGGACAGCGTTTCAATCTCTGGTCTGCCCTCCAAATCTGGACCTTTTGGATTTATTTCCATGGTCTCATTCTATAGCTTTGTAATGTACAGATTTGCTAACCAATAAACTGCAGTAGCTTTTCTGGAAATAATGGAAAGGCAGAAAGAGAAAAAGTGATTTCTCCACTCACAAATGTCGGAAAGACCAATCAATCCATACTGCCGTCAGTTGAGGTAACCACTGATTGTGCCTAATCCTGATCTTTTTGTCTAAACTCATCACTCTGTGCTGTGTATTTTTAGGGCATATGTATTAAATCCCTGTTTAAACAGAATGACTCAGATACCTAATCAGGTAAATGTGTCAGAGAGTCCATTTCAGGCATAAGAGATTACACTCCAAAACATATCAAATCCTAATGCTGATGCTCCCCTTCTAATTCAGACAGATTCTTGCAAACAGGAAAGCTGTTCTGTTTTGCAATCTAATTATGTTTTTTTACACACTCTTGTGTAATTTAAGATCTGTATTACTTTGTTTTCACCTTGAAACTGGGAATGTCAAACCCCAAAATGAGACAATAAATATATTATAAAAGTGGTTTGTGTGATTCATACAACTGAAATTCAAGCTGCTTTTTACTGAAAATCTTACAATCGAATGGTAAACAATTCAATGTGGTTTGATGTACCAACGTCATTTCAAACAAGATACACATATATATTATACAATATTATACACACACACACACACACACACACATATATATATATATATATATATATATATATATATATATATATATATATATATACAATATTATAAGCCTATTATGATCTGATTAAATCAGTTTTACCAGCTTAACCAGTTTTATCAGCTTAATTGTTTTTTTCAGGCTTGAATTATTATAAGAAAAGCCTGATATGATTACCATGATATGATTTTTTAAAAACAAAATAAAAATTAAAAATACCTTTCACAAAAAAAACCAAAAAAAAAAATCTAATTATACAGGCTTGGAACATCATGAAGGTAAACTATTTTCGGGTGAACTATTCCTTTAAGATTCTTTAAGGACTCTGTTTCCCTTGTTCCCACCCACATTCTGGAATTCCTGCAATCTTACTGTGCATGTAAATACTTCAGCCAGCCTAAAAGCTAAATTAGTAAAAGACTATGAAAATCTTTCCTTAGGCTCTTCAGTAAGAAAGTACTGCTGGAAGTGGTCAAGGGAAGACCTTAAATAATTCAGGACTGCTGTATTCCACAAGCATTATTCCATGAAGTTCCCAGCTTGTGTTGCTCTATCCAGCATTTCTGGATTCCATGTGCTCCCTCTGTTAATTTAACTGACAAATATGCTTGAATAGGCCAACAGATTGATTTGAAGATGCACAGTGCACCACAAGCCTGATTAAGCTCTTTTGGCAAATATACGTTAAGGCATGTTTTTAAAAGAGACCAGAATAATAATTTATATAACATTCTCTGATCCTGCTGTGCGGGAAGCGGCTCCTCATCTGCTGTTGATGCTGCATTGGGTCGGCTCGGCGCGCACCATACGCACGCACGCACGCGCTCAGTATCAAAGTCAAGACGCGTGCGCTTAGGGCATTTCGAGTGCGCGCAAGGCAGTAGTGGTAAGTCCGAATGATTTTTGCGAATCGGTTATTTCTAATTCGAGCACTCAAAGAAAAACCGAAACAGCTGCAATTTGCGTCATCACGTGGTCCCTAACACCCATATTAAAAAACAAGAAAGCATTTAGGACCTAAATAGCCTAATGTAGCCTAAGAATAGCCTACCGAATTTTTTTTTTTTTTCACTCTATTCATAAACCTGTCATAGGCTGCTTTTTGTCTCATCGGTTCAATGAATCCGTGAATCACGAATCTCTGCGAATTGGCTATAAAATGTCAGATGATTTTCTGTTGTCAGTAGCGATACCAAATTACGGGGGGATATGTTAATTATGGGGATAATAAGTCCAAAAGAGTTAGGGAGCTGTTAACCCGGATCATTACGAGTCGGACATGTCCACAAGAAACGGTTCTCGGTTTAACGAATCAGTGTTGATTGTTGATTCGAAAAGGATTCAGGTCGTTTTGTGAACGAATCTTTTTTTTTAGACCTGTTCTGTAAACTAATTAAATTTATTAAAAAGACCGCGTGTTTAGTTTTAGACTCAAATTAGTTTTTAATTCAGCTCTTCAAAGATAAATCCTGAAAACATGTGCCCAAAAACGAGTCCAGTCAAGCGAAACATTTGTAAAAACGTTACACAATTCGAGGTGGCTCCACTGTTAGTAAAAACTGCAAGAATTTAATTTTTCACCAAACTGCAAAACCTAGGCTATTTATATATTTTATGCAAACATTATCGACTTGATTTATCGACTTGGCATTTGGTGCATCAAAATACTAAATTCGAATTAAAAATCACGAGAGCAAATTTACAAGTAGCTTATCATCCCTAAACCATCTCCGTGTCATCCAAGGTTATGGTTGAGTCTTAACTGACAGCTGTCATTTGTTGCATCATTAATCATCGTGTGGATAATGCTGATTCGACAATCTGCCAGCGCGCGCAGATGCAACAAAACCATATTCACAATCCGTCGCGCTCGTCTAAGCTATACTAAGCATGTTGTTTTGATGAATGGATGGTATTTCAGTTTTTAAAACGGTTTTGTTGTTGTAGTGAAGAAGAAAAAAATGAGCTGAAACTCCGCAAATGGGGAAATATCTGACTGCAATCAACGCAAGTTCAAGGCATTGTCTTAATGTCAGTTCTCCCCAAGACTGAAAGAGAATTTCCTCCTAGGGAAACCCCGTTAGCTCATTACAGTGATGCGTCGTGCATAGAGGGTTATAGTATGAGGAAAGCTCACCTCACTCATGCTGGATGATAAGTGTGATGATGAAGGGTGGATTCGGCAGAAGAGCAGCAGTGATGCAGTCCTTCAGTCCGCGCGCTGCGTGGGTTTGTGCGCCTGCTGGAGTTTTATACTTGGAGCTCCAACTCCCTTTCATGTCATCACGTTTGCACTAAACCAATGGAAAGCTGCCGGTGTCAACGCTTCTGATGTCACCACTTTAATCTCCCGAATAATCACTGAAGCGTACCATTGCAGGATTCCTATAGAAATAGGAATATATAATAATCAACATATTTTGATGCATAGGAATGCACTTACGACCACGTGTGTACTGTACATATTTCAATGCATTAAACGCATTGGTTATACTATATAGCTATTTCAACATATTTAGCGTCTAGATATTTGAATGCACTAAAGGTGCACAGCCCTCATTGAATCTTGAAGAGCTATAAAGGAATATAGCCTGTATATAACATAAAAGATGTGTTTGATGCATAGGTTTTGCCTTGTGAGGAACAAAGGATAATAAAACCTGAAATCTTTGAGGGGAGCAGGCAGTCTTCATGAGGTAAAACAGCTTAATGCACACTATTTTAGTAAATAATGTCTTAATGAAAACGCAAAACGGTTTATGTAAATAATTTAGAAACAACCAAGCGAGTGTGATCTTTTCATTTTGCATTACAGTTTGAAATGAGATGGTTTTAAGGTATTCCCTCCACAATCTGACAGCAAATGTGCTTTGTGCACCTTGGTGCAGACACGGCATCTCCCTCATAGTAGAGAGTCAGCACGCAGCCCTCAACATTTAGATGAACACCAGTGCAAAAGCTTCACTGCAGCAGTGGATCTTGGCATAAATGAAGTTTAGATCAATGTAAGACTAATTTAAGACTGAAGCAGAACGATGCCTCATCAGCAAAAGACCTTGTGGCTGCCCAGATGAGGACCACGGCTGTTAAAGGGGACCTAATATGCCCCTTTTCACAAGATGTAATATAAGTCTCTGGTGTCCCCAGAATGTGTCAGCTCAAAATACCCCACAGATAATTTATTATAGCTTGTCAAATTTGACCCTATTTGGGTGTGAGCAAAAACACGCTGTTTTTGTGTCCCTTTAAATGCAAATTAGCTGCTTTCCAAAAGAGGGTGGAGCTTTAACAGCTCTTACTTTGGTTGCTCAACAACAACAAAGCTGGACAATCTCACGCAGCCAAAATGATGATAGTCATTAACGATGTTCAGCCTTACATTGTTCAAACGGAGTCGGACACTGATGGAGAGACTCAGGAAGAAGTTACAACTTTTAGAATGCAAATGGACGTTTCTGAATGGTTAGTGGATACATTTATGTAGTTGCTGTGCAGTTGATTCAACTCATCGACTAGCATGTGCCATCTTTTGTGCAAATCCAGCATTAAATTGACCCTCGTTTCCCAGACAGCAACATGGTGTGGCCCAGATCCAGCCCACATCTGGTACATGTGGATTACATGAGGACCAGATGTGGGCCAGATCTGGGCCGACACTATGTTGTCGTCAAAATTGTGAAGCAGTCCGGCGTAAAATGACGGCATGGTAACAACACTACTACAACAACTCTTCCTCTTCTCTAAAGCAGCCCAACATGGCCTCGCCCCCTTTGTTGTGTGTTCCCAGGGGTGGGGTTTATTTAAATTTTGGGGTTTATGATGTCACCAACCCAGGAAGTAGTCCCTACCAGCCATTTGTTGTAGTCCTTAAAAAGCGATTTCTGTAAAAGAAAATATCTCCCTTTGCATTGAACTTTGAGTTAACATTGAACTAATTTCACTAAAAAAGTGAAATCATAATCAAGGACGCCTTTAATAAAAGGATATCTTAATACATTATTTGTTTATTAACATATGCATTAATTGTGCATGTGTAATGGAGGCAGTTTTATCCACATTGCTGTATGTGAGCTAGGGGACAATTCCTGTTTGCACACTGCCACCCACAATCTAACACAATTTCAAACCGTTTTGGGGCTCGGTGCATCAGATTCGCATATGGTCTTTATAATCGCTGAGCAGCGAGTTTGGTTATCACAGATGTTATCATCTCTCTCAACAGATGAGCTCCATTAAACACAAGCTATTCCTCTGGTGTGGGGGAAAACCAGCTAGAGCGATGCAACTACAGCCAGCTCATATAATTGTGTGACATCTCTGTCTTTGTTCCTCGTATTGCCATTACATTTTTTATTTGCTGGCTTGTTAAATGACAATCGATTGCCTTCCTTTAACACAAGCTGGAAGACTCGCTTTAACAGAGACGTTTTAATGGTGATTGGAAATTTAAAGGCAGTCCATGCCGTTCTCTATTGACTCACATTTGGTCAAACAAGCCTTTCAGGACACTTGTCACCATGAATTTTGTGATGAACTGTGTCTAAATGGAAGAAAACCCCCCTTTTTATCTCCTTGTTTTTGCATTTCCAGCACTTTAATTCAAATCACAGCCCTGCAGAAGGTCACTGCTCTTTTCTTTACATAAGAGAATTGTGCTCGGGTCTCTGTATTTTTGGTCTTTCCTGAGTAAACAGTGCCGCAGACAGTCCCTGTTTAATGGCGCTGCCTGGTGTCATATAATGTCTCTGCTGCCCCCGAGCTCTGAATTTGATAATGATCCACACTGCCTCAGAGTTACACTGCAACACTTTAGTACGATCTGTCAGCAGCAGAAAAGACGTGTGTTTTTCAAATATTCCTGGTTAATGCATAGTATGTTCTTTTATAAAAATCCATTCCGTTTATCAAAAATTGACAGCAATGGCACATTGCTGTACATCTTCAGCAAATTAGGGCTATGCAATTAATCGTATTTTCGATTTCAGTTTCGAACTTCCAACGATTATGAAAACAAGATAATCGAGGTAAAACGATTACTGTACCGCTGCTGCATTCCGTTCAGCACACCTTCCTTTCCTTCACAGTGGTGCGCTTTAATTCCTCCCTAACCCAAACTTAACATCAAAATCAGCCGAATAAGAGAGGGTTGTTGCTACTGTTGCTAAACTTCAGGACCTGCTTTATATTAAACATAAACCGTGCTATTAAAAATCGTATAAAGCCGCGAAATGGACTCTGTTCCCTAGGCGGCCACATGTGCGCGCGCTCCGAGACAGTGCGGAACGCGCATAAGCAAAGGGCTTCAGATACGCGCCTAAACGGTCAAATAGCCAAAACAAATATATCGAAATGCCGTTTTGGTAAGTATCCTCGTAAATGCAGTCGGTTATGTACAGGGCTAGGTTACTTTTAAAATGTATTTCACTACAGATTACATGTATTAAAAAGTAATTTGTAACGTATTTTGTTAGATTACCCAAGTTTTGTAACTTAATCTAAATACTTTAGAATACTAATAACTATGTAACACACAAAAAAGAAGGAAATTGCAACTTTTTTCTCAGAATTGCATATGAAGCAGAATTGTGAGATATAAACTTGTAATATCGAGAAAAGAAGTCAGAATTCTGAAATATAAACTCGCAGTTTCCCAGAAAAAAAGTCAGAATTGCAAGGGAAGAAGTCAGAATTGTGAGATTTCTCGCAATTGCCAGAAAAAAAAAGAGAGAAAAAAAAAAGAGGATTGCAAGTTATCACGCAATTCTGACTTTATAACTTGCAATTACGAGTTTATATCTCCCATTCTGACTTTATAAAACGCAACCGAGTTTAAATCTCGCAGTTCTGGAAAAAAAGGAGTTCAGAACTGTGAGATGCAAACTCGCAATTGCAAGGAAAAAAAGTCAGAATTGTGAGATAAAAAGTTGCAATTACCATTTTTGCAGTTACAAGGGACTCACAAACAACTATTGCAAAACATGAAAACTGTCGTGGATCATCAGGTAATGACAGGACAGTTAAGATTCAAGGGTTTATACAAGTTTGAATGGAGCAATCTTCATAAATTCAGTCATTTTGTCGTGTGGAGTACCTATATGTAAACATCTGTTATGTGATATAGCTTATTCAGGACAGTACTAAATAAAAATAACATGCAATTTTTATGATCCCTCTTATTTTGTTAAAATTATTAAAATGTAGTATTCTGCAAGGGGAATGAAACTTATGAGCAGAAATGTTGAAATTGCAGAATCATTTCTTTTTACATTAATTACCCGTCACAGTTTACATTAATGTTTAAATGAGATTCAAAGTAATCACTTTGGTAATCTAAAATACTTTTCGAATGTAACTGTAATTTGATTACCGCCCATTTAAAATGTAACTGTATTGAAATACAGTTACTGTATTTTGTCAAATTTTACTCAAATTTTGTATTTTAAATATGTAACTAAGTTACATGTATTTCGTTATTCCCCAACCCTGGTTATGTCTTAAGTGTACACTGAGAAAGTGCCCGTGTGTATTGCTGCCTTCACGTGCTGAAGTCGTGATTTACGAGCTCATCGCATTCATGTGCATTTTTTTACCTAGGAAACTCGTATTTACCACAATTCCGAGACCTCGTGAAGACAGCATAACAGTAGGCCTATATTGGTTCTGTGCAGCTCTTAAAGAGACAGCAGCCAACATTAATGATTGCTAAAGTCATTGTTAATCTAACAAGAAAAGACAAAATCACTCACTGCTCTTTATTGAATAACTTTTTTAGTTTTAAATAAGAATTAGTCAATATTTAATGTATACAGCAGTTATTTTACATCACTTTATTCAATTTCTGTTGGGTATTACTTATCTAAATACCACTGTTAGTACATCTATCTGAAAAACCTAAAGCACTATTTATTTCATTTGTATTTTTGTTCTGTTGTATTTTTTGTCTGCTTTGTTTATAGTTTCTTTGTTCTTATTTAATTGTCGACTGTTTATTGTCTTCTGTAGCTGTTTTGAAGACTTTTTACTTACATTAATTAACCTAGTATTCGTTTTTGCTGAAGTATTGAGAATTGTGAAATTTCACTGACTTTTAAAATTACTCATATCATGAAATAAGACCATATCACCCACCAATAATCGTGTTAAATAATCAAGATTTCAATACTGACCAAAATAATCATGATTATGATTTTTGCCATAATCAAGCAGCCCTAAAGCAAATGCTTAATTAAAGTATACTTCTTTTGATTACTTTTCAGCTATTGATTACACTGACAAAGCTTTGAGAATGCTTAAGCCTTAATTAAGGCCATTCCTGATAGACTATCAATGACTATTAGCAGAATCCTATGAATCATCTCCCATGCATTGCTGGCACAGAAACTGCCTACACTGAGATGACTGCAGGAAATAGAGGAGGAGGGGAAAGCGTTCGTTGGCATTGATACTGCTTGGCTTATATTTAGTGAACCTACTAATGTCTGCGCCCTGTAACTACAGAGGAAACCCCTCTCAGACCTTCTGCCCAGGGTTATTTTGTCATTGCTTCTGTCCATCTGTTCATATATACTGACTATTACAATTGCTTAAATTGAGAATTACTTCTAAAGGCCTGTTCATACCAAGAACGATAACTATAAAGATACTATAACAATAACTATATTAGAATCCACACCAGCAGACAATATCGTTCTGTTTATTTTAAGCACGCACTGCAGTTTTGTCATCTAGGGCTTTAAATGCTTGAGCTCTTTAAAGCAGGATGGATTCTGATTGGCTGTCAATGCTATTTTTTCTCATTGCCGCTATTGTTATATCATTATAGTGTGGTGTAGACTCTGCTACATTCAGAACGATTTTTAGAACTATATATTTATGAGTTATAGTCATCATTTACTCACCATCATGTCGTTCCAAACCCGTAACACTTTTGTTAATTTCCAAAACGCAAATTAAGGTATTTTTATGAAATCTGAGTGATATCTGTCCCTCCATTGACAGCTACGCAGCTACCACTTTGTCACTTCAAAAAGTTCATAAAGAGATCGTAAAACAAATCCATATAAATCTAGCAGTTTAGTCCAAATTTTCTGAAGAGACATGATCACTTTATATGATGAACAGATAAAATTTAGGCTTTCATTCACATATATACATTCATCAACTCACACATCAGTTGTGGTAAACAGAAGCTCAAGCATGTTCGCTTGACGTGCGAAAACCAATAAGGTTCATTCTTGTGTTGGGCATCAGGTTTGAGCTTCTGCAAGAACCAATGAAGTTTGTTATCACGCGTCAAGCAAGTACGGTTGAGCTTCTGTTTATGTTCGCTCAATTCATATGGATTAGTTTTACAATCTCTTTATGAACCTTTTGAAGCATCAAAGTGGTAGCTGCATAGACTGTCTATGGAGGGACAGAAATTGCTCAGATTTCATTAAAAAGATCTTCATTTGTGTTCCGAAGATGAATGAAAGTCTTACAGGTTTGGAACGACATGAAAAAATCATTAGGTTATTAAGTAAAGATCATGTTCCATGAAGATATTTTGTAAATTTCCTATCGTAATTATATCAAAAAATGTATTTTTGTGAGTGGATCTGTGTTGCTAAGGACTTTAAAGGTGATTTTCTCAATATTTTGATTTACTTTGCACCCTCAGATTCAAGATTTTAGTTGTATCTTAGCCAAATATTGTCCTATCCTCACAAATCATATATCAATGGAAAGCTTATGTATGTGTATGTCTCATATGTCTCAAATTTTAATAAATAAAAATGTATAAACTTGTTAACTATAACCTTTAATCTGACAATTCTGACGTTTTTTGCGAGTTTATAACTCACAATAGCCAACTTGACTTTTCAAAACTGTTTATATCTCACGATCTTCTGACTTTTTTTCTTAGAATTATGAGATATAAACTGAGAATTACAAGAAATAAAGTCTGAGTTGTGAGATATAAACTTGCAATAGCGAGCTATAAAATCCAAATTGTGAGATATAAACTCATACTTGTAAGGGGGAATTGTAAGAAGTTTTTGTGCTGCAGCGATGCAGTGAAATATTTTTTACACTTTATTAATTAGGCTCATTCACACCAAGCAAAGGTTTTAAAATTGTTCTAATTCGCATCCATACGAACTTATATGATATCTTTAGAATCACTTTCAGAGCATCTTTTTCCAGCTGATAAATGATAAAAACATTGACAGCCAATCAAAATCCTTGCATTGACAAACACCACTCTATTTTTTTTTTAACTATATAAGTTATTATTAAATTTTATAATGAACAATTAACTTAACAATGAAGACTTTACAGTGACTTCACCACACCACACTTGAAATACACTTGCACCTCCTTTGACTTTCATTAGCTGTGTGCCGTAATGAAGTGTTCAATTCACAATGGGCTCATTTGAAGTAAATGGCTCTCCGACAGTTAATCTCACTGAATTATTACTGGCCTCCTGGAAAACTTGAAGATTTTGTTGGAAGAGCTTGGTCCTCCCTCCAAATAACTCCATAGTAACATATACAATAAATTTTTAATTGGCCCTAATTAATGATGCAAATTATCGATGGCTGAAATGGTGGAGTTGTGTGGACAAATAAACTGTGGAGTCTGGCTGACTTTTACGGCACTCACATCCATGATCATTTGCTTCAGGAGAAGACAGTCATTCAAACCAAATAAATTAAAACTCTGAGAAGTTGTTAATAGTGGGCCAAGATCTTTACATCTTTACAATAACAGTAACTTTGAAGGTCAGTTTTCTTTAAGAGATCAGGTTTGACTGTTTTAAAGGCACACTATAGTTTTTGGCTCTAGAGGTCGCTTATTCAAAACAAAGGTGTAACTTGATGACGCCTTGATTTCATGGAATCATGGGAGGTGTTGTCTTCATACAGCTGGTGGAAAAGAATCCAATGAGACTTGGGCAGAAATCATATTCATAGATGAGCTAATAAAGATTTATTAACATTACTGTTGTATGAAGCAGGGTGTGGCTGAAAACTGTTGGAGCGGAACGAGGCCGCTGGAGTGATTGCTAATGAGAGAAAAGCGCGAAAAAAGGCTCGAGAGCAGTGGAGCTTTTACTATGCTGCAGACGAGCCTTTTTGTTTCTTTCGGTCAAGCGTATGTGGGGTAATGCAGCACTGTTTTATCATATTAGATACATTTGTTTGTTTAAAGTTGTTATAGTGCTACTGCGCATTCACTCGGCGGCTATGAGACAATTGTTGCAGTAAGCTAGATCGATATTAGTCATGCTAACACATGGTACTCTCTGTAAATAAAGAAAACGAAATTTAAACAATAAGCATATAACATGATTACATGGATCTTCAGTGCTGAGGTGAGAAAGAGCTTGATTACAATCTGCCTGGATGCTTATTGGACTAGAACATTTTGAAGAAACCATTAGAGTCTTTCTTAATGTGAATGCTGCACTGCATGAAATTGCAAACAGACCAATGAGATCAGTAAATTCAGATATGTAGTCTTTACTGCAACAGATTCACTAACGTAAAAGCTGAAATCTACCTGACTGGTTCATTTAATAAATTAATTTTGGTTATATACCAAATCTGAATACACTTAACATTATTTTGCCCCCTTTTAGAGCTTATGAAAATGAATTGGCAGGGCGTTAGGGCGCATTAGTGATTGTACAGACGGCAGCCCACCATAGTGGGTCAAATTTCAACCCCATAAAGCAATGTCTGAGCTAAGCATTGAACCTCGTGGCATAATATGAAGAATCTGTCATTGACATAATTTTGCTAATGAATTCATCTGCATTGGCCTGCTAATCTCATTGCTTTTTTCCTGATGGAAGTACAAAAATATCACAAGATTTTAAATAATATGCAGGCAGAAATGAATCTCAAGTGAGTATGCATCATGCAACCACAACAGAAACATTTTCTTCAGCTTGTAAGGGTATATATAGAGAGAACAGACAGTTTTGCTACTCTCTGGAGGTTTTATTGTGAGAAAGTGATAAAGCTTTAAAAGCAAGGTCATGAGCAAAGGTGATAATATTTCCTTTCCAATCATTAGCTCCTAAATTTTGCCTGAGACCAAGCTGTATCTTCTCGCAAGACCACCATGGCGTATCAGTTTTAGAGGTTGCCGTATTTCTGCCTGGTTTTTCTGAAACACAACGGCGGTTCATTAACTCCCAGAGTGCCTTTAGCAAAAGATCCCGCTGGATTGTGTGGACAAATAAACTGTGGAGTCTGGCTGACCTTTACGGCACTCACATCCATGATCATTTGCTTCAGGAGAAGACAGTCATTCAAACCAAATAAATTAAGATTCTGAGAAGTTGTTAATAGTGGGCCAAGATCTTTACATCTGCTTACACTCTGAATATATCATAACAGTAACTCTGAAGGTCGGTTTTCTTTAAGAGATCAGGTTTGACTGTTTTAAAAGCACACTATGTAGTTTTCGGCTCTAGAGGTCGCTTATTCAAAACAAAGGTGTAGCTTGATGATGCCTTGATTTCATGGAATCATGGGAGGTGTTGTCTTCATACAGCTGGTGGAAAAGAATCTGATGAGACTTGGGCAGAAATCATATTCATAGATGAGCTAATAAAGATTTATTAACATTACTGTTGTATGAAGCAGGGTGTGGCTGAAAACTGTTGGAGCGGAACGAGGCCGCTGGAGCGATTGCTAATGAGAGAAAAGCGCGAAAAAAGGCTCGAGAGCAGTGGAGCTTTTACTATGCTGCAGACGAGCCTTTTTGTTTCTTCCAGTCAGCGTATGTGGGGTAACGCAGTGCTGTTTTATCATATTAGATACATTTGTTTGTTCAAAGTTGTTATAGTGCTACTGCGCATTCACTCGGCAGCTACTATGAGACACTTGTTGCACACTGCAGTAAGCTAGATCAATATTAGTCATGGTAACACATGGTACTCGCTAAACAATAAGCATATAACATGATTAGTTTTCAGTCGATTAAGGTATCCAAACAGTTGCTCACCTGTCTAATAAAACACATAATATATTAAAGCGTCTTTGATGTTTCCATGGTTTCTACAAAATAAAACCAGAAATTAAGGTTAACGTGGGTATGATGTCATTGACAGGCAACACACATTATTTCTCTGGATTTAAACATTCTTGGAAACATTTAGGATAATGTAGTACATGAGTCAACAAAATATATAACACTGTTCTAATGGTTTTTGTATATTTTAATCCAAAAATCTTACATATTGTGCCTTTAAGACTGAACAACATGATATCCTACAGTTATTTTAGTCGATTACCACAAATAAAATACAGACAAAACAAATCAAGATGCATGAAATGCTAATTCATTTTAATTTACTTTATTCAACCGTCAATAATGTAAGGTGCAAATTCTGGCATTTTTCTATCAAATGTTTTACTAATAAACACACACACAAAAAAAAAAATTACCATGATGCTATTTGGACATAGTACTATGGT
Organism: Elopichthys bambusa; assembly: GCA_037101425.1. Classification (NCBI taxonomy): domain Eukaryota; kingdom Metazoa; phylum Chordata; class Actinopteri; order Cypriniformes; family Xenocyprididae; genus Elopichthys; species Elopichthys bambusa. The sequence continues at coordinate 40,551,342 of CM074433.1, forward strand.
CATACCATGGTATTTTTAAAATGTTGCATAGACATACTATGGTATTCTTTGAAATGCATGGTAAATGGGTATCATTCCATATTATAATATAACAAAGTACCTGAGTATGTTTTTTTTTTTTCAATGGAACCATGGTCATACCATGATATTTAAGATATTGACCATATTTTGTACATGTTTTACATATAAAATAGATGAATAAATGCAATGCTACATGAATACATGATATATGGTTATCATTGCATACCATGATGTTAAAATATAGCAACTGATATTTAAAATATAATTAAAATTATTGCTATATGATGTTTTATTAACAAAATTCGGGAGAAGCACTTTCAAATGATCCTTTCAATCATCACGTCATTCCAACCAGCTGTCAGCAATCAGTAATCAACATATCTACCCAATCAGCATAAGTGGAGAACACTATAAATACGCAGTCGACTCACCCATGTTCCTTACCAGTTTTTCAGCATCCCTCCACCACCCCGTCTCCTCACATTCGCACGGTTATCTTCCTAACCAAATCTCACACTTGCCTGGTTATCTTCCTTAACCAGAATACGGGGGGAGTACTCTGGGTTCGGGCCAAATACCGAGCTCGGAGCCCTCTCCTCGGACAGCACGCCAAATATGCATACTATTTATATATCTGACTTATTTGCAAGTGTGAACTCGTGAAACGGTAATTGTTCAGTTTCATGGTACATTATATATCAAAGTTTTTCTTTTTTTCCTTTTAAATGTAACCCTGTTCTTGCCATTATATTTCAGATATTTACCATGTGTTTTTTTCATGTAAAATGCCATCTTATTCTTTCACTTACTTTTTACTTAAAGTACCATATAAATACAATGCTATATTAAAGCAAGCAGCAATGAAAGGGCCCTCGCACCCGGGCTCACCGCCACCCGTTGGCCTGAGGAAAACATTGAACAGTGGGTGACATGCATGTAAGGGAGTAATTACAGGAGAATTATGGCAAAGTCATTTTAAAGTGCCAGACTTCCTTCTGCCAACAGGTGGCGCTTTGACTGTAACTAAATATAGCCATGTAGATGTGTTCAGGCTAGGACTCTAATAAAACATGTGAAGTTTGGGGCAGATCGGACATTGTATGCCCAAGTTACAACAACTTCCTGTTTCATGGCAAAACATCGAACTTTGTCAGGCCGCCACGGACACGCCCTTCAGCGAAAACACTAGATCTTCACAATTTAACATCGCTAAGGCCTTTAGATTAGATTGACCAAATATGATGTTGGTCTGATAAAAGCTGTAGGAGGAGTTTGTTAAAGTACAACGTCTGGAAATGCCAAAAACTGCAAAAAAAAAAAAAAAAAACCTGTTGGGTTTACGGATTTTGCACTCACAGGCTTTTTTGTAGGTATTGGGCTGTTACACCTGTCTACCGAATTTCATACCTGTACGTGAAACGTAGCGCAAATGGGGCTCAATTGAAGTTTTGTAGGTGCCGATATCAAGCCATTTTGGCACACCTAATTCTGAAACCCATATCAGATGTACATTTTTACTACTTCTGACGCATGTGCAAAGTTTCATGGGTTTTCGAGCATGTTTAGGCCTTCAAAAATGTGATTCATTTCGGAGAAGAAGAATAATTGGACGAGTAATTCCAATAGGGTCCTCACACCATCGGTGCTCGGGCCCTAATAAATACATTATATGGCCTATACTAGTAATCAGTGCCAATTTACCATGGTGTATATCAAAATACCATGATATTAAAATTGATATGGCTATTGATATTTAAAATACCTTGGAGTACCATGCAAATACCTTACTATATGTTAAACATTCAGTGCCATGGTACAGTATATATCAAAGTACCATGTTTTTTTATTCTTTTTAAACATAACCACCATCTTGCCCTTATATTTATGAAATGTACCATGTTTTTTACATGTAAAATGGCATCTTATTCTTTCACTTGCATTCTAAATACCATATAAATACATTATATATGGTAATCACCATGGTGTATATCAATGATATACCATGATATTAGCTATTGATATTTAAAATACCTTGGGGTACCATGCAAAGGTCATGCTATATGATAATCTTGTAGTGCCATGGTACAGTATCTATATTAAAGTAACGTGGTTTCCTTGAAATTACCAGCTGATACCATCATATACACGGCATCACCACATGGTTCTCCATTATATTTTGCTTCACATTACTGTAGAATGAAATTGGAGATTCTCCATATCTGTGTTTTTAAGGTACACAGTGCAGGTTACATAACAGGAAGTGACTTTGGTGTGTTTATAATGAGTGGGAGAATATCAGCTGCTCGGCCAGCTCAGATCTAGGTGGAGTGAGGCGTGAGGAAGAGGAAGACTCCACTGCTTAACAAGCCACAGGGGAATAGATGCCAGCCTACAGCTGGCCATTAAGCCAACTTTATTTATTTATTTATGAACATTCATTATTTTTTAAGGGAAAAGATGAAAGAGGGCTAATATTCACACACACACTGACTGCACAGCTCTGGGATAAGAATGTCAGATACGCACTGCAGCGAGTTGTTCTACTAAAGGAACGATTGAAAAAGCTCCTTCAAAGAGCAGCACGCTGATTCAACATCTTAGGAAAGCAGAACGTTTCTGTCTGTTATCTATATGTCTGTTCTGTTATTTAATATATTCTTTATCTTTGTGGCTTCTGAAAACATTTTTGAAATCTCTTGAAAACAGAATAATAAAGTCAACTAATAAACACACACACACACATCAAGGGACTTTTCACATATTCTGTGTTTTATGGGGAATTTTCATAGACATGATTTTTATACTGTACAAACTGTATATTCTATCCACTAACCCTAACCCTACCCATAAACACAACCCTCACAGAAAACTTTCTGCATTTTTACAATTTAAAAAAATATGAATCAGTATGATTTATTTAAATGTCCAAGATCAAAATTTTTTTAATGTATTACTATCCTTGTGGGGACACATTTTGCACATCCATATATATATATATATATATATATATATATATATACAGTCAAACCAAAAATTATTCAGACATTTTTTAATATATTTTTACTAGTGGGTGCAGGACACTATAGTTCATTTATGTAAGTGAGGATAGCAAAATAAAGTAAACTGACATTCTTCATACAGTGAACTACCAGTAAAATTGAAAAAAAAAAAAAAAAAAATCGGAACCAAAAATTATTCAGACACTTTGTCCTGACCCTGTTTTGCTTAAGTGTTATCTGACATAATTAAGATACATTTTTTTCTGACACAGTTTAACTCTGAGATCTTGTCATATTTTATTACCATTTTTTTAAACTATAGTGAATAAACTGTATTAATGAATGAAATGTTCAATGTGATACACACATACATACACACACACACACACACACATAGAGAGAGAGAGATTTGACAAATTAATAAAAATAATTGTGTTTATTTTTGAATACATAAGAATCAATATAAATATGTTGTCTAACAGACAAAAATAATTAGTTAAATATAATTTTCAGGATTTTTTTTTTCTTTTTTCTTTTTTTTTTTGAATAAAAAATCCAAACATCCTGAGAAGCAAAATAAAACCTGTGTAAGATATTAAGATATTAAAGGAGATATCTTGAATTAGTTCAGAATTAAGTTAAATACATTCTTCTCACTGGCATTATTTTCTTATTTTAAACATAAATTAACAAAATTTAGTGAGATTTAAGCTTAAAACAAAGGGGAAAAAAACAGGTAAGACTAATAATTTCATCCATTCTTTCAAAATCCGTAAAATCATTTTGGATTTTAGTGGTGTAGAAATGTGGGAAAAAGTGCAGATAAGTGAAAACTACACATAAGGTCTCTGTAAATTTAAACTGAATTTGATATTATGAAGTGATCAGAATCACATAGTTCCAATCCGTTTCATAACACGTCACTTTATCAATAATATAATTGAGCAGTTTAAGCAGTTTTCCCCCTGTGGGGAGTTAAAGATCAGTGGTTTAGATTAATTGTTTAACCGCATCATGCTCCGTGAAGCATGATGTGTCACATAAGATGTGTCCTCTCTAAACACTTCACATGAAAAATCTTTGGTTTAATTCTAAGCAGCTATAAAAACAGGAAGCAAAACTCTCATGGGGTGTTTTGTGCCATATGCTGATGATTTTATAATTCTGGAGAAAACAGGATGTTGTTGATTCAAACAAACCTGCTGTGAAAATGCAAGCATCCGGTGCATGCATTATGCACATGCAAGGATATACAATAAATCAACACAACATCTGATATACTTTGTTCATATGACTAATCAGACACAGGTGGATTTTAACCAACCCCTGGACCGCCCACATTTTGATCATGTTTATCTTTTATAAAAACTAAAATAATCATGTGAAACATGCATTGGTGGTAAAAAAACAAAAAATACAGTATTCAGTTGGGTCCAAAGGTCTGAGACCACCAAGAAAATGCTTGTGTTCCAATAAATAATCCTGTGCAGGTGCTGATATGAAGTCTCTTGTGCTCTTTTTCTTCTGTAATTAAACCTAAACTGATGATTTTATGCACAAGAGAGAAGAAGAAAGCCAGAACACCTGCTGTCTGTGAATTCCAACAGAAAGGTTCACCAGTCAGATTTAGTCTCTAGACGATGGTCATGTGTCTGTGCTTCCTGGGACCATTCTCAGAAAAGCCATCAGGCACCTGAAACACCAAAGATTTGTATCAGATTTGGAGTCTTGACAAATAATCATGCTTATGAAATGCTTGGAAATGTTGAAGTCAACATGAAAGACACTGACAACCTATTTTACTTCCATAATACAGCATATTTCACAAGATGAAAGATTATTGCAGTGCTCCTATAGACCCTTTTCACATTTCCGGGTTTCTCAGAAGCGGAAGTCGTCATAGTTGGGTAAAATTCTATAGCGGTGAATGAGAGAATACATTAAATATATTTTTGTGTTTCCATTTGCTCAAATAGCAAAAGAAAAACTAATTTTTACTCATTTTAATGTCATTTTACTGTCACTCCCATAGCTGCTTTATTAGAAACACCCTCACAGCAGCGTTAACTAGATTTTTGTAATTTGATGCAAAGGTAATATAATAATAAGTATAGTGTTATAAATGTACCTACGTTTTAAAAAAAATGAAAATATAAAAAACTTTGCAGGATTTACGATATCGATGACCGTTAAAACGCGTCATCACAGTCTGTGAAACGGGTCCATTATGCTATTTTAAAGGCTACTAATTTTGTTTTGGAGGTCTCCTACAATAGGTTTACATGAATCCAAGGTAAATTTTCTCAAATTTTCTCATAATATACATTGCAGCATCAGCTCTTTAATCAAAGTGTCTAAAACGGTTCAATTAAGGATTCAGTCTCTCTAAACCCCACCTTTCCGACAGCCTACTCTGCTCTGATTGGTCAGATGGCCCCGTCTGTTGAGATCAGTCTAGCGCTTACAGCACGTGTCGGAAACAAAACGTCCATTACCATATGTGAATTTCAGCTCCGGATCTTTCTCAGCAGTTGATACACAGTGATACGAACAGTAACAAAGATGTCAGTTTTACCATATCACTTTCTCTTCCTTTTGAAGTACATGCAAAGTGAATTCACAGCACAGAAAACTGCATCTTCTCGACATGTCGACAACACGAACCAAACTCTTCCAGGCATCAGCTACAACTACAGTGTTTAAGGGCGGAGCAAAGTAGACGCTGTTCACAGGCAGCCAATGAAGACCATAGGCTGCATTATGCCAATTTGTATAAACCTATAGGTTTGTGCTGGAAGTAAGACTGGAATTACTGACAACTCATTTCAGCTATATTACACAGTACATAATAGGAGCAATTTAATAAAGCAGCTTTGTCTTTGGAGTAATGCGCACAGATGAATCATTCGAAGCAAGATCAGGAATATGTGTTAAGGAAGTAAATAGGTGAAGTTTTGGTTTCATGTTGACTTTAAGCTTGATCTGAGGCATCACCTGATTTTTGTTAGAATAGTTTGTATACCAGATGCCACTGTTGGTGTGTCCTGCAGTAAAGAGAAGCAAAGATTTATATTATATTTAACATGATGGTTTATTCATGCTTTCATGAATCCTCACATTAAAATAAATTAAAATGAAAGAAAGTAAAATTAGGCATCTTGTGTGCAGAAACATCATGTCACATTTTTGAGACAGATTTTTGAATGCAATCAATAACTTATTCATAGTTTCCATGTGATGTCCTTATAGGAACACCCAAAACAAGCTTTCCTCCATTGCTCTCCAGTTATTTTTACAAGGTTAGTAAGTTCTAATAAAAAAGTTTAATAAGTCTTAATAAAATATTAATAAGGTGTATTCAATATACACCTTATTAATGATGCACACTATGTACAGGCAAGCAGATAAACCCAGAATATAAACGCAAGCATTTTTCCATAGAAAACCATTGTAAAGAAAACACTTAACCATTTAGTGCAGTGCGTTCATATTCTGGGCTCATCTGCTCGCCTGTATGCAAGTAGTATGTAAGACATACTGCTGCTGCACAAATAGCATATATCAATTATCATAGCAGATCTATACAGGTGGAGCAGGGGAAGGTGGAGGGTTTTAGACAAACTCTGAAGCGCGCTGCAACAGCTATAGTGAATGTAACCAGCCATTTAAAGGTGCAATGTGTACATTTTAGCGGCATCTAGTAGTAAGGTTGCAAACTGCAACCAACGGAGCTCACCCCTCCCTTTCGGAGAAGCTATGGTGGCCGTCTGTCCGACACAAAGCTGTCGGACAGCAGAGAGTACATTACCAGTTAAGCAATGAGGTTTCTTCTTACTTCTAACAAAGAACAGTCTCTGCTTCTAATAAACCAGACGACTACTACTGCTACTACTACTACAACTACTTAGTGCGTATTCAACGTAGTGACGATGCAAGCTGCCTCTAAAAACATGAACGATTTAGAAGAAGAACAACATAGTGACTAAACCTTCTGTAGAGCAGTTTGTCCATTTAGGGCTGCTGTAGAAACATGGGGGCGCAAAATGACGACTTGATATGGAGGGGGGATCCGCGGTGTTTGAGATAGATATGGCTCATTCTAAGGTAATAAAAACATAACGGTTCATGTTGTAAGGTCTTTATGTACCACTGAAAACATAGTTATGTATATTATATTGCATTTCTGTCAATAGATCCTCCCAAATTTTACACATTGCACCTTTAAATGTTAAGCAGCAAGCTCATTGGCTGCAGATGCAACATGAACCAATCAGCTTGTACCAAGTAGTTAACGCTGTAAATATCATCAAGCTTGCGTTAAGGACCCATCAGCCTGCGCCATCTAGAGTTTCATGACAGAACTAGACACACACACACATATATAACACACATATTTTGGTACAGCTATCATTATGAGGACATTCCATAGGTATAATGGTTTTTATACTGAGCTAATGGCATTTTCTAGTCCCTAACCCTAAACCCTAAATTTTAACATTTTTAATAAAACAAAAATTTAGTGCATTTATTTAGCATACATAATGTAGGGGGCATGGCCTGAAACCTGAATACACACCACAATATAAAGACTTTGACTCCTCATCATAATATACTGTAGGTCAAAGTACATACATAATAAGGGATGATAGTGTGTGTTTGTTTATGCATACACACCATCATGTCCATCTGTAATATATCCTTGGTTGTCCCGTGCTCCCACATCTTGTGTGGCAGGCGTCCTATTCTGGGACTGGCCTTGTGCCCTGAAATGGAAGCCCAGACCTGTTAGCAAGGCACTTACAACAATAAAGATTTTGAAAGAAATGATTGCTCAATTTCACGTTATTTTGTATTTTCAATCACTCTTAAATCCAAAAGACACAATGGAGCTCATTTCTCACCTCCTGACCTCCTCTTGGTAGCTTGATTCTGTAGAAAAGAAGAAACAAATGAGCTGATACCAGATTAGGACCAGAATTACTTAAACAAGATAAGTTGTTTGGCTAGCTAGCATGGTCCAGTTACCTTATCACAACTACACAATCAGACAATTTTTGCTTTGGGATTCTGGCTTACTATATAATATGAAAATTGGGATTCATAACCAACAAATACTCACTTTTCTTCCTTCTCTTGCAGAAGAAAAAAATTCCATAGATGATTAGAAACAAAAGAGCAGCAGCACTAAAGGCAACAGTGACAGCGATCAACACCGTCTGGTCTCTTTTAGCAGACTTTTCTTTAACAGAAAGAGATAAGAGAATCATGCATCCTCTTCATCCTTTTAAAGCATCATACAGCACAGCAGAGTTATCTTTCCAATTAGCCTTGAAATACTAAACTTGTGGCTGGATTGGTGTTTGCAGTGCCCTCTAGCTGTTCCTGAAAGTAACTGTTTCATATTTGTGGTTTTAAAAACGACATGGAATCAAACTTGACCCTATATACTTTGTTCTGCTATGTTTTCAGATTTTGTTTGTGATCATCATTAGAATAGAATTTAGAATGTATGATCTATTATAGTTGCTGATCACAAATGTTTATTGTTCTTACCGACGGTCAGAAAGACAGTGTTGCTTTCCGGTGTGTTCAGGGCAGGTATCTTGACCAGACACTGAACAGAAGAATTTTTGACGGCAGTGACTGTCAACGTGCAGTTCGAGTTAAACAGACTTCCCTGTGTTTCAGAGCTCCTGTTGCAGGAATTTTCCACTTCATTTAGAGACCAGGACATGTTGGGCTCTGGAAACCAGCCCATGGCCCGACACCGGAACTCCGTCTGAGCTCCTTCCGTTTTGGTCTGATTTCCACCTACGATCTCGACACTGCCACGTTCTGGGGAAGAACAGAGCAGAATTATCTCCTCAAACACACACTCTACCCTAATCACTATGGATTTGTGAGTTTGCTTTAATGACGGTTCAGCCTGTCTTGAAACATGGTCCACTTAAATTAAGAAGTAGATTATTATTGATTATCTGCACTTTGAGATGTAATCAGATAATTTCCCACGGGACAGCAGGACAGGTGAAAGCAGTGACTCACAGGTGTAACTGATAACATCTCGGTTTTGTTTTGCCTTGTGCTACACTTTGTACTTTCTGTGGTCTACCATAAAAGCACTGACAGATCTTTTAAGGGGAAAAAAAACTTTTATTTACAATGATGCATCAAAGAATGAAGAAATTACATAAATGTACATGCTTGCCAAACTTTCCCAAAATTACTATATTATTTTGGCTTTCTGTTGATGCTTTTTCAAGTTGAAATGTCTGATACTGATGAATGATACATATGGAAAAACAACAAAAGATCTATTCAGGTTTGAAGAAAACATTGATCTTGCATCTGACAAGAACTTGCTAAAAAGGAAAAAAAGAGCAAAATTAAAGGTAGGGTAGGCAATTTTTGGAGATCCCACCCTCCAGAGTGTCTCTAACGCCACGCCTCCTTCAAAAGACATAAACGTGTACAGTAGGGATCAAACAAAAGCATCACGAGAGACGGCATTAAACTACCTCATGTCTCAAAGAACATAATGAACATAAACAACTTGAAGTGCACTGACCTGTACCACCTGACTACTGCAAATTCATTTCGGTGTATATAGTGTTGCCATTGAAATGCATAAATTCGAGTCACGAACTGCTCAGAGTATAGACCTTATGTAGCCCCGCCCCTTTTCAGAGCTGCGCTCGTTGTCTTTTGTACTCCAGTTTGTATATCCACAGCGATCTTACATATTTATGAATGAACTGCTTGTTTTAAAATCTTCCTGGTCTACTGAGATTTGTTAAGATATCTGATATTAAGATATAACTTTCATTAACTCTACAACAAGTAAATCCACTACACCAGCTAATTATTCTTTGACAGCGATGCCACAGAAATATGCAGAGCTACCGCAAAAACAGAAGTTCAAAGACAATATTATAAAGATGGTGGCGCACTTGTTTCTCTGCCGCATAAAGTCTATAACATCACAGGTTTCCATCTCTTCCAAATTATGGTAGTTATGGTGTGGATGCATCATAAGCTGGGTGTTTTGGTTCAGGAGAAACTAGTGGCTGCTGTTTCGTTGCTCAGTGACTGGCGTTTGTCTAACTCTGCATAGCATGAAATGCACTGATGATGTGTGATGTCTGCACAAGAAAATAGATAGGAAAAACATACGTTGATAGGCAGGTAGGACATCGTATCATTGCATTCAGACCAAATGCAATGATTGGACAAACATTTTGTGGTCCTACGCCTTCAACAGACGATACACCGATCAGGCATAACATTATGACACCCTATACATATATACACCCTTTCATGGAAACTGTATTCCCTGTTGGCCGTGGCCTCTTTCAGCAGGATAATGCGTCCACAAAATAAAAATGGTTTAGGAATGGTTTGAGGAGCACAACATCGAGTTTGAAGGGTTGACTTGGCCTCCCAAACTCCTCAGATCTCAATCCAATCGAGCATCTGTGGGATGTGCTGAACAAACAAGCCCGATCCATTTAGTGCTAAGGTTTTGAGAACATTATTAAAGACCAGATAACTTTGAATGAACATTTTATTCTATTAACATTACTGGAAGAACGTTCCTTCATAACTTTGAAAGGACCTTGACAGAACGTTCTAAAAACGTTTTCTGTTAGCTGATGAGAAATAGAAATAGAATTAAATTAGACATACTACTACTGTATATGGTTTTTTTTTCCATGTGTAAAGACTACAGTAATAGTGAAATATAAAGTAATATATTATAAAATTAATACTAAATATAATTTGGATTAGGAGAAATTTGGTGAGAATATTTGAGTTTCTATTGCGATCTTTGACTATCTTGGACCTTGCTGAAATGTTACGTGAAGTTCCTGGGATGTTTCAATTTGGTCTCCTTATTCTCTTATTGTTGTATAGGAGAAATAGTTTCTCCTGTTATTTAGTTGATAGATGTGTTTTGGTCCACAAGGGTTAATTTAGTGCTGATGAGGACATTAGTGTAGATATATTTAAGGAGACAGTCTCTGGGAATGCTCTAGCTGAATTTTACGCTCTGTCATGCATAAAATTGCTGAGTAATGCTTAAAGGTTGTAAAAAAGATCAGCATATGGATGTAGGTGCTGGAACTCACTTAGGCTCAAAGATGAAGCCTGAAGCAAGAAGTTAGGTGCTGTTGTAGAGTGTAATTTAACATTCAAACCATGACGAAAATCATTGAGGCTGCAGTCTTGCATCTGAGAAGCAGTAGTCTGAACACAGAGATTTAATAAACTGACTCCTATTAAATCTGTAAAACCACAGGCAATCTGTAGAAAATGCAACTCAATAACAAACACAGTGGAAATGAGAGTAAAATAACACTCATTACAAAGCTTATGAGAGATCAAATCATTCATTTGTGTTTGTCTGCTTTAAACTGTTTACTTGGATCCTTGTTTAATGTTCTTAAAAAGACTAGAAAGGCCTGGATCATACGGTTCAAAAAAGATTCAGCAGTCTCCATGTAAATAAATTTATTTGTGTGATGGCAAAGCTGAATTTTCAGCATTTGAACAGCATTTATTTAAAATAGAAATCTTTTGTAACAATATACATTACCGTTCAAAAGATTGAGGTCAGTAATTTTTTGCTTTTATTCAGCAAGGATGTGTTAAATTGATTTAACGTGATATTAAAGATTTATATTGTTATAAAAGATTTCTATTTTGAATAAATGTTTGTTTTTTTTACTTTTTATTCGTCAATGAATTCTGAAAAAAGTATCAGTTTCCCAAAAAATGATTAAGCAGCACAACTGTTTCCAACTGTCAGCCTTAGACAGAGACAGAGAGGTAAGTGTAAGCAGGTGTTTATTTGACAGAGGCATGAACACAGGAAACAACAGTAAACGGGTGAGTCAAGATGCAAGCACGTAGTTACAGTCACTTAGCTGGAGAATAATGTAGTGTTTTCTTGATAGGTGATCAGCGGGAGAACACTGGACACAGGAGACGGAGGTGGGACAGCAGGATGACACAGGTAAGTAGCGGGTAAGGAGTCGAGGTATGTAGGAGTCCAGACAAAGAAGTGTGGGGAGTAAGAGTCTTTATAGTGCTCGTGAGATGAGATGCAGGTGCTCGCGATCAGTACTCAGGGGAGAGTAAACGAGTGGGCGTAGCGTGGAGATCTGGTGATGACGCGTTGGTGGGTGTTGGCTGCGTCTCCGTGACAGTACCCCCTCCTCCATGGGCAGCTCCTGACGACCGGATGGGGCGACAACGACGGGGTCTACCTCGACCCCGGGGAGCAGGATGGTCCAGATGGTCAGCGTGGAATTGAGTAAGGAGCGAGGGGTTGAGGATGTTGTGACGGTTTACCCAGGAGCGTTCCTCTGGGCCATAGTCCTCCCAGTCAACGAGGTACTCCAACTGTGGACCCTGTCATCGAGAGTCGAGGATCGCCCGGTAGATGATCTCCACTTCGGCAATGTCGGGAGGAGGAGGTACCACATCGTCACCAGGATCTGTGGAAGAAGGAGATAAGGGTTCAGTGCGGGGCTTGAGTAGGGATACATGAAATGAAGGTGATATACGGTACTGTGGTGGAAGGTTGAGTCGGTAGGTGACTTCGTTGAGCTGCCTCTGTATGGTGAACGGACCTATGTACCGGGACTCAGCTTACGGCAGGGTAGTTGGAGATGGATGTCCCGCGTCGAGAGCCACACCTTCTGACCCGGCTGGTACTGGGGAGTAGGGCCTCTTCTGGCGTCCGCATGTCACTTATGTCTCCAAACTGCCTGCTGGAGATGGACATGGGCTGAGTCCCACACTCTCTCACTTTGCTGGAACCAGTGGTTAACAGCTGAAACCTCGGAGGGCTCACCCGACCAGGGGAAGAGAGGAGGTTAGTAGCCCAGGACACACTGGAACGGGGTGAGCCCTGTGGTGGTTTGCCGGAGGGAGTTCTGGGTGTATTCAGACCAGGGCAGGAACTGGCTCCAGCTGTCCTGGTTCCAGTGGCAGTACAACATCAGGTATCTCCCGATCTTTTGAATCTTCCTCTCAGTCTGGCCGTTGGTCTGGGGATGGTATCCGGAGGACAGGCTGACAGACACTCCTAGGAGCTTGAAAAAGGCTTGCTAGACTCTGGATATGAACTGTGGTCCCCGGTCTGAAACGATATCTTCGGGAATGCCGAAATGACGGAAAACATTGTTGAATAGAGCTTCGGCGGCTTCCAGGGCTGTGGGAAGACCCTTGAGGAGTACGAGCTTCCAGGCTTTAGAGAATCGGTCTACGATGACTAAAACACAGGTGAAGTTGTTCGATGGTGGGAGGTCAGTCATGAAATCAATGCCCAGGTGGGTCCACGGTCAGCGAGGTATGGGTAGCGGAAGCAGCTTGCCTTCTGGTAGCCTCCTAGGAGTGTCGGCAACAGCACAGACTGAGCATCCCTTGATGTGTCGAGAGACATCCTGGGTCACACGGATGACCACCAGTAGTGTTGCCGCAAAAGCAAGAGGGTACAAGAACTACCTGGGTGTCTAGAGCCCGAAGAGGAGTGAGCTAAGTCCATGAGGGGGGGCGATGCTGGGCCAGTGGAACATAGAGGAGCCCCTCAGGACCTCCAGGCGGAGCGGGTTCAGAAGCGTTAGCTTGGGTTATCTGTTGGTTGATGGCCCACTGGATAGGGCCCACCTCGACGACGGACGGGAGCTCGGGATTCGGATGGACCAGGATCAGGGCAAAGGGCAAAATCCTGGTGAGGAAAGCTTCTTGGAGCTGCTGGAATGCCTTTTGGGCTGATGGAGTCCAGGACAGAGACTTGGGCCGGCCTTTAAGGAGTGAAGAGAGGGGTGCACTGGGGAGTTGTAGTTGTGAATGAAGCGTTGATAGAAATTTGCAAAACCCAGAAAGCATTGTAACTCCTTGATGGTAGTGGGTGTAGGCCAGTTGCGGATGGTTTCCACCTTCCTCTGGTCCATCTGGATACCATGCTGGTCGATGCTGCATCCCAGGAAATGGACTGAGGTGTTATGGAACTGGCACTTCTCCAGCTTGAGATGGAGGTGGTGTTGGCGCAGCTTCTCAAGGACCTGGGAGAAGTGGTGGCAATGGTCGGCCAGGTTCCGGGAGTAGATGAGGATATCATAGATGTAGACGATCATGAGCCGTTGGAGGTACTCCCAGAACACCTTATTCATGTAGTTCTGGAACACGGAGGGAGAGTTGTACAGGCCATACGGCATTTCCCGATATTTGTAGTGGCCAGATGGTGTTATGAAAGCAGTCTTCCACTCATCCCCCCGGCGTATGCGAATAAGGTTGTACGCACTCCGCAGTAATGCGAGCTCCAGGCAGTGATGAAATGGTCCTCTCCCCCACAATAAAGACCGAGATGTTGTTGAATTCTTCTCTGACGCTCCGCTTGGGTAAAGAAGGTAGGAGTCGAAGGAGTCGCAGGATGACACAGGTAAGTAGCAGGTAAGGAGTCCAGGTATGTAACAACAAGACCAGACAATGAAGTGTGGGGAGTAAGAGTCTTTATAGTGCTCGTGAGATGAGGTGCAGGTGCACGTGATCAGTACTCAGGGGAGAGTAAACGAGTGGGCGGAGCGTGGAGATCTGGTGATGTTTTGAAATCGGCCCATACAGATATTGTTGAAAAGTTTATTGTGTTTGATTGGCGCACAAAAAGTATTCTTGACGCTTTATAATTGTTGCGAATTAACTCAAAGGGGAAATCTTAATAATTATTTATAACTCATTATGAGTATTAATTATGATTAATTATGAATATGTAAATCAGTTAATCAGATTAACTTGATGTAGCTACATTAAAATTAATATTACAATCAATTAACCTGTTCGTCCAGTGAACATTCAGTGTTAATTGTTTATTAAGTCTAAGAAATGTTCATTTCCAGGTTATGGAAAAACAACATTCTTATTGTACAGTACTACTCAGAGCATGTAGTCAAGATCTAAATCATTTAAGAGGTAATTTATTAGCAGACGGAGTCAGAACCAAACATCTATTGTGCACAATCTTTATTAACTAACTCAAACACATAACTAAACTAACAAACACATAACATACATGCAGGTCACACACATATGTAGGTAAAAATGAGCAATGATAGAGCTGAACCGGAAGTGGGACCGGAAATAAAGCTATGGGGAAAAAGTCAAAGACAATCTGGAAAAGAATCATCAGTTTTCTCAGTAACAAAACACCTTTGCTGACAGGTGGTTTACAAATTAATACTAAATCACTGTTTAGTGTTCAAATGTACGATACTTGCAAGACGCCTTTAGGCTGAGGAGCATCGGATCTGCAGGCTGAGGAGAAATCTTGATGATTCGGTCCGAAGTTGTAGCCAGTATCTTCTGCGTTGGACGAAGTAATATGAAACAACTTAAGCTGTTAATTTAACTTTTAGTAGGGAAAAAGTTCTTTCTCTCTCTCATAGATGAGCACATGGCTGGATTGTAGGCCTAGGCCTACAGGCCTTGCAGGTCCACAGGCCTTGGCCTGAGAAGGCCTGCAGCAAAAGGGGGTCTCTTCAGTCGTCCAAGAAGCAAGGGGGAAAAAAAGAGAGAAGGAGGGGCATTGTGCACTGGCTTTTAACCTCTGGTCAAAGTCACACCTCTTAGGGTTGACCTGACCAATGAAGATGTTGTATTTCCAGGCGACAACATGCCTTCTGTCAGGGCAAACAGTAATAATGGATATCATATCCTGGGGATATGCATATTAATTTATAGAACAGTCTGTCTATAAATTAATGCAGGAAAGTCTGTTTTCAGTGGGAAAGATGGAGGAAAGATGCAGGTTTTCTGTGTGTCTCTTTGTCTCTGCTCTTCCATGTGGCAACCAACATTCTTTTTTCGCAATAAACTTGTAACTGAGAACTTCTCAGGGGATGTGGGACAGACCCCAGAGTGAGCTTTAAGCAATTATTGGTTAACTATAACAAATGATTGTGTCTGATTTGTCTCGTTACATTGTTACATAATATTAAGATAGAACCACTGAACTCACATGAACTGTTTTAAAAAAAGTTGTTTTTTTAGTACTTTTATGGACCTTGAGAGTTTGAATGGCTTTGAATAT
This sequence comes from Elopichthys bambusa, assembly GCA_037101425.1. Classification (NCBI taxonomy): domain Eukaryota; kingdom Metazoa; phylum Chordata; class Actinopteri; order Cypriniformes; family Xenocyprididae; genus Elopichthys; species Elopichthys bambusa. Next base: position 40,567,455 of record CM074433.1, read on the forward strand.
AGGCCTCACTGAGCCATCGGATTTCATCAACAATATCTTAATTTGTGTTCGGAAGATGAACAAAGTACTTAGGGCTGTAGAACGACATGAGGGTTAGTAATAAATTACATTATTTTTATTTTTTGGGTGAACTAACCCTTTAAAAATATTAATGTTTCTAAACAATTGACCGGTACTGTATATATAAATTATCTCTGTCTTTAACACTTATATTTCATATCTCATATCTCATATTTCACTTTCTGTCATATCTGTATACTCCAAACATACTCCATACGTCATGTGTTTGTGTATCATAGTGGCATGGATCAGCTGAAATGAGTCACAATAGAGCTTCAGACACTGCTCACCTTGTACAGAAAGAGTAGACATCTGAAGCCCTCCACCCAAAACCTGACAGGTGACTTCACCAGCATCGCCTCTCTGCACGTTGCTAATTATAAACTCCCATTTGTAATTTCCAGGTGTGGTGAAATTTGTGGCAGAAAAGCGGTCTGTGCTGTTCAGCACCCCAGATCCTTCTATAATGGTGAGAACCAAGAGTCCATTGACTGTCCAGGTCATGACGGATGTGGGCTGAGTTGAGCTGCAATTGAACCGAGCCTTCGAACCACGGAGCACCACTCCATTTAGAGGCTGTAGCTGCACCTCAGCCGACACTCCTGCAGTGAATTTGACAAGAATCAAATGATTCAGAACACTTTCACAGATTTGGTATTTAGAACCAGTTATTCAAAACATGTTTTTTTTTGTTTTTTTTTTTCTTCTTATCATAAATAATTTTTCAAGTAAATAAGCATTATGTGTCATTATATTTTAGACCTTCTCTGGTTGTCCCTCTTTTGAAATAAAACAAAAGTGCATTAACCAAGAGCTGAGCAAAACTAGACCAGAGATAGTTGTCACAAGGGCTATATGTGACCCTGGACCACAAAACCAGTCATAAGGGTCAATTTTTAATTTATACACCAGCTGAATAAATGAACCTTCCATTGATGTATGGTTTGTTAGAATATGACAACTATTTGAACATCTGGAATCTAAGAGTGCAAAAAAAAATTGAAATATTGAGAAAATCGCCTTTAAAGTTTTGGACAACTTTAAAGGTGATTTTCTCAATATTTTGATTTTTTTTTTTTTTTTTTTAGCAATGCATATCCACTCACAAAAATACATTTTTGATATAATTAGATCGATAGAAAATTTACCAAATATCTTCATGGAACATGATCTTTACTTAATATCCTAATGATTTTTGTCATAAAAGACTTACGACTGGTTTTGTGGTCCAGGGTCACGAATGAGGATTTGAGTCAAAAGTCCAAAATTAATATCACACATTTGTGGGTTTTGTGTGAGAGCCAAAATTACACAAATGTTTGTTTTTTCTAGCTGTAAGATTTATTTATTGAAATAAATTTCAATATTTTTTCATTTTTTTAAATGACAAATATTCATGTGTTTTAAATGTTATCAAATTACATAATTTAATTATTGCAATATTTGTTTTTCCTTTTCAATTTTGCTTTTTAATGGCAGGATTCAAATATTGTGACAAAATCAAATATAAACCCACCCTAAGAAGTACTGATCAGAATAAAGTGTGACATCTTGCCCCAGTCCCCATTCCCATTGAAATGCTCATTACTTTGTAAGACTGCACTTATTTCAATGACTGCAAAGTACAATTAAAAATTAATTGTATTAAAATTCCCTGATATTTCCACACTCTGTAGTGGTGTGGGTTTACTTCACCAGCATTTATACTTTGTACTTAAGAAGCAAAATTGTTTAACAAGACCTGTTTTGAAATAATATAATTTCAGAATAAATTTTGTGTGGTTGACATTAAAAAAAGAAAAAGAATTTGCCAGTGGGTGGGGAAAAAACAAGTAAATATCTTGTTTTAAAGATAAAGATATTTTTACTGGAAAACAATACGAAAATACTGATTAAGAAAATTATTTATTTCAATGCATGACTGTGGGTGAACATGAAAACTCACCTGTGGTGATCATAAGAAAAAGACCCAGTGTAAAAACATCCATGTTTCCTCAGTTATCATCACACCAGCATCCACAGCCCTAAAATGAACGCACACCATAGTGAAACAGGCAGGGCAACTGATGGGACACAATCCTGAAATAATTAGTACATTTATTTGATTGTTTTCAAGCGTCAGGAATTCCTTATTTGTTTTAGTACATTAGGTGTGTCTGTCATAACTTATTATATTATTAACACAAATTTGTCACAAGTACCAGACATTTCAGTCATTCAAACTATTAAGCTTTTATTAAGCTTTTCTGCTCAAAACATTACTAATATTACCCACAATGCCTTTTTATCTATTAACTATAAACATCATACATACACATATATGTATAGGTGCTATCACACATGAGTACATTTTGTCTTTTACTACATTATTTGTTCAGTACACACCCTAGAACAGGTAAGTGTTGAAAAATTTTAGATTTTAAAACACATGCTCCTTTTGAAACAGTGAACTTAAATGTTATTCTAGTAAGAATTCTTAAACAACAACATACCTCAAAAAGATTCCATGGAATTAATCAAGGATTAATCCAGTAAAAGAGAAACACTCCTTTGTCAGATCACCTGTATCACCTGTAGGCTTATAGAGGGGCCAAAGTCTAGCTGGCTGCTGCTCGTCATGTTATCAAAGACATATTACGTCTCCATGCAGTCGAAACCCATCGAGCCTGTCTGCTTTGCATATGTCTGCAGATCTCGTGAGGATTTGAAATCACGTTGACATGTCAAACGAGGTGGTCCGTCTACCCGAAAGATTACCTTTGGGGTGCATGAGCCCATGACTCATCTGTTTGGGTTCACACGAAGCTGTGTTTGACTGCAGTTGATTTAAATCCTCTGAAACAGACACACCCAGTTTCACTGAAAAAAAAGAGTTGACAGTGTCAACAGCAGTCATTCCTAGAGCTCAGTGGATTTAGATCAAATCTCCATCACTATCTGTGCAAAGCCACTTCACATACCTAAAGACAAAAATAACATTGAGAAAACCAGGAAATCTCAGGGTAGAGGAAACTGTGTTTGTTTAGTTACCTGGGAATCAGCTGCTTGTATAGTGTACAGAGAAGGACATACGCAAACAAGTAACAATGACGTTGTCAGGCCTGACACACATAGGCCTATTCTGCTTATACACAAAACTACATGCCCTGTGGCTCCTGGACACAGTGTATTTGGTTTCTTCACCTGCAACGGAAGAGACAAATGATAATAAATCAACTTAGACTTTTTTATGACTGGGTTTGTGCTAAGAGCTACTCAATCACAGGGAAGGTAAGAAAGGTACATTTATTAAGATGTACATATTTGACAGATCCTTTATCCAAAGTGACTTGTGCATTCAAGCTATACATTTGTACTGCATTTTCCTGAAAATCAAACCGATGATCTTGATGTGCCACACCCTATCAGTTGCTGTTATTTGTTTCTGTGGAAAAAGGTATATTTTGTGAATTTCAATGACATTTAATCACAATTTTAAAATTCCCTGATATTTACAAACTACAACAAAGTATTTACATATAAATAAGTATCCTTAAAAATATTAAAAAATAATCTAAATTGATTTCAAATATTAGGAAAAATCTTTAACAAATTTTAACAAGAAAATTTGCCAGTAGGGTAAAGAAAATGTAAATATCATGTAAATGTATTTTGTTTTAAATGGAAAAATACTGATTAGAAAATAATTGTGCAAAGGCGAAATTGGTGACCTAGAGAAATCTGTGACTACTATTATTATTATATTTTTAAGATGTACATTTTTATACTGTCTTGTCAGATTTGGTGACCCTGCTGTATCTCTGTCTGTTCACGTACGAAACATAGATAGACATCCCCTGAGTGAATTTGGTTAACATTAAAGCCATTCTGTATGAAATACAGCAGTACTCAAACAGCTCGTCTAAAAAATTTTATTTCTTTCAGTAGCCTAAAGCCCCGTTTACACTAGTGCGTTTTAAAACGAAAACGATCCTCGTCTACACTGGCGTATCCACTGTGTTATAGAAACGATCTCTGTCTACACCACACGGCCGAAAACGCATGTCACATGACTGTTCATGCACACTGGGCATGCGCGTACAAGTGTAAAGAGTTTCCTCTTGCGCAGTATTAAAAAAAATGCAGATTAACCAAAGTCCCTTTAAGAAGTCATTTCACTCGACAGCCATCTTTGAAACGCCTCTCGGGCATTCAAGTGCAGCTCCTATCTCTTTGAATGGGGAAACATCAAATTCTCCAAAGCTGTTTGCCAAGTTTGCTAAGCTTTCATATTTGAAATCACCAATGAAATCTGACAACAACTGTCTCATAAATTGCGTTTCTAAACACTCAAATCATGACCAAAACATTTTATTTTTCAGGCTAGATGAAGCTAAATGCGTGTCTGGCGTCTCATTTCGGAGGCGCGCATCTGACTGTTTCTATAGGAACCGGAGCTTCTAACGGCCGCTGCAGTGACGCGATGACTCTACCGATCAGTGATTGGCTCTTATAGACCTTATGCGCCAGAGAAACAAGTGCGCCGCTATCTTTATAATATTGTCTTTGAACTTCCGTTTTTGCGGTAGCTCTGTATATTTCGATGGCATCGCTGTTCAAGAATAACTAGCTGGTGAAGTGGATTTACTTGTTGTAGAGTTAATGAAAGTTATCATGAGCATTGTAATGTTTAAAGCAGATGTCTTAACAAAAATGTCAGTAGACCGGGAAGATTTTAAAACGAGCAGTTCATTCATAAATACGTAAGATCACTGTGGAAATACAAACCAGAAGTCAAAAGACAACGAGCACAGTGCTGAAAAGGGGCGGGGCTACATAAGGTCTATAGAGGGTATGCATAGACGTCACTTTCCCACCGGAACGTGCTCCCTCAGCTGGACTGAGTGTCAAAAGAACCTGCTGCATGACTGGATTTAATAGGGGAAACTCAAAAGTGTTCCTTATGACATGTCAAAGAAAATTCATGGATATTGACATGCAGCCAGGAATCGTTTTTCCTGACATGAGCCTCATTTCGACGCCAGGGAAATACATAAAGCAAATCGGCATGTGAACGCTTTATATAAATACAGTATAGATAGGTCTAATTTGGAGTGATCACTTATATCAATGTTATATAGAGATGCACCGATAAATCGGCTAACAATCGGTATCGGCCGATAAAAGCTATTATTATCACTATCGGCAATCGGCCGATTGTTTAAAAACTGCCGATTGTCAGGGCTGATTATATCCTGTCAATCAAAAGGGTGCGGAAAGACGTGTTCAGACTGCAACTCATACATGCTGTGTGTGAAGAAGAATCACTTGTGTTGAATTTTAACGCATTAACAGTTTAAAAATAGTGACGTTGAAGCAGGCTCTTTTTGTCCCTATAAATCATCCGTAGTTCAAGCCAGGGTTGCCAGGTCTGCGTTTTTTTCCCTACATCAAATTATTTGTAGCGCCTCCCATCCAATAATTGCAAAAAGATTTGTGCTTTATTACTTCTGATAAGAATTAAAGTTTCAGTTTTCAAATTCTGTCCATTTTATCATGAAATTCAAACAATAAATGGCGTTTTGACGCTTTGTGTCGTGTCAGATCGCTGTAATTCCTCAGTTCAGGCTGAAAACCAATGCTGCCACTCAGTTGGCGTAACCGCAGTCATAACGGTCGACGGTGACATCACGTGCATACCCTCTATTTAGAAGGCGGGACTTATTTTGCCATATTGCAATTGCACTTTCTCTCATTCAAAACAATAAGAGTGACGCATCTTGTCAAGTCAAGTCAAGTCACCTTTATTTATATAGCGCTTTTTACAATGCAGATTGTGTCAAAACAGCTTCACAGTGATAACCGGTATATAACTTTGGCTGCACAGCAGCTCTTAAAGAAAATGGTGTCAATGCAGGCAGATCAAAGCACTGTTGAATATCAAATGTCAAGTGCCCAGTGTCCTCAACTAAGCAAGCCAAAGGCGACAGCGGCAAGGAACCCAAACTCCAACAGGTGACATCAGGTGGCAAATAGGTGTTAAAATGGAGAAAAAAAACCTTGGGAGAAACCAGGCTCAGTCGGGGGGCCAGTTTTCCTCTGGCGAACAGTGCTTAAGATTCAGGTAGCTATCATAAGTCTGATGGGATCGCAACATTCAAAGTATTTATTCCAGTTCCATCCAGTTGAGGATCGTATTCATCACACCGGTATGGATGGTTTGAAAATATAAATTGATAATGTGTTATGTGTATGTCAAGTTAAAGAGATACGTTTTTAGTCTAGATTTAAACTGACAGAGTGTGTCTGCTTCCCGAACAATGCTAGGAAGATTGTTCCAGAGTTTAGGTGCCAAATATGAGAAGGATCTACCATCTGCGGTTGATTTTGATATTCTAGGTACTATCAGCTGGCCTGAATTCTGAGATCGCAGTAGACGTGAAGGACTATAATGCATTAAGAGCTCGCTCAGGTACTGGGGAGCTAAACCATTTAGTGCTTTGTAAGTAATTAGCAAGATTTTAAAATCTATACGATGTTTAACAGGAAGCCAATGCAGTGTTGAAAGAACCAGGCTAATATGGTCATACTTCCTAGTTCTAGTAAGAACTCTAGCTGCTGCATTTTGTACGAGCTGTAGTTTATTTATCAAGCAAGCAGGGCATCCACCCAGGAGAGCATTAAAGTAATCTAGCCTTGAGGTCATGAACGCATGAACTAACTGATCTGCATTTTTCATTGAGAGCATATGTCGTAGTTTAGTTATTTTTAAGATGGAAGAATGCGGTTTTACAGATGCTAGAAACATGGCCTTCAAATGAAAGATTTTATCAAAGAGCACACCCAGGTTCCTAACTGACGACGAAGACTTAACAGAGCAGCCATCAAGCGTTAGACAGTAGTCCAAAGTTTTTGGTCCAAAAATTTAGTAGTGGGAAATTACTGGTCATCCAATTTTTTATATCAGCTATGCATTCCATTAATTTTGTGAATTGGTAAGTTTCGTCAGGGCGCGAAGAAACAGAGCTGAGTATCATCAGCGTAACAGTGAAAACTAACGCCATGCTTCCTAATGATATCTCCCAAGGGTAGCATGTACAGAGTGAAAAGCAGCGGTCCTAGTACTGAGCCTTGCAGTACTCCATACTGAACTTGATCGATATGACATCTCTTTGTTTACTACAAACTGATAATGGTCAGATAAGTATGATTTGAACCATGACAATGCAATTCCACTAATGCCAACATAATTTTCAAGTCTATTCAAAAGAATGTTGTGATCAATAGTGTCAAATGCAGCACTAAGATCCAGTAACACTAATAGAGAGATACAACCACAATCAGATGATAAGAGCAAATCATTAGTAAGTCTAATGAGAGCAGTCTCAGTACTATGGTACGGTCTAAATCCTGACTGGAAATCCTCATAGATACTATTTCTTTCTAAAAAGGAACTTAGTTGTGATGATACTGCCTTTTCTAGTATTTTTGACAGAAAAGTGAGATTTGAGATCAGCCTGTAATTGACTAAGTCTCTAGGATCAAGTTGTGTTTTTTAATAAGAGGTTTAATAATAGCCAGCTTAAAACTTTTTGGTACGTATCCTAGTGATAAAGATGAGTTAACGATATTAAGAAGAGGATCTATGACCTCTGGAAGCATCTCTTTCAATAGCTTAGTCGGTATAGGGTCTAACATACATGTTGTTGGTTTTGATGATTTAACTAGTTTAGACAATTCTTCCTCTCTTAAAGCAGTAAATGAATTGAATTTTTCATCAGGGACACTACAATGCACTGTCTGACGCGATACTGTAGTAGACGGTTGCATGGTTATAATTTTCTTTCTAATATTGTCAATCTTGCAAGTAAAAAAGTTCATAAAGTCATTACTGCTGTGCTCTTTGGAAACATCAGAAGTTGAAGCTTTATTTCTTGTTAATTTAGCCACTGTATCAAATAAATACCTAGGGTTGTGTTTATTTTCTTCTAAAAGATTTGAAAAATAGGCAGATCTAGCAGTTTTTAAGGCCTTCTGTACTCAATCATTCTCTCTCTCCACGAAATGCGAAAAACTTCTAGTTTTGTCTTGTGTTATTTTATAGTCTTTGGTTTAATGGCTGCTAAAAATGACAACAAAGTCAGCAAAGACTGCAGTTCAGTCTCCATGTAATTGTTTACACGGTCGTCAAGTATACGCAGAGCTAACGTGGGCAGCCACGCCATCGTTTTCAAAAGTCTCAGTTTTGGTCCGTTTATACTGAAACACAACCCCGACGTTTTCAAACTAAAACGGGGTCTTCAGCGTTTTCAAAAGTCTCAGTTTTCGAGGTTCGAAAATGCTGGCGTAGTGTAAACGACAGGCGTAACTGTAGCAAAACTTGTGCGTTTTAAAACGAAAATTAGTGTAAACGGGGACTAAATAAACCCGTTTTACAGCACTGCTTACTCGCTGGTTCTATAATGTGCACGAGCCCAAGCATTTGATAGAAAACGACCTGTAGTCACAGATTTCCCTACGTTCAGCACAAAAATTACGACTAAAGTCTGTCAAAAAATATTATAAAGAAGTCCATGTGACTCAAGGTCAGTGTTCTGCGTAAGCCACGCGATAGCGTTGTGTGAAGAACAGAAGCAGAAGGATATTTAAATCATTATTGACTGAAAACATTCACAAACTGGTAGATTCAACACATGAAGACGTCATGATTCAGTGGAGCAAGATGTTTGTATTCATGTCAACGAAGAGCTGCTGTATGTGGTTCACAGGAGATGCCATGTCCGAGTCAGCCTGCAGGGGGCGGCTGTGAGTTAATGCAGAAGGGGGCAGGTGTAAGTCAGCCTGTAGGGGGCAGGAGTGAGGCTCTTTATTAGTATTGAGTGTGAACTGCACCTATGGAGAGCCATGAGATGGCAGGTCACACATTTGATTAGAGTCAATGGGAGGGAGAGAAACAGCACAAGGTCAGAGACAAAGGTTCTGAGCGGGTGCACATCTGTTGAATAGCTCAGTTACTAGAATGGCCAAAATTGAATGAGCATTTTTAGATATTCCCTTGTGAAAAAGAAGTACACTTTAGCATACTTTTTAAAAGTGTACTTAAATATCAAATGTAATTGGTTAAATTTAAGGGAGATTTTTGACCCACTTAAGCAAGACTTAAAAAGAAGATATTTTGAAGAATATGGGTAACCAAACAGTTGATGGGCCACATTGACTTCCATATTATGGAAGAAAAAAAAAGAAACTATGGAAGTCAATGGGGTCCATGAACTTTTTGGTTACCAACATTCTTCAAAATATCTTCTCTTGTGTTCAGCAGAAGAAAGACGTTCTTGCAGGCTTGGAACAACTTGAGGGTGAGTAAATGATGACACAATCTTCATTTTTTGGGTGAACTATCCCTTTTAAGTACATCTTTATATTTAGAATTACTTAAATTGTCTTTGAAATATGGTTAAAGTGTACTGCCAAATGTACTGAAAAACATTAATGGTAAACTAATGTCATTTCTATTGAAATTTGTCATATGTTAAAATATATTTGTATTTACACATTTGTAATGATAAAGTGGGAATTTAGTACATTTTAAAATATATTAACTTTAAATGTAATAGCAAATTATGCATTACATTAAAAATTATAATCAAGTTTTACATGTGCTTTAGTATGTTAGTCAACACATCAAAATAAGTGTAGCCTGCTTCTTTAAAACACAACAAAAGATTATTAAAAATCAATAATTTAAAAGGTGCTTTACACTTTTATTTTGACATTATTACAAAGTGTACTTTTTAGTGTACTTAAGTGTGTTAAACACAGTCATGAAAGTATACTCTCTTTAAGTACACTTAAGTGGCCTTTTAATTTTTACTAATATCATATTATATAATAATATCTATAAGTACAATTCTTTTTTTTAAATGCACTTTTAAGATCTGAAGTAAACTCCAAGTGCACATTCAGTATAGTTAAACGCACTACTGCATGTTTTTTTTTTGTTTGTTTGTTTGTTTTTGGGTTTTTTTGCATGGTATTACTATGATACCAGATCAGGTTTTTCTCTGTTGTACCATGTATATTGTTTTCTATAGTGCTTTAGTAATTCCATGCTATGCTTTGAATTACACTGAAGCAGCATGTAATTTCAGTACTATTGTTCAACTGAAAGTACCATGGTAAAAACATCTGATACCATCAAATCACATACCACATTATAAAATATATTTGAGAATGAACTATTCCGGAGAGCTGCATAATAAGGAAACTTAATAGTGAATTGTGAAAATGTGATCACTGAAATCTTGCTGTTGCACTACAAATTTTCCACTTGAGCTCTTCAGGTTTCCTGCACTGGTGAATTTGGCTGCTTTATTCAGCAAAGCAGAATTGGCACAGGAACCCAGATGGAGGTTTCATGGGGTTTGAGGTTTGGGAAAGTGTGACTTTAGCTTTTAAAAAATGATTTTCTGACTTACAAAATGCTGATGTTGTCTCCCACAAATGCAGATGGTAAGTATTCATTAATATTTTAATATTATTAGGCGACTTTTCATCTGCCACATGAACATTAAACAATGCAACACAGATACACTTAACTAATTAACAAAGTAAAAAAAAAATTAAATTTAAATGACATTTTCAGTGTGGTGGGGAAATCACTACATACACATTTCAAAGGCCTACCTCATATAATTCTTTGTTTCTCTCTGGCTTTTTCCTTGTCCTTGTTCTGTTCTTCTTTTTCTCTTCCTTTAAATTGTGTAGGATATTCGTTTCGTTGAAAATAAGCATTTAAAAGAAAGAAAATAGACAGAAAACTTTGATCAGCTCCCTATGCTCTTTGACCTTGGAAGTACTTTCCCACAACTTTTTGTGTTTTCACAATATTAGTTTTTAAGGTTGGCATAAAATAAAAGAACAAACATTCTTTTTTATTCATGTATTTTTTTATTAATTGCATATTTTGCTTTACTTATTTTTAGTCCTTGCATTAAAACTTAATGTTCATAATACTGGAAATACAAATAAATAAAATAATTACCATAAAAGTCCAATTTTCAGACTCATGGCATATTCTAATAATTTTAGCAAAACAATATAGGGTCAAACAGCTTCATATTATTTAATAAAATATTAGGTTGTAAAATTATACCTTTTATATGAGGTTACTTGAATTATTTCAAATCTTTTTCATTACTGAAAATCTCACATCCAAAGGTACCTTATATCTTTGCTTTTGTCGCCCTCTAGTTGTGTAATGCGTTTCTACATGTAAAAACAGATCATCAAACATTAGAAAATGGCGCTTTTTCGGTGTCTGTTGGACATAAAGGCTTTTAATTTGTGAACGGCATAGTGCTGTGTTGCAATTAAGCATTAGGTCAATAACAACATTCTAAAAAATAAAAAAGCAGAAAGGAGATGAAAAAAAAAAAACGAATCCAGGCTTCATACGATTTACCTTCCATGACTGTCAAATCTGTCAATATTTGAAGATTCTTGCGAAATTGCACCTATATTTATTAGGATATATAATTAAATCACTTTTGTAGACTGACTGGGGGATGCTGTGGATCTAATATAGCAGAACTGTAAGCAATAAAGACCCCCGTGCTGCAAACAGGAAATATTGTATAGGGTGGGGGAGGGGAGACCCTGGCTGAGACACTCTCTGGCCCTGACCATGTTTTGAAGGCACTAATACCACTACAGGGTCTTTAAATCCACTGCCCTGTCCCTCATTATCATCTAGAGTTACTGACTTCCAAAAGTCCCTTGTTAATCTCATTACTTCACCCTTCATTAAACCAATTGTGTGTTTTCACTGCAGTTTTAGACAATAAGCTTAATCACAAAAGAAAAGTTGGTCAGCCATGATGTCAATTGTCTAAGGCGCACCACTAAGAAATCTCTAAAAGCTGTTAAGAGAGTCAGTTAAAGCGATACTTGGTCACAGCTGAGCTCTACTGTACATCAGTCTCTGACACGTGGCCTCTGTTGACAACTGTAGTGCCATGTGTTGTGTGTGTTTTTTCAGATTATTAACAGACTTTCTGTCTGTACCATACAAATGGATTTTTCTTTTCAAAATGATTTTTGTTTCAGTTTTTATTATTTGAAATGCATAAATGTAAATGTATTTTACATAAAACCTTGTGGCAATAAACGTCAAGTGAGCAAAAATGTTAACGTGGCAAGATGTAATAAAACATATGAAGAGGGTTTTGAGTGACAAATGCATATACAGAAGTAAAAAAAAAACAAAAAAAAACACTTTAACCCCAAATATCAATGAAACATGTTATTTATTTCCAGATAATATGTCCGTACCAGACTGGCGAGGTGCTCTGTCTGCTCCCCTCCCACTGACCCCTGCTGCATCACCATTACTCTGTGTAATCTGGGCTTTACGTGCATGTCCAGATGGGCAGACAGCCATTCGCTCGAGGAGGAATCCACTTACTGATCCATATAGTCACTGGGTTACACTTGCACTTCCAAAATGAGTGAGTTCACTAGAGCCGTCTGTGCTCGTAGTCACTTCTGCAAGACCACATCAGTGAAGCTTTACTGAGCTAGTTTAATCTCTATGTGTGCGTGATAACAATGCTGTATGTTTTATCTAGCCTGATCACATTGCATCAACCTCTGCTAAAACCTTTCTCAGTCAGCTACTGGCAGGCTTTTAAATTGCACCACAAATATTATGTTTTACATTTCTAGCATTCACCATCATCTTTTGCGTGCCTGTGCAGGTCTGGGTGGAGCCAAACAGACACTCAAACCCAATCAAAGCTGAAGTCTGGTAGATTTTACTACGAAGTCCTAGTTAAATGTTGGTGTTCAAATTATATAATGATCAAGAGGGTAATATAAAGGCGGTCAAGTGAGTAAGATGTTGTGGCAGATGGTTGGATAGAACCAGGAAGTGCTGCCCCTCAAAGAGGCTTTTGTTCAAGCTACTGGAAATACCTCAAGGTGACCTGGGTATCTTAATCTCACTCATCAAACGCATCCCACTGTAAATCTTTTTATACTGATCGTAACAATGCATCTTTCAACTTTATGGCAAAACAAAAGATTTTCTTGCAAAAATTCTCAGTGGTAACTAGTTTCTACCAAAAACAAAACAAAAAAGTTATGTGGTAACTTAGCATTATCCACCACATTGTCAATAAGAAAGAAAGAAAGAAGAGAGGAGAGGACTGTCAGCTCTTTTGACTTGGACCAATATGCAACCACCTAGCAACGTCCTAGCAACCACCCAAAGTACTCCAGCAACCACATAGCAGTGTACAAAAAACACTGAGAACACCTAGTTCCTAGAAATCGCATAGCTACTCACTAAAACAACCCAGAACACTCTAGCAACCACACAGAAACACACTAAAACCATTCTAAATACCCTAGCAAATTCCTAGCAACACCCAAGAAACCACCCAAGCACACCCTAGCAACCACATAGCAACACCCAAAACACCTAAGTAAATACAGAGCAACATGCTAAACCCACTCAAAAAAAGCAAATGCTTAGCAACGCCCTGGAAACCACTCAGAGCTACCTCCCAGCCTCTTGCACTAAAACTATCCAGAACAACATAGCAAATGCTTAGCAACAGCATGCAGTGTTTTCAGTTTTGTACACTTTTTATACTAATAAGCTACTGAAATTTCATAGTTTGATTGTCCTTAGAAACACTGGAATTCTGGATTTTTTTTTGTAAGGAAACACACATTTGTAGTATGTAGGTGTTTAGCATGTGAACCATTGAGATAAACCAAACACTGAGGACATTCAGATGGTGGTCTTGACTTGTAAGGACCTCATTGTACATTTTGTTGTGTGTTTTCTCTCTGATGTAATCACACATGCACAATGATCTCACTCTCACATGTATGTTTAGTTAGTAGCTTTGTAATCGTGCACGGCACAGATCACTTCAGTGCCCCTTTCCTTCCTGTTTCAACTGAAGTTTAAGGATGGCAACAGTCAAAGGCCTCTCATATGAGACCTGTTATCTGAAACTTGGCGGCCACACCCACTGCACCCCACCCCCATTCCAGTCCTGCAGGAGCATACAGACATGGGAGAACTTCATGAGCACTTTCCCGCCTGAAAGAGCTGCCTATAGAAAGGGGTGTGATGTTTTCATGGGGGAGGGGACCGGCCAGGAGGGAGTTGCTGTGATCTGGCCATGAAATCGCAGGGGTCTGGACAAGGAAATAGGAGTGTGGTTGAAGACGTGACAGATTTTCATGATGTTGTGGACAATGAACCAGAAGGAGCCCTTAAAAAAGGACCTTAAAAATAAAAGTTCCACTTATAACTGAAAAGAGTTTATAACCTGATGCCATAGAAGTACCTTTTAAAGGTCCACAAATCACTTTTTATACTATAATTATTTACATCTAACCATTTATGCACCACCCAAGAAACACCATAGCTACCACATAGCAATGCACTAAAAAACACTCGGTACACCCTAGTAAATGCATAGCAACACCCTAGAAACCACAGAGAACACCCTAGTGTAACCGGTCCTACTCGACCCGCTCAGAGCAGAATTTCGAACTGGCATGGGAGGTGGGTGTGCTAACAAGAGCGCTATAAACTGCAGTCTCTAATGTACCAGGGGAGGCCAGGGGAGTGAGGTTTTCACACACAGCCTCCATTACACTCACCCCCCTAACCCTCACTCCAATCCGGGTCATGGCACCAAACGTAACCGGTCCTACTAGACTTATTTCGAGCGGGACTTGAACCGGCGTCTCCAGCATGGGAGGTGGGAGCATTAACAAGGACGCTATCCACCTGTTTCTGCGGGGCGCTACTGTAAAAAAGAATGTGGGTACAACTTCCAGTGAGGCGGCGAAAGTAGCATAACAATGGTATTTTGTGTGTTAATTAGCAATGAGGCTAAGTGTTTTTCGGATCATTGTTTACTTTGTAAAGTTGCAAACCTTTATGAGAGATGTCATTACAGTTTAGTACATTTATTAGTTAATAATATCACAATACAAAAAACAATTTTCGTGCCCTTAATTGTCCTTTACTTTACTGACCTTCCACAAAAGTGCTGCTGCATGACTACAAGAGCATCCTGGCCCTGCAACACATGAACAACCCGCTGTCTGTTCTTCACCTGTTACTGATGCTAGCACCAAAGCCTTATGGTGTGATATTTTACTCCTACTGGTGTCGTGTGTGCACTGTCATATATGCGATGCTAAAGGCTATTTATGTTAACCATTGCGATAATAAATACACATGTTTATGGAAAATACCAGAGACTGCTTGAGAAACTTAGACAATTCTTATATGATTATAATCATGTATTTATTTGGTTTAATGTTTTATCTGTCTCTTCCCTGTGCCTTTGTTGATACCGGACAAATGCATACGCATATCTTTCACAGATTCACACACTCCGGTTAACTCGTATAACTCATAAATCCTGTTTTTCTCTCATGAGCTCCCTCTGTTGCTCTGGCTGAAAGGATCAGGATAGATAGACAGGAGAGATCGCGCAAACGTCCTCGTCCTAAAGCATCGCATAATTTAGAGGAAAATTAATAGAAATGCACAGAAAATTATGTTATCAATATATTTCTAAATGTGTAAGCCTTTGGACTTAAAAGCCTTAATAAAGTTGTTTTGTGCATTGTTGTGCTCGTAAATAAATGGAACCAGGTGCAACTGAATAAGTATGTTTTCTTTTTATGTCTATAAATATCAGTTCGATTTTGCATGATTGATGTGCACTCCTGACATAAATTAATAAATTACTGTTACTGTAACATTTTTTATTGTAAAACATTGTTCAAATATTAATGCTGGAATCTTAAATCTTTAAGTAAAAGCCAAATGTTCGCAAGTTTGGTTTGCTAAATCTTGAATGACTGTCAACTGTTGAATGAATGAGTGTCACGTCCAGCTTGTTTACTTCGAACCGAAAGGCACTCCCACTTTTGACGCAAGGCCTCATGGGGCGTAGGAAACTTGTGGATAGTGTGCCCCTTATGAGGGCAGGGGAGTAAGGTTGACACACCCAGCTCTTACTAGCTTGCCTCCATTACACTCATCCCCCTAAACCTCACTCCCATTCGGGTCACGTCACCAAATGCAACCGGTCGTACTTGATTTACTCCGAGCAGGACTTGAACCGGCATCTCCGGCATTGGAGGCAGGAGCGTGAACGAGGATGCTGACACTACAGCATCCTCGTTCACGCCCCTTATGAGGCCAGGGGAGTGAGGTTTACACGCACAGCTCTTACTAGCTTACCTCCCTTACACTCACCCCCCTAAACCTCAATCCCATCCGGGTCACGGCACCAAATGTAATTGGTCCTACTCGACCTGCTCCGAGCGTGATTCGAACCAGTGTTTCTGGCATGGGAGGCAGGCACGCTAACAAGAACGCTAAAGACCACAGTCTCTAGTGTTAGTCGCTAACGTGCCTCTTGAGGCCAGGGGAGTGAGTTTTAAGCACAGCTCTTACTAGCTTGCCTCCGTTACACAAACAACCACCCGAAACACCCCAGCTACCATATACCAACACCCTAAAAACCACTCGGAACACCCAAGCAAATGCATAGCAACACCCTAAAAACCACATAGGAACACACTAAACACACTCCAAAGAGTTTTTTAATCTCAAAATAATCATATAGCCAATTCAAGAACCTTACAGCAAAAAAAAAAAAAAAGGTTCTTGATAAGCACTTAAATCCAATGAGCTGCAAAAAACCATGAAAAACCTTTCTTTTTTTTAAGAGTGTATGACGACACCAAGCTTTTCAACATGTTTTAGTTCATACACACAGCATTCTATGGCAGATTATAGAGCACCATTTATTGAAAGGCGTCGTCTAAGTTACAGAGCTGTTACATACACATCTCTCCCAGAGGAATATTGTCATATATGTGCTGAGGTGTTTTGAACTACTGTGAATCTGTGTGCATATGGGTAAACATGTCCTGTGCATTGCTATATGCACTAGTTACAGCAAAATATAACATCTGCATGAATGTGATATTCATATTATGGGACCTATACATTTCCTATTTCAATCCTTGAAATAGGGAGATATAAAAATTATACTTATTTGTGTAAAAAAGTCTTTTGAAAGATTTCAATGTGGCATTATTTTGCACCATTTTTTTGCGCAATAGATTTCAACGACGGCAACATTTTGTTGGTGACACAAGTGAAATGTTTCTGTGCACTGTCGCCATTTTCTGCCTTTTTAAAACCTTTACATGCACGCGGGGGCTTTGAAAACACAACATCTCCGATGTCCATTTTAAATCCAGCTCCTAAAATAACTCCCACACATCTGGAAACCATGTAAAAAAAAAAAAAAAAAAAAAAAGCCTTAGATTGCGCAACATTTATGATCTAATCGCATGGAAATTAATTTATTTCTTAAAATTTTAAATCGACAGCAGAATTAAGATAATCTCCCTTCACCAGCTCTAAGTCATTGCAAAAACAAATAATATTGCAACTGATTGACATGCAAAAGTGCCCACACGGATATCTTGCTATGATTTGAAAATGTGCAGTGAGTCTCCGCAGGCCAATCACCGGGAGCAGGAGGCGGAGAGACAGATTTGATAATCCTACTATGGCGAAGACTTTCCTTGTGAATATTAAATAACAAAAAATGGTGTTCTCTCTGATTGGCTTAAAGGCAGTCGTTGGCAAGGGGACGCTATTCTGCTGGCCAATGAACGAAACCATACTACTATATGGCATGGCTCATGAATATTAATCAGAGGAGGCGACTGGACGCACAAGGAAGGTTACCAAGTGACGTCACCATGATCTAATTAATATTCATGAGATGATGCCTCGGCATAGTGGGAATCGTAAATTCGCTGTCAGGCCGGCCTGTGATGAATTGAATAGGGAAGAAGAAGGAGGAGGAGGAGAATCCAATCCGGTTTGAGCAGGTTTTTGTTTCGGACGAGCGTTAACGTCTTCCTATACTGATCAAACCTACTGTGTGAACCTTTAACCGAGCTCAACTCACAGTGTCGAGTGTTTTTCAGCGTTAAATCCGTGCATCCTGTATTTTTAACCGCCTTGATTTTTGCGCGTTGGAAAAACCTACAGCCATGCCTAAAAGGAGCAAAGTAAGTAGCGCATTGGTTTAATATATTGAGGCACCATCTTTAATAGAATATGCAAGATAAAAAAAGCAAAAAGGAATGAAAATAACAGTGCATACATGTTGCATGCAAATGTCCTTATTTTTCTTCTATTGCAACGGTATGCGTGCGATTTTGTGTTTGCATACCTCTGTTTAATAATAAACGCGTGTTTTGATTTGAGCGCGCGACTGAGATTTTTTTTCTCCATCAGCGTTAATTAAATCAGCTTAATTTTCATGCATACGCGGATATGGGAAATGATCTGTGCATATATGTTATGTTTGTGGTGTTTTTGTTTACAAATAGATGAGTCTCTGTCGACATGCACAGACAAAGGGGGTGTAACGATCTTAGTTTTCGTTTATGTGCAGCTTACAGTCTCGCAACCTAAAGACTGTCGCGCGCAGGGCATCAAATCAAATTGTTGCATTTAATATTTATTTATTTAAGTAAAGCCGTTTTTAATGTTAGTAAGGTCTGCTGAAATTGTACATGCATGTCTTTGTAAAGGCTCTGTTTTTTTTTTTCTTTAGTGTCATGGCTGCCCTTTCGCGCAACCCCGATGATTTAAAACTCACTGTGGGTCTGAATAGACAGTAACAGACGGTGCGATATTTTATCCTGCAGCTCATAGTCGTGTATTAGGGATTTAATTCGTGCATTAGGATTTTAGTGCACGATTGCGTTTCGATATATTTGATCGTGCAAGTGGTAGATTATGCAATGGCGGTATTCTTGCACATCATAGCGCCACTGTTTGGTGTTTCCTATTATTCTGGTATATTCTGTAGTGTTTTTTTTCCTCGCGGCTGTGCACCTCGGGATGTTGTGTTTGAAAGTGAATGGCGGGAATGTCATGGAGCGGGGTCGGTGGGGCGAGTGCAAATCTCCATTAATCAGCGTTGAATGAGTCGGTGTGCATGAAGGGGGCGGTGCGCCGAGACTGCAATAAAAACGGACGGAGCAGCAGAGTATAGGCGGATGGAGGCAGGACATAAACATTGATGAATTGTTGACTGGATGTTTGGGAGTCGTTCCTTCAAGAAAAATACCCAATTCATAGTACGAAACATACAGCAGCCATTTAGTCCGATCCCCGAGCGAATGACTCTTATGATCCGATTCCTTTTTTAAAGCGTACAGCGTGGCCCGGGTATATTTTCGAACAAATGAATCACTTGAACCGATTCTTTTAAATAAACCACAACCATACATCGCGATCAATGTAGTCCGGTTCCCGAACAAATGACTCTGATGAGCCGATTCTTTTTTTCTTTTTTTTAGTGAATCAAAAACATACCGCGGACTGGTCCTATTCTCGAAAGAGTGACTTTTATGGGCCTGTTCTTTTTAATGAGTCTTATGAATCAATCACAGCGGTTACTAAATTGACGGTTATGAAACCTGGTTCACTTACGAAACCACAAGTTAACACTTTCGTCATGTCCGACTGAATTTGAATCAAAAAGTGTTGCTGTTATGTTGTATTGAGGCTAACGAGACTTAAATAATTGTAGTTACTGACGGTTAATCATGTCAAAATGGTTTTTATTTATTCAAATGAATGACTGAGTGAGATTTGGTACCACATGTTTTGTTTGTTTGTTTGGTATTTTAACCAATTATTGACTGGCATTTATGCTGCTTTTAATAGTATGTGAAAAGTCAAAAACCTTTTGCAATAATTGTATTAAATTTATTTCTCATTTGAAGAAATACGCATTTTCCCTCCAAATATGTCTTAAAAGTAATCACAGAGGAAGAGGAGAAATCAGAACCCAAATAAATGAAATTCCTTACTATTCCCATCCCTACCTGAAAAAAATAAACTGTGGGGGGTAAAAATATAAAAATGCATCTGTTAAATTACATTGATGAACTTTGACTTCTGAGAATAACACACTTTCCCCGCCCCCCTCTTAGGCGAACAATGATGCTGAAGTCTCTGAGGTAAGCAGATCACACTTATTAAGTTTTAATAATGAAATAAATATTTTATTGCATCAAAATAAAGTTATTTGGTTTAACCCTGTTATTGCTTTACAGCCTAAAAGAAGGTCGGAGAGGTTGGTAAACGTGAGTATTCATGGTTTTTTTTTTCATACAGTTTACATTCATTCAACAGATCTGAAAATTATTGTTTATTAATTTATGTATTATAACTCTTTTTATTTTTAGAAACCTGCACCCCCAAAGGCAGAGCCTAAGCCAAAGGTAAGGAAAATGCTTAAATAAAAATAATGATGAAAACCTAAATGAAATTATAGACTATAACTTAGCAATAAAATGAACATTAATTTAACACAATGTAGAAGGCGGCTCCCAAACCTAAGAAAACAAAGGAACCCAAGGAGCCCAAGGAGGAGGAGAAGAAAGAGGAGGTGCCCGCAGAAAACGGAGAAACAAAAGCTGACGAAGAGGTAACATTACGTATATCACCCTTAAATGATTTGCGATCTTACGTGCAGAGCGGCCAATGCGATTAACTCCAATGATGATGTTCTTTTCAGGCAACGGAAGACGCAGACAAGAAGGGAGAAGACGGGGAATAACTTTGCTGAGGTCTCATCGTTTACCAGCACTCCCTGTACCTCTTTTCTTGTACAATTCAGGGGAATATTTTTATCTACTATTTTCTAAAGGCAGGTTTTTTAGTAGTTTGATTGTAGAGACACATTTTTTATGGAAGAAAAGAAACATTTTGAAAGTGATCTCATCATATCCAGCATTTTTACATTGGGCAGAAAAAACTACCGTCACCATAAATGTCGACAGGAGTTTTTTTTCCCCCCTCTCTGCTGTCGCTTTCAAAGTGAGAGGAAGAGGGGCAGGTTGCGGGCATGTCATTTACACAGACAGCTGGACATCTTACCGAGCTTGTCCGTATGACTAACATTCCATTGGCTTTATGAGGGATTTTTTTTTTGTGTGTGTGTTTGTGTATAACCTGTAATGTGTGTTTGGGGAGGGAGGGGTGGGCAAATAACTCATTGTTTATTGTTTATAAAGCAAAAGATTACTTGTAGAACATTTGTAAGCTGTGTTCCATATGTTAACTGCAGTTCTCCATAATCATTTCTGCTAAATAAACATATTCTCTAGTACTGGAGTTCATGTCAGGCCTGTGCTTCGTGTGTATTGATTTTGTCTCTTCTGTGATAGTACCGCAATAAATTTGTAAAACTGCTGTGAAAAAGATTTTTGGGGCTTTAAGTCCAGTTTGTGTTATGGTACCGATGGCAGATGTGGGATGAATATCTCTGCAAAGCCAGCGATTCTTTAATATCCAAACGCATTATTAAAATGGAAAATTCGAGACAAACAAGTCATTACGTGTAAAATTTCTTTAGTTGTAAAGCGTTCTGACCAGCAGTAGCAATATTTTTGTGGGACTTAGATATCAAGTATAAATGTACAGTTTCTTTTGATCATTGTTTATAGATGTATCTCTGTGTGTTATGGTTCGATAAAACAAGCCAATAAAAATCAGTTGTGATACCCTGTTCTCCCTTTAATTTTGAAATTACATTCATTACTGTAGGGTTAGTTAGACTTGCATTGTTTAAAAAAACAACTATATATATATTAGTGAATACTAACGATTAATCGCATCCAAAATAAAAGTTTGTGTTTACGTGATATACGTGTGTGTACTGTGTATATAAATACACATGCATCTATATATTTAACAAAAATTATATATAAATATATATACATTTAAATATATACTGTACACATGTATATTATGTAAACAAACTTATTTTGGATGCAATTGTGATTGATCATTTTAGCATATATATATATATAGAGTACACACAAGTATATTATGTAAACAAATATATATATATATATGTACAGTGCATGCAGAATTATTAGGCACATTGATTTTTTTTATCATATTTTTTCCCAGGCACATCTTACCAATTCCAAACCACATTAATCCTAATAATGACTATTAATTTTGTATTTAATTATTTATAAATTATATATAATTGTTCATGAAGGCTGGAAATAAAAAACACCTTATATTCAGGTGTGCATAATTATTAGGTATGTTTTCTTTAACAGATAAAATGAGCCAAAAAAGATTTAACACAGACTGAAAATTTAAAAAAAATTATTAAATGTTCATGAGAAGGATGCAATACTAATGAAATACTAGAAATTGCAGTTAAGGCATGACCATTGGACAGTGAAATGCTCATTGGGTCAGCAGAGTCAGACAAAAACAGGTGGAAAAGAAAAGACACATTAAGTGTGAAACCATCAGGAACCCTTTAGTCTCCAGCACCACCATTTTCCAGGACTGCAACCTACCTGGAGTCTGGAAGGGGTCAGGATCTCAGAGACTTAAGTTAGGTGAAGAATCCTTAAAATGACCCCCACTTAATAAGAATCACAAGCTGAACAAGTGTTCATTTTTAGTCCATCTCCTACCCTGAAGTCCGTTTTGCAGAGATGGACTAAAAATGAACTCCCAAAACTTACTGTCAGATTCTGGAAGATGAATTCTTCAAACAGTAGTACAAGAGGATGTGGTGCTGGTCCTTCAAGAGTCATGTATTTTACAACACTTCAGCTCGTGATTCTTATTAAGTGGGGGCCATTTTAAGGATTCTTCACCTGACCTAAGTCTCTGAGATCCTGACACCTTGCACTTCTGGAGACTCCAGGTAGGTTGTAGTTCTGGAAAATGGTGGCGCTAGAGACTAAAGGGTTCCTGATGGTTTCACACTTAATTCTTCACATTAATTCTTAATTTTTTTGCATTTTTTAACATGTCTTTTCTTCTCCACCTGTTTTTTTTTGACCCTGCTGACCCAATGAGCATTTCACTGTCCAATGGTCATGCCTTAACTGCCATTTCCAGTATTTCATTAGTATTGCATCCTTCTCATGAGCATTTAATAATTTTTTACTTTTCAGTCTGATTTTAACTGTAAAAGAAAACGTCCCTAATAATTCTGCACACCTGAATAAGGCGTTTTTCATTTCCAGCCTTCATGTACAATTATATATCACTTTTAAATGAAATACAGAATTAATAGTAGTTATTAAGTTGAATGTGGTTTGGAATTGGTAAGATGTGCCTGGAAAATCAACGGACCTAATAATTCTGCACGCACTGTATATATATGACCTGAGATATAAATGAGATGAGATCTCTGCACATTCTGCTGCAGTTTGTCAGGTGCTGCATGTACCACAGTATTTATGGTATTTCATAGAATACCATTGTATTACTCAGGGTTATTATAGTTAACTAAAACTGTAAAACTCATTACTTGAAATGAAAAACTGAAACAAAATAGAAAAAACTAAGACTTATTTTTATTACTCATTTTCATTAAGTTTAAAATATTAATATAATATTAACAATTTTTAACTTAAAATATTAATAAATAGTATAATAGGATCTCAATGATAATAACACTGGTATAACATGTTAATACCCTAGAACTTTTTGTTAGTATCTGTTATGATTTTGGTGCATACTTTGCACTTTTTTTTCATGATTATTTGTCTATGTAGTTTCATTGGTGTGAACTATATTTATTTTAGGATCCATGTAATACACATTTATTCAGCTGTATGCAGCATATGGACTCTTCAAGTATAATTAAAACCTGTATTAATTTGTTGTTTCATGTCAAAATAACTTGTTTCATAGCTCAAATGATGTTTCTTTGGTATGGTGAGTAATCATTCTTTACAATTATTTAAAGATTTGCAGGTTGTATTTTGATGGGTCTGACTGTACTCTGACCTCTCACATCTGAAGGTTTTCTTATTTTTATCATATAAAAGTCATTATTACATGTTGTCTCATGTGTAAGGATGTAAATGCAGTACCTTTGATATCTATAACTGGTCTATTCCACTCCATTTGATGTGATATGAATATACATACAAAATCATTCAAATTTACATGTTATTAGTCAAAAACAGCTTTGTACTGATGTGCGTATCTTAATCACAGAATCAGATGTGAGGCAGATGGATCTGAGCTCAAAACAGCACCTGTTGGCATGGGAAATGACATCAACAGTCACTCTGTTCCTATGCGAAAACAGAGAAACTGTCTAATAAGATAAACGGATAAGCAGTTGCCCATATGATTTTAACTCAAACCCCCACCCAAAGTTTCTTTGACTGTGATGACCTAGACAATGTTTATCATTAAGGTTCTTGTTTATATTTGAACACACTTCAGCTTAAGGCAAGGGAGTGCCTGAGCTTTGTGTTTGGTGCCACATTCCTGCTTTTTCTAATGTGGGTTTGTAAGCTTATGTTGATAGCTAGATTCCCTTTTAACAATTTGTCAAAGAGATGGAAAACAAATCTAATTCCCTTATGTAGAAACTATAAAGTAAATAAGTGAACTTGTCTGTCATTGATTTGACTTGCATTAGGTATCTGACAGATCAGCTAGTGGCTTATGACTCTTTGGCCAGTAACGTTATGCGATCATGTAATCTTTTTATATCCAGATTCTAAATTGAAATTAATTCCACAGGTGACCTAAACCTGCCATAAACTCAAAATAACAAAGCTTAATCTTCGTGTGAAACATTTTCGCCAGTCTATTAATGGAGAACAAGGGCAAAGCGACCTTTTGTTTCCTGCTTTGAATGGATTTATTTACTCTGAACTGTACCTCACACTCTATTTACGTCACACCGCAGTTTCGTTAGTGTATGATGTAAAAACAACAACAAACAAGCCCGAATTAACCCTAACATAGCTGCACATAACTGAATAAATTGATAAAATATATCAATATAAAACATTTTTGCATTATATTTCTTTAACTGAAGCTTTTACGTTTTCATCGGTGTTTATAGAAAGTGCTGAAGTGAAACCATACGTGGATTTTTCACATAAGAGGTGAAATCCACAGCTGATCTCCACGGATTTACAAGCTGGGAAACTTTAGTTAATTCGTAATGTTTACATAATACTTTATAAGAGCCGGACTGGTTGTTTCACAATGCGTCTTCTCAGGGGCTGATGCTGTAATGTTTCGTAGTGTTGTGTGTGATTTCAGTGATGCCCTGCGCGCGGCTCTTGCTGCAGCGCTCTCACGCGCTCTACAGACGCACTGTCAACACATGGTCAGCTGTTGGAGCAGCTTTTAATGTTCAGCACCAACGACTGGAACATTTACAGAAAAATGTGGTGAGACTTCTATAATATATTATTTAAAAAGACATTTATACTATATTATAATGCTTTAACGGTAAAATAATATAGGTGAACAACATCTGCTTTTATAAGTTTTTTTTTAAATCCGTTTTTTTTTTTTTTTTTTTTTATTGGTTACATTGTTTAATGATTATAACATATTAATCTGTGAATCTCTTTTAACTCTCTTTCTCACATTTATATTATACAATACACATAGTTCCAAAACTGCTTCACGGTAATAAACAGGACAATAACGATCTATGATGCAAACTTCATCAAATACGAGACAAATTATGCTGTAAAGCAGCTCTACAGAAGTAATTATTCAGCCCAAGGCAGTTCAGTTTTTCAGTTGAGTTCAATAACTGTAAAGTTCTTCAGTTATGAAATTAGTTAAAATAAGCTATAAGCAACTCTACAGAAGATAACAGAGTCATTATTCAGCTCAAATCAGTTCTGTGTTTATTCATGATGCATTCACTCCATGTCGTAATTACAGTAATTTCGAGATGACAACAAGTGACGTTCTTCTCCGACTGGGAATTATGTGTTATTATAGCAACACTATCAATGCCTAAATGAATCTGCAGCTGTCAGACAGTACAGCAGTCACGTGGTATAAGTTCACTTTAAAATGTATTTTCATGATTTGTTATCACAACATTCTTTTGTCAAATCAACTTCAATAATTAATGTTCAGATAACATTATATTTTGAGTTTCTGTTGATTAAACTAATCACCTTCATTGTATTAACTCAAATTTAAACTTATTTTTTTTAAGTTAAACCAACAGTTCTTTTTTATAGTGTAGGAGCTCTCAGAAAACTCCCAGCATACAAGTTGTAATTACAAGTTCTACGAGGACGTGACCGCTTTTTACAAGTTGAAATCTCATAATTACGGTAATTACGACATGATGTGAACGCCTTCAATTTGGTTCAGTAACAGTGTCGAATGTCAATGTTGCAGAATTCGTCAATTATAAAAAAAAAAAGTAAAAAAACAGAACAGCTATAAAGCTGCTGTGGTGCAAGTTTTGTTATCATCCAATAGTGTAATTGCAGTCAAATTGATAATATTACTGAATATTAAGTGTTTTATAATCCCCGACTAAGCAAGCCAAAGGCGACGGTGGCAAGGAGCCTAAACTGCATCAGGTGACAGAAATGGGGAAAAAACCTTGGGAAAAACCAAGCTCAGTCATGGGGAGGGAGGGGGGCAGTTCTACTCTGGCCAAATGAACGAACATCGTGTGATTATGATTCCAGGCTGCATCATATTCACAGATTGTGGATTGATATCATTTAAATATTTTCATCGGGCTCCTTTTGCTTGAAAATCGGGTATTAGCATGACTACAATTGTATTGACCTTGTTTTGCAGTGCGAAATGAAGGTAAGTTTCTTTCCTCTCTGTTCTCAGGGTTTGTTTGGAGTATCAGAGCTCAACAGTCCTGCCGGTTTCCAGATGGCTCTGTGTCAGGCTCTCAGGGAAGCAGAGTTTCAGGTCCACAGGGCTTGCACACATCCTCCTGGTGCCGTCACTGTGGAAACCTTTGACCAGCTGTCTGACAGCTTATGCAAAGTGGCAGACCTGGTAAACTTCATTGTGTTGGTGTAATGTAAACTGTGATTCTTGTTAGGCATCTGTTGAATCTCAGCATTTTGTGTTTGTTGCAGGCAGATTTCATCAAAGTGGCTCATCCGGATGCTGCGTTCAGGGAGGCAGCAGAAAGGACCTGTGTTGATATCGGAACTGTTGTGGAAATGTGGGTATTTGTCATCTGGTTGCTCTGGTTTTAATGTTTAACAATATTTGTGTTTTATTTTTTTTCTGTGTGTGTGTGTGTGTGTGTGTATGTTACAGACTCAATACAAATGTTGATTTGTATCAGAGCTTGAAGAATTTGCTGGAAAATGAGGCTGTTTTGGCCACACTGGACCCAGACACAAGGCAGGTTTTAATACATTTTAAAATGTCATTTATTCCTTGATGACAAAGCTGAATTTTCAGTAAATTAGTAATTCATTCAGTCTTCAGTGTCACATGATCCTTCAGAAATTATTCTAATATGCTGATTCGGCACTGAAGAAACTTTAATATTATCAATGTTGTAAACAGTTGTGCTGCTTAAAGGCACAATATGTAAGATTTTTAGATTAAATATCCAAAAACCACTAGTGTTATATATTTTGTTGACTTGTGTACTTGCATTATCCCAAATGTTTCCAAGAATGTTTAAAACCAGAGAAATAAGCCATTTTAACCAGGACACAGACCATCTCCATGCATCGCCTATCAGTGACATCATACCTGGAATATCGATCTAGCTTACTGCAGTGTGCAACAAGTGTTTAATAGCAGCCGCCGAGCGAACGCAGAGTAGCACTATAACAACTTTCATCACACAAATGTATCTAATATGATAAAACAGCGCTGCTTTACCCCACATACGCTGACTGGAAGAAGCGGAAGCGGTGACTGCGGCATAATAAAAGTTCCACTGCTCTCAAGCCGTGTGTCGCGTGTCGCGCTTTTCTCTCAATAGCGATCGCTTCAGAGGCCTCGTTCTGCTCCAACAGCTTTCAGCCACACCCTGCTTCATACTACAGTAATGTTAATAACTCTTTAATACATTAGCTCATCCATGAATATGATTTCTGCCTAAGTTCCGTTGGATTCTTTTCCACCAGCTGTAGACGAGAAGACAATTTGTTGGCGACATTTTGCAACATCTATCTTTTTCCATTCTTCAAGAATGACCTCTTTTAGAGACTGGATGCTGGATGGAGAGTGAAGCTCAACTTGTCTCTTCAGAATTCCCCATAGGTGTTCGATTGGGTTCAGATCAGGAGCCACTGAATCACTTTCACCCTGTTCTTCTTCAGAAATCCAACAGTGGCCTTAGATGTGTGTTTAGGATCATTGTCATGTTGGAATAGTGCATGAAGACCAAGGGCACGGAGTGATGGTAGCATCTTATCTTTCAGTATAGAGTAGTTCTGTGAATTCATGATGCCATCAATGAGATGCAGCTCCCCGACACCAGCAGCACTCATGCAGCCTCACATAAGGACACTGCCACCACCATGTTTCACTGTAGGCACCATGCATTTTTCTTTGTATTCCTCACCTTTGCGACACCATACAGTTTTGGAGCTATCAGTTCCAAAAACATTTATCTTGGTCTCACTCCAGAGTATAGAGTCCCAGTAGTCTCGATCTTTGTCAGCATGGGCCCTGGCAAACTCTAGGTGGGCTTTTTTGTGCCTGGGCTTTAGGAGAGGCTTCTTTCGTGGACGGCACCCATGCATGCCATTCCTCTGCAGTGTACGCCGTATTGTGTCACGGGAAATAGTCACCCCAGTTTGGCTTTCTATTTCTTTAGTGAACTTGCATGCCGATTTTCGTCAACCCTTCTCATCAGAAGACGCTCCTGTTGAGGTGTTAACTTCCTTGGATGACCTGGACGTCTCTGTGAGATGGTTGCAGTTCCATCTTTTTTAAATTTTTGCTACAGTATTCTGACTGATAAGTAAAGCTTTGCTGATCTTCTTGTAGCCTTCAACTTTCTAGTGTAAAAAAATTATTTTCTTTCTCAGGTCTTGTGACATTTCTCTTCCATGTGGTGCCATTGCTGACAGCATGAAATGGGAAGGGGTTTTAACACCCTTTTATAGTCAACTGTCTGCGGGACACCTGTGTAATGAATAATTAGACTCACCTGTGGTTGAATTCTTGTTAAATTAGACATTTGTAGTCTAAAATTTAGCTTTGATCCAGAGACTTTCAGTGGGGTGTACTCATTTTTGCATCACCCTAATTTGAGTAAAACTGAAAATTTTGTTCTCTAAGTTATATTATTACCCTTACTTTCATGTTATAAGTTAAACAGATGTTATATTAAACTTAGTCTTATCAACATTTTGGAAATTGTTTTTGTGTTCATTGTCTGCTGACACTTGTTTAAAATGTTACTTTTCAAAGGGGGTGTACTCATTTACACTGAGTACTGTATGTTTCAGGATTCTTTGATGAATAGACACTTTTTGAAACTATACAGTCATCTTTACTGTCACTTTTGATCAATTTAATGCATCCTTGCTGAATAAAAGTATTAATTTCTTTCAAAAAATTCATAAAAAGGTAATGTATATGGTTCTGCTGCTGGTTTAGGAGAGTGGCAGAGCTCTTCATGTCAGATTTTGAGATCAGTGGAATACATCTGGATGAATCGAAGGTGAGAACAACTCTTTAAGGCCAAAATACAAGCCTGTTCTAATGTCATCAAACTGATTATAATCTTTCTTTATGAATCATCTCAGAGGAGCAAGGTTGTCGCTCTGAATGTGAAGTTACTGGATCTTTACAACGAGTTTTTGAGCGGCTCTCAGCTTCCAAACGCCATAGAGAAGCAAGTTCTACCAGAGCACATCCGCCACTGCTTCTCCATAGACGGGAACCGCGTTCAAATCGGCGGCTTGCATGCTGACTCTCCTAATGAGCTGGTGCGTATGATCAAATGATTCTGTTTACTTGCATACCATCTGTTTGTTGCTTGAGCTTATTAAAGGTGCACAGAAATCTGTCATGTCCTTGTGATGTGACATGCTATTGGCTGTTTTGCAAGCTGGATAGCAAGGTATGCTTTCAATTGCATGTTTAAGTGTCTTTTTTCTTCCCTCTGGTAGGTGCGGGAAGCTGCGTATAAAATCTTTCTGTACCCCAACACTAGTCTCTTGCTTTGTCTGGATGAGCTTTTGGCTTGTAGACATGAGCTGGCAACATTAGTGGGCTATGAGTCATTTGCACACAGAGCTTTAAAAGGAACAATGGCTAAAAACCCAGGTAAAAATGGCTTTTAATCAGAGCATCATCTGCTGGCTATAGTCATCATAGCTACTTTTGTGTAAAAGCTGCAAATGAAGGAGCAATAAAAGCAAATTTGTAAACGAATTTGTTTGTTTTACAGAGAATGTGATGAAGTTTTTGAAGCTGCTGACAGAAAAACTCTCTGACAGGTATGTTTCACACTAACTGCTATTTGTGAATCAGAGTCTTTGATGTGTTGTAAAGCTTGCTCTGTTTGTTTAACACAGAACATCAAAGGACTTCATGATGATGAAAGAAATGAAGAAGAAAACACACTCAACAAATCCTGTAAATGTTTATTTTGTGCACTGGATTTGTTTTGTGAACATTGTTTTCCCCTTTTTTTCCGTTTGCATCACAAATGCAGACAGATTTCCTAAATATTGTTTTTCACATGTCAGGAAGTGATGCCGTGGGATCATGCATACCTCAGCGGTGCCATACGAACAGAAAAGTAAGGCCGTTTTAATGCATACATCCCTCTGAATAAGCCATCTACTTCGTGTTTATCCTCATATTCGCTCATGTACCTGTAGGTTTAACATTGATCCCAGCATCTACAGTCCGTACTTCTCTCTTGGTGCTTGCATGGAGGGACTTAACCATCTCTTCACGCAGCTTCTGGGCGTTTCTTTTCAAACGGTGCAGCCGAAGATGGGTGAACTGTGGAGCGAAGATGTTCGAAAGCTGGTGAGCTGCTCTCCTCCATCTTCGTTTACTCAGTTTTCAAGATCAACCTGTCAATCACTTACAGATGTACTAATGCAGCTCTATTTACTGTTACTGTGCTGCAAACAGGCCTTGGTTCATGAAACAGAGGGACTGCTGGGATACATCTACTGCGATTTCTTCCGTAGACCTGATAAACCTCACCAGGTACAGCTGTCTGCTCTTGACTGATTCTGTACAATGCTGATATACACTAATGGCATTTTTCCACTGCGTGGTACAACTCGGCTCATCTCATCTCGGTTCGGTTCGGTACGACTCGGCTTGCTTTACTTTTGGTTTGCTTTTCCACTGCAGTTAGTACCACTTCAAAGTGGGTGGGATTATAAACTGATATAGTTGCGCCGCCTTTACTGCAGTGAATCCGCTCCTCGGCTACTAACGAGTCTGCACCTCATCTACTAACCACGATACAGTCATTTCTTTTTTCAAGTTGCATGCGAAGGTCATTTAAAGCAAGTCGTTTAAAAAAAGTTGCGCAAACAAATTATACTGCGGTGTCTCGTGTTTCAGATCCAGATTCAGATTTCAGTAGTTGGCAATGTCACTTTGTAAAGAAACAGTATGTACCTGTAGACTGGACACGTAATGCGCACACCATTTTCACAAATTCGCGTTTTTGTAGTTTACACGTAGATGATAATAATAATAAATGTTTTTTGAGCACCAAATCAGCATATTACGATTTCTGAAGGATCAAGTGATAGATGTTGCAGTGATACAATGATTTAGTAGATACTAAATGTTTGATTTAAAAAAATGCAGCCTTTTTCAAGTTTTTTTGTTTCAAAAAAATTAAAAAAACTTTGAATGGTAGTGTGTGTGTATATATATATATATATATATATATATAATTTATAATATAATTTTTATATATATCATTTTATTTTATTTATTTATGTATGAACATACTGTTGCCCCTGTATGGCAGGACTGTCACTTCACCATCCGCGGTGGTCGGCTAAGGGATGATGGTGTTTACCAGCTGCCAGTTGTGGTGCTGATGCTGAGTCTACCTCCACCCAACGGCAAAACCCCATCTCTGCTCACCCCCTCCATGGTGGAAAACCTGTTTCATGAGATGGGACATGCCATGCACTCCATGTTAGGCAGGACACGCTATCAGCATGTCACAGGTCAGAGTTAACTGCATAATTAAAGGAATATTCAGGGTTATTTAGTGATGATTACTACATGTACTAATTTATACTGCTTCAGCCTGTATAAAATGAATGGAAATTATTTACTTTACATATAACAAATTTAATTAACATGGCAAATAACTGCCAGTTTGATCTGAGTTTGATTTATTTATGTTTAAATAAAGGAACCAGGTGCCCCACAGACT
This sequence comes from Elopichthys bambusa, assembly GCA_037101425.1. Classification (NCBI taxonomy): domain Eukaryota; kingdom Metazoa; phylum Chordata; class Actinopteri; order Cypriniformes; family Xenocyprididae; genus Elopichthys; species Elopichthys bambusa. The sequence continues at coordinate 40,599,794 of CM074433.1, forward strand.
TTGCTGAAGTCCCTTCTATTCTGATGGAGTATTTCGCCTCAGATTATCGGGTTGTAAGCCAGTTTGCACGTCACTATCAGACCGGGGAGGTGGGTTTGTGCACGTACCTGTTTTAGAGATCTCTGTATCTGAACCCCATTAGAAGAACTGCATGTTATTTTAACATGTCTTTTGTTCCCTCCAGCCCCTCCCAGAAAGCCTAGTGTCCCGTTTATGCGAGTCTAAGAGGGTTTGTAATGCTGCTGACACTCAGCTACAGGTACTGAAGACAGATATCACTGCTGTGTGATAGAGAACTATTGTGCTGGGATGAAGAATGTCAGAGCTTTATTGAATCAGGATTAATTATGAATGTCAACTATAGTTGAGAAATTCTAGCTACCTTAACCCTTTAAAGCCTTGTGTTTTTTTTGTTGAGTATCATATTTGGTACATCAGGGTTTTATGGCTCATATAGTATGATATAGAAGAATATGGTGCTCATGCTTTAGGAGGAAAAAAACACCTTAATTTTATTCAGAGGCCCAAACTGAGCAAAAATAATTTTTTTGTGCAGTTGCTGATATTTACATGGCTAAAAAGGTTGAAATTTTGATAGCTTGTAATGTAAATCAGTGCAAATAAATATCAGCTGTCACTCTATATCTCCCAATAATATGTTTTAGTAAAATAATAACTATGATCAAAGCTCTGCAGTTTTTATTGTGGGCAGAAACATATAGGAGTGAATTCAGGTTGATTGGGACACTTTTTCCAGTCATTTTAATGGCAAAGAGTGTCCCAATCAACCTGAATTCACACTAATGCAATATGATACAATGATGATTGAGATGGACAAATAAGCGTTCATCAGAAGCCTGTTGTATCTTATATATAATTGACACTCACATTTGAACTTGATATTTATGTATGGATAATCAAATGTTTAGTAAGAGTTTATCTTGAAATATTACTAACAATAAAAATGTGTTCTTTCATTTACTTTAAAAATCAATACAAAAATTTCCAAGCCAGAAAACATGTGTACCACAACCTTAAGAGGGACGTTTTTAAAATGATAATAAAAGGCCTTTTACTTGCTAAAAAAAGTATAAACTACCAATAAGAGGACAGAAGGCATGTAGTATATTGTGTGTTTTTCAGCACAGTTTTGATCATGTTGATAATTTAGAGGCCTTAGAAATACGGAAATCAAATATGATACATTAAGCTTTATCGGGTTAAAAGTGTACTAGTTATAGTCATTTACAGGTGCATCTCAATAAATTAGAATATCATTTTTTTTTTTCTTCTGTAATTTAATTCAAAAAATAAAACTTAAATATATTCTAGATTTATTAGACATAAAGTAATATTCATGGAAAGTTGACTGGAAGGAAAAAGTGTGGTAGGAAAAGGTGTACAAGCTTACTTAGGAGAGCTTCAAAAGGAGTGGACTGAAGCTGGAGTCAGCGTATCAAGAGCCACCGCACACAGACGTCTTCAGGAAATGGGCTACAACTGTCACATTCCACGTACCAAACCACTTCTGAACCAAAGACAACGTCATAAGTGTCTTACCTGGGCTAAGGAGAAAAAGAACTGGACTGTTGCCCAGTGGTCCAAAGTCCTCTTTTCAGATGAAAGTAAATTTTGCATTTCATTTGGAAATCAAGGTCCCAGAGTCTGGAGGAAGAGTGGAGAGGCACACAATCCAACTTGCTTGAAGTCCAGTGTGAAGTTTCCAGTCAGTGATGATTTGGGCTGCCATGTCTTCTGCTAGTGTTGGTCCGCTGTGTTTTCTGAAGTCCACAGTCAACGCAGCCATCTACCAGGAAATTTTAGAGCACTTCATGCTTCCTTCTGCTGACAAGCTTTATGGAGATAACAGATTTCATTTGCAGGATTTGGCACCTGCCCACACTGCCAAAGGTACCAAAAGCTGGTTCGGTGACCTTGGGTACTGTGCTTGATTGGCCAGCAAACTCGCCTGACCTGAACCCCATAGAGAATCTATGGAGTATTGTCAAGAGGAAGATGAGAGACACCAGACCCAACAATGCAGATGAGCTGAAGGCCGCTATCAAAGCAACCTGGGCTTCCATTACACCTGAGCAGTGCCACAGACTGATCGCCTCCATGCCACGCCGCATTGATGCAGTAATTCATGCAAAAGAAGGCCCAACCAAGTATTGAGTGCATAGAAATGAACATACTTTTCAGAAGCCTGACATTTCTGTTTAAAATATCCTTTTTTTTTTTTTATTGATCTTATGAAGTATTCTAATTTATTGAGATAGTGAATTGGTGGGTTTTTGTTAAATGTGAGCCAAAATCATCACAATTAAAAGAACCAAAGACTTAAAGTACTTCAGTCTGTGTGCATTGAATTTATTTAATACACGAGTTCCACAATTTGAGTTGAATTACTATAATAAATGAACTTTTCCATGACAATCTAATTTATTGAGATGCACGTGTATGTTTTTGGTTTAATTAATCTCTTTACAGATTTTCTATGCAGCTTTGGATCAGGTTTATCATGGAAAACCACAATATAGATCAACCACCGACATCCTCAGAGAAATGCAGGAGAAATTTTACGGGTTACCATATGTTTACGACACAGTGAGTTACAGCGTCACAGACACTTTTTTTTTTTACCTATAATATTTAGAATAGAATTCTTATCCTACATTTTCTCTGATATAGGCTTGGCAGCTGAGATTTAGTCACCTGGTTGGCTATGGCGCTAAATATTACTCCTACCTCATGTCCAGAGCGGTTGCCTCTATGGTCTGGAGGCAGTGCTTTCTACAGGACCCCTTTAGTAGGTCAGTATAATGCCATCATGCCATTTAGGACATCTTTGTCATGTGCATATTTTTATATTATTTTATGGTGGAAACTGGTGCCCAGGGTGACTGGAAATATCTTTTCCTTATTTTTGTTTTTACATTAAATATATGTAGAATAATTTATGATCATTAGGGTTCACTATTAAAACATACAAATTGAACGGTCTCATTTGCAGAATGATGGGAGAGCGTTATCGCAGAGAGATGCTCGCTCATGGAGGTAGTAAAGAGCCTATGCTGATGGTACAAGGTAATTAAAACTTGGAAATTAAACCTGTTGTTACTGTTAATATTACAAGTAAATATTCACAGACTCATTTTGTATCCTCAGGAATGCTACAGAAGACCCCTACCATTGAAGACTTTGTTGGTGCACTAGTGCTGGACCTTGATGCAAATTTAAAATCCCCAGTTTAGTAGACCGTCAAAGATCCTCATTTTTTTCAGTCTCATACACCGGGTATCACCTCACTTTTTCCTTATGTCTTGCTGCCTTTTAAGCCTTATTAAAATGTGAAGAGATATGAAAATATGGCATTACTTCTATTGTGCATCAGTTGCATTTCACATTAAATATTTTGTGTAGAAGTCAAGTGAATTTTGGTATACTCAACATCAATGATGGTAGGTGCTGATTTGAAGATGTGCAATACCCCGTTAAATTTCATTTTATCAAAGTGATATTTTCGCAAAAATAGATTTTGCATTGATTAAAATATGCCATGTTCCTCTATTTGTACCCAAGTTACAAACAAATACTCAGCCATATACAGTAGATGAAAGCAGTTTAAGTTGGGTAGCAACTGAGGCCTGCTTGCCTAAAACTACTTAATCTCAACCATTTTTAAACCTTGAAAAGATCTTTCAGATTATGATCTGGTCCATGTAATAATTGGGAGGAATAAAGCTTGGTTTTTAGTTGCTTGATCAAACCTCAGATTCATAAACACCATCCTGACAAAATCAGACCCAATAAAATCCCAAACCTAATTAATCCCAATGTACATTTCACAGATATCCTCAAAAATGTGTAAGGATTCTGATTAGTACAGATGCTCACACCATTAATACATATTCACTTTGTTGATGAAGAAATGCTCAAACACAAGTTCCATTTTGTGGTTGTTTATTTACCTATACAAAAGACCATAAACACAAGCCAAGGTGGAATCTGAAAGAGATGAATAAACATTCAATGTAGGAATCTGGTAGGTAAAACAACATTAAGAGACACTAAATATGAACAGTTCTCTATTTAATTTGATAATCACCATGTTATGCCTCCTTCTCTGGAGCTGCCTCATCTGTGCCCTTGGTGTTTCTGGTGTAGATCACCTGAGCCCTGTGCTTGGACACCAGCTTGATCAGACCTGACAACAACAAACGCCAAACATCACTCCATCGTGGATTCATAAAGCGCACACTACATATGTGCATTTGCAATCGCAAAGTGCACTAGGTTTGCTTTATTTTTACACACTTCGCATAATTTCCAAAATTTTTGTGGATGCAAGTTCACAGCAATTCACAAGTAATCAGCCAAAATCAAAGCTTGAGGGTTTCAAATAATTGAAACCTTAAAGATTTTAAGGCATAAATATTAGTATTGTAACTTGTAGTATAAAAACAAAATTGTAATGATCACATTTTTTAATTTCACAGTAAAATTGTAACTTAACAGTAATATAGTTCAGTCTCTCTTTTATATTTAGTTTAAATTACTACAATTATTGTCATTATTAATACTTTAATAACCTGTTGTTAAATTATTTAAATATTAACTTGTTTTACGAATAAGTGGTTCAACTGACAAAATGTTTGGAAACCATTTTGCCACACATGAAAAAAAGTAATGCTTTTGTAAATCAATTATGTAGAAATTGACTCATTTTTATAAGAAAGTTGAAATTGACACAAGTCAATTATGACATTAAAACGCCTTTTTAATCACAATTATGACTTTCAAACTTATTACAAGTCAAAATTATGACAGTATGTAATAATTTTGATATTTATTTTCATTATTATGACTTCATGTGTCATAATTCAGACTGTCATAATTAAGATTTACCAATGCATTATTTTTTTCTCTGTTGTGGAAATGGGCTTCCATACATTTGTGATGTACATTAACCACAAATAGTTTATGAATCAATCATAATTGTTAGAGCGTCAGATCATCACCTTTGCCGAGCAGCTCCAGGAGGGCAGCCCTGGCCAGCGAGCCTCTGATCTTCAGCCTCTCGGAAACCACAGCTGGGGTAATGAGCTTGTAGTTGGGAACTTCTTTGTACAGTTTGTCATATGTGGCCTTGTCGAAGAGGACCAGGTTGTTCAGCTTGTCCCTCACCTTTCCTTTGGACCACTTCTACTCGAAACCAAATATAGGAAAAATATAATTCACGCACGCAATTACACCATAAAATCACAGGTAATTACATGTAACTGGCAGGTCTTTTAAGTGGGGTAAATGGTGTTCAAGTATTTTTTTTTTTACCTTCTTCTTCGCTTTGCCTCCGGATTTGTTAACGGGATCCTTGTCCTTTTTGGACTTGCCCGTATCCTTCTTCTGCTTGCTATCCTTGGGCGGCTAAACAATTACAGAAAGTTACAGAATTTCAATCACATGCATAAATAAACACGTATTTTATTAGTTACACCGACAGTTTTAATAAACCGATAGATGACAACGCTGTGCGCGTGTTCAGGCCTCACGCACGATGCGGCAACATTTCATACAAAATAACCACACACAAACGCTTAAATGGCCCACTTATTCTACATTATAGTACTCATTATGCTTAAAAACGTAGGACACTGTGGTTATATTGCGGCTATTTCATGTGAGAAGTGGGTAAAAAGTGATATTTTCTAACATTATAGAGTAGCTCGAGCACTCACCATGCTGAGGCGTTGCGAGCTGCGGAAGAGAAAGGAAGTATAGCACGCGCACGTCCGCTTTGTCCGCGTGCACTTCGACTGGTGTAGCTCGTGCTTTCTCTGCGCTCAGTGGCTCGCGCTCGCCACCTGCAGGACTGGAGCGAGTGCGGCACTCAATTTAGAGAACTACTTTGCCAAAATAAAAAGTTAAGCCAAAATTTACTGACTTGTATGCTTTTGACTTGAAGGCACAATGACACAATGTTACTTTTTTGGTATTCCTTTGAGACTTTGAAAGAAATTAATACCTCATAATATTCAGCATGAATGCATTAATCAAAAGTGACAGTAAAAAGTGAATTGAATTGACTCCTATATATTAAGCAGCACAACTGTTTTTAACATTTCACCAAATCAGAATATTAGAATGATTGTTGAAGGATCATGTGACACTGAAGTACTGATGCTGAAAATTAATTTTTGCCATCACAGGAATAAATTACATTTTAAAATATATGAAATAAATCAATCAATCAATACAATATATCAAATAAATGAAGCCTTGATGAACATAAGAGACTACTTTAAAAAAAAAAAAAAAACAAAAAAAAAAACGTTTGAACCGCAGTATACATTCAGCAATTACATTTAGATTTATATATTTAGACATGTATAAATAAGAATCTAAGATAAATATTTTTTTTTAAATTTCATAAACCTTAAACACGTATAACATTTTTTGTTGTTGTTGTTGTAAATATAGGTAAATATTAAAGGTAAATATATATATAAAAAAATTGTAAGGTAAATCAGCAAAATTTGGGTAGTTTATGTTGCAAAATCTGACAAAATCAAACCAATTTCTGACATAATTTATTGTACATTCCACGCCCCTACAGCAGTGTCACTAGAAAGTTTCAGAGAAAGTAATGTTTATATCCTTTATATTGTAGGGTAAGTGTCGTATAGCTGTTGTAACCTACGTAATGTGCTGGTTCGTCCTCCTCTTGGGAGCTACATGAAAAACAGAGAACTTCTAATCAAACTCGTTTAGAGAGAATTGTTCAGACAGACTATGTAACCGATGTAAGCACATACATTTTGTTGACTGAACTGGAAGTTGCAAAGGAGTGCAGCTAGAATGCTTTAACACCATAGTCATTTGAAAAATTAATAAAAATATGAAAAACTACTACAGAACTAAGGTGTTTATGCTCACAATAAAAATACGAAATGAACAAAGTCATCAAGTCCAGTGTTTAAATTGATCCTGTTGACATTTAAGCAACATCTTACAATAAACTTCCATACTACATTTTTACACCTTTATACATCATAAAGGATACTGCTGGTTACATGAAATAAGTATGAACTGGGAACACACAGGGGTTGGACAATAAAACTGAAACATCTGGTTTTAGACCATAATAATGTATTAGTATGGTGTAGGGCTTCCTTTTGCGGCCAATACAGCATCAGTTCGTCTTGGGAATGAAAAAAAACAACGGAATTTTAAATCATTCCTCTTCCAGAACAGTGGCCAGGTAGTCCTGGGCAGTGAGGTGCCCATCAAGCACAGTAGGGAATGCCATGATATTAGAGCCTAAACCATCACTGATCCACCCTGTGCTTCACTCTGGGCAGCAACAGTCCAGGTGTTAAATTGAGGCTTCTCCACACTGTAAATCCCTCGGATGTGGGAAAAACAGTGAAGAACAATACATGTTTCCCATTGTCCACAGCCCAAGATTTGCACTGTTCACACCAATAAAACCAACATTTGGTATTTGATATCGAGTGACCAAAGGTATGGCTATAGCCATATTAACTCATGAATATTAACTCTGTGGAGCTCCTGACGAACAGTTTTGGTGGAAACAGGAGAGTCGAGGTGCACATTTAATTCTGCAGTGAGTTGGGCAGCTGTGGATTTATGTTTTTTGGATATAATCCAGGTGAGTAACTGGAAATGCCTTTCAGACAGCTTCCTCTTGCCTTAACAGTTACTCCTGTTGGATGTGGTTCATCCTACATAGTGGTATGCCAACATTACCCTGGATAACATAGCTCACAATACACCACAAAGACTTCCTGGTCACAGATGAGCCAGCGAGACATGCACCAACAATTTGTCCTCTTTTGAACTCTGATATGCCCCCCATTATGTTGTGTGGATTGCAATATTTTATGTACAGCTGTGCTGTTGCTCTGCTAATTCAACCTTCACACTCTGCTCTTACTGATGGAATGTGAAATCAGTGAAGTTTGGCCACCAGTCCATGTAAATATAGTGAAACGATCAACATTACATTGGCCAGTGTTTCAATTTTGTTGTCCAACCAACTATTTCGAAAAAAAAAAAAAAAAAAAAAAATTAATAGATTAATAATCTTGCTTTAATACTGGGGGCAAAAGTACAAATGTTAAAGTGCAAAAGAACAATGTGTGTACACTGGAGAGAGATGATCCTCAATTCTCCACACCTAAACTCAAGCTCTAAAGCTGTTACTCAACACTTGAACAAGGATACACAAAAAGTATTAAGTCAAACAACATTCATGAGAAACAATTCATGTTGATACATACTAAGAAAGTAAACGACTTTTTATACTTAAAGGGGACCTATTATGCCCCTTTTCACAAGATCTCAGGTGTTCCCAGAATGTGTCTGTGAAGTTTCAGCTCAAAATACCCCACAGATAATTTATTATACCATGTTGTAAATGCCCATTTTTGAGTGGAAGGGAAAACATGCTGTTTTCGTGCATGTATCTTTAAATGCAAATGAGCTGCTGTGCAAGTGCATTTATTATTATTTCCACATGTGTTTATTAGATCGGTGTATTAAAGTGACAGCAGCGTAATATATAGTACCTACTGCTGTATATGCTGTTAATATGTTAATATGAACAACAAACAAAAATCACTCACTGCTTTTGATTGAATAACTTTAGTAGCTTTAATGAGAACATTTCTTACTTAAATGCATCTGTTAAATGCTCTGGCAAGGAGATAAACTTGGCAGACAGTGTACAGCTTACTAAGGGGAGGAGTTAAGCTAATAGGTGGTTGGTCGTGGGTGGAGCTTCCCAAACTCTTACGTAGGGGGAAATCTGGAACCGCTCGACTGGAGACTGTTTATGATTTATATATGTGGGTGGATTTTTACCATTATAGGCTGGTTGTTTACACACATCTGTGTTCAAACACCTTATAAGAGTTAATTTTGCATAATAGGTCCCCTTTAAGTCTGTAAACATTTCTATTCTTACAGTACTATAAGTTCTGCTCTTCTGAAAGATGTACAGTGGAGCCACTTTATCTCTAAAGTGTGTGAATGTTGTGATATTGCTGCTGAATAAGCCCAAGAGAAAAAAAAACCCAAACAATTAATTTGGTACTTAAGGTAATCTAAATGTAATTTAAAAATATACATTTTTAAAAGTGCAACAGTAACACTGGCATTAAAACCCTTAAAAACAGTTAAAGGAAATGAAAATTCTGTCATCATTTACTGACCCTCGTCGTTCCAAACCCATAAGACTTTCGTTCATCTTCAGAAAATGAAAGATATTTATAAATGAAGATATTTTTAATAAAATCTGAGATATTTCTGTCCCTCAGTTAAAAGTGTATGCTCGCTGATGAATGTTTATATGTGAATAAAAGCCTAAATTAAATCTGTCAACGCATAAAGTGATCGTGTCTCTTTAGAAGATTTGGATTAAACAGCTTGATTCATATGGATTAGTTTTACGATCTCTTTATGAATTTTTTGAAGCGTCGGAGTTTTAGGTGAACCGAATCTTAATGGAGGGAAAGAAATCTCTCAGATTTCATTAAAAATATCTTCATTTGTGTTCCGAAGATGAATGAAATTTTTATGGGTTTGGAACGACATGAGGGTGAGTAAACGATGACAGAAATGACATTTCTCTTTAAGAGTAGATGTGCTAATCGAGTGCTGTCACATTGGTAGGGCTCTCTGATTGGATCTTTTTAATAAAAGGATTAGTCCATCTTTTTAGGCAAGTGGCCCATTTTTGTGCGCATGTTACGCACAAAGAAGAAACAAACTGTTGTTATAGCGCAGGTGATTTCCGCTAACCAGAATGCTGTGTCCCAGCTGTAGCGCTTGGCAATGGTGCTAAATGGCAGGCCAGCAATGAATGCACCAACTGAAAGAAAAATAAATAATTGAAAATTATTGTTATATGCAGCATTTTATCTTCATGCATTTTCTTATGAAACAATTTTTGCAGATTTACCATTTGCCATCAGAGCTACAATAGCATGTGATGTCCCACAGAAATTGGAGGGGGCGCTCTCACTCGCAATCACCCCAAACAAGGCAATTGGTCCATATGAGGAAAATCCAAATGCAGCACCAAGAATCAAAATCCAGAGCTGCAGAACAAAGAGATTTAAAAAAAAAAAAAAAAAAAAAGTTGAATTAGACAAAATTAGAATGAAAGATTAAGAAACTAAATATGGCTAATTAGTTTAAATCTCATTCTAGTGAATTATTGGAGCTCTATACCTCTTTCTCTGAGACACCAGTGAGGACTGAAACTGGATGGAGTGCCAAAACCCATAGTGGTGCTTCCTGAGGAAGCACACATAACCATTTAACTAACACAAGAAAGCACAAATTAGCCATGTTTCCATCCAAAGTTGCAAATTTAATTTAAGTGCAAAATTGGAATCTCTCTTTTCGCATAAAACTTTTGCTTAGAAAGCACCATTTCCATCCCATGTGGTCAAGAGAACATCCTGGGAAATTGGTGAAAAATATCTGTAATAAAATTTGAAGTTGCTGCAATCAGGGAATCCACTTTAGCTTTTTTCCTACATCATAGATGACTTGCGCCTCAGAACGTGCACACGAAACGCAATAAACGCGGTCATGTTATCTTCCCTTTGGAGGCAGATGCCTGGTGTGTGAGAATGCAATCATGTGAGACAGAGATCTGGAAGGTAATTATACTAAATCATTGTGATGATAGACTTTGGTTCAGGCATTTCAGAATGATCAAACCAACATTTGAGATGCTGTGCAATGAAATTGGTCCTCTGGTTAGTCCAGTTAACCAATCACATTCACTGTTGAGACAGTTTGCGCATCAAGGGATTTATTCAGCAAATGTGTTTCCATCGTATGTTATGCGCATGTCTTTTTATTGGATGCATGTTTTTTTACGTGCATTTTTAGAATTTATGCTTTTTTCTTTTAATGTGATTTCCAAAATGTGTATAAAAATAGGTGGATGGAAACATACTGTAGCTATTGATGCTCATATAGATTTCACAATAACTTTAAATAATATTTAGATAAAAAAAAAAAAAACACCTTACCTCTGGGATCTCTGGTGTGATGGTAACCCGGAAGAGGTACATGGACACAGCCATGCCTGCCATCATCATCAGGAGTAGCCCATGGCGAGGATTACCATAGATACCCAGACCTTGCTGTAAAACAGGAAGTCACTGTTTAACGGATGACAAGGGGCGTGTCTCAATCAGCTCCCTAGCTCGTGAATCAGTATATAGTGTACACAAATTCGGGCACTGGTCAGGACAGTAAAGAATGCTGGTTCACTACACATTGGGACACTTATGCCTCAATTTCCGGTGACGTGACAACATCCTCATTGTACAACATCACTACTGGTATTATGAACAACAGCAGAGCTGATATCTTTCTGACATTACTTGTAATGTTATTTAAAGTACATTATGATAAATTCTTTGCTTGTTACATATACGTGCAACATTTCAGCTGTAAATAAATTATAAAATGTTAGCTAGACTGTGTTTGAATTACCTTTCTAACGATGTATGTTTATGCTTAAATATAATAAAATAACGGTTTGTACTTTTAAAAACATATCGCGCGTCGCTATGTGTAGTGAGTTGGCTCACGTGATTTAAGTTTCGCACTTTAGAACTTCTGTTAAGGGAGCTCCCTGGTTTTCACGGTGCATTGTGGGACTTTTTAGAGAGCGAACATTTCAGTGCCCTGGAAGAATTCTGTGATTGAGGCATCCCTTAAAATGGCTGACTCCCTGATCAGTGCCCTGACTACTGAACTAGGGAGCTGATTGAGACGCACCCATGATCTCCATTCATAACTCACAAACTGACCAAAAATTAGGAATGCACCAATATAGTAATTAAGGGTGATAGGCCATTTTAATTAATTTTAAATGTATTATTATTATTGTATTTTTTTTATTTTAATTATTAATATAATGGACAATTTCATCAATTAATATTTTGCAACAAATATTATCATTATTAAGGTAATTATTTTAAATAATTTTAAATGTATTATTATTATTATTTTATTATTATTATCATCATTGTATTATTTTAATTTTAATAATTAATATATCAATGGCCAATATTGTCAATCTATTGCAACAAATATTCTTATTATTAAGAGTTTTCTTAAAGTAAAAGATTTATTGGTAATGATTGAGAAGTTGACTGAGAAGTAAAATCAAACATCAAAGTTTTGATAACTTTAGAAACAACATACCATGGAAAACACTGGCTGAACTGAAAAAAAGAAGCCCTTATATTATCTGCTCCCAATATTGGCCTAATAAAAAAAAACACTATTATAATCTGATACATTGTGCATTCCAAATGAATAGATTATACTTTAAACTGAACCCACCCGAGCAACAGCCCTGTCCGACAGATAACCAGCTCCAATGCTGCCAAAAAACCCACCAACTTCCAGCGCGCTCATGTACGTGCTGCCTGTAGAAAACACATAAACATGTCCTCACAAGAACCATAAACAACACAAAGCTTTAGGATACACAGCTATAAAGACTCACCCATCATGGCAGACTGGCCTTTTTCCTGCATGAGGAAGAGCTGACCCCAGTCCGTGCAGGCGATCTTTACCCCAAACACAACCAGGTATCCCACAGACAGCACCCAAAGGTATGGAGACAGCAGGAAGTCTTTTAAACTGCTTTCATCGTTAGGGCCTGGAAAAACGGTGGATATGTCTTTTAAATAAGTCACCAAGGTTGATCAAAAACACAGTAAAACCAGTAATATTATGAAATATTATTAGAATTTAAAATAATTGTTTTCATATTTTATTATTGTCCAAAATATATTTTTTTCCTGTGATGGCAAAGCATCATTACTCCAGTCTTCAGTGTCACATGATCCTTCAGAAATCATTCTAATATGCTGATTTGCTGCACAAGAAACATTTACTATTATCAGTGTTGATAATGTTGAATAGAAAGGTAACATCACAAATGTCTTTACCTTCACTTTTGATCAATTTAATGCATCCTTGCTGAATAAAATTATTTAAAACTATTTTAAAAAGTATTACTACTTGTTTCTCTCCAGCTATAGACTAACAAACACCAGTTTGATTTCTTACCTCCCTTCTTCCCTTTGCCCTTTTTAGCTCCAGGCTCAATGTTGGGCAGCCCCACATCACTGGGTTCGTTCTTCACCATCAGAAGGCAAACGAAAGCGACGGCCATGCAGATCACCCCAGACATGGACATGATGATTCTCCAGTTATAGTACTGAACCAACACTGTAGTGATGATGGGTCCCAGACTACCGGCCAGGTTCATACTGCAGCACAGGATGGCCCACCATGTGCCAAACTGAGACGGTTCAAACCACTGTAAAAAGCCAGAACAAAAAAAATTCTTCATGGAAAACAGTTGACAATATCAAGACAGGAAGAATATGGGTAACCAAACAGTTGATGGGCACCAATGACTAAAATACTATCGAAATAAATGGAGCCCATCAACTGTTTGGTTTCTGACATTCTTCAAAATATCTTCTTTCGTATTCAGCAGAAGAAAAAAAATTCATACAGGTTTGGAACAACTTGAGGGTGAGTAAATGATGACAGGATTTTTATTTTTGGGTGAACTATCCTTTTAACAACTGAAGAGGCATGGTGGTGGAAAAAATATGAGATGGGAAGAAAAAAAATATTTCAAAACTTTTGCATTCGCTTGCAAAACTTTTATGTTCCCCCGAGAATGCAAAGTTTCTCAGGAGAATGCAAAACATTTGCGAGAGAACACAAAAGCATTGACATAATTTTTCCTCAGGGGAGGAGTTAAGCTAATAGGGCAGATTTTGTCGCCAATCATGGGCGGAGCTTCCCGAACTCTTATGTAAGAGTAGGGGAAAATCTGGAACCGCTCATTTGGAGAGACTGTTTATGATTTATGTGAGTAGGTGCATTTTTACCATTATAGTCTGGTTGTTTACACACACTGTGGACACATCTGTGTTCAAACACCTTATTAAAGTGAATTTTGCATAATAAGTCCCCTTTAAGTCTGTAAACATTTCTATTAATATAGCATCATTTTTCTTCAGCTCTCTTATTTTTTTTTCCATCACCATGTCAGCAACAAGGCTGTCTTATGGAAGCTTGTTTCCGCCACAGAATAAAACATTTTAAAAGATAATTGCGCAATTCTTACTTTTCCTCAGAATTACGAGACTTACGAAACTCGCAATCGCGTGTTATAAAGTCAGAATTGCAAGATTTTATCTCACAGTTGCGAGAAAAAAAAGTCAGAATTGCGAGTTTAAAATCAGAATTGAAAAATATAAACTCGCAATTGCAAGAAAAAAGTATTTTTTCCCTTCCCTTTATAACTAGTTTATATCTCACGACTTTATAACACGCAATTGTGACTATTATATAGCTAGTTGTTAATTGTATGGTTTTTATTATTCACTTTGGTCTGAGAATTCTGAGAATTCAGAATTGCGAGATATTTTTTATTTTTTATTCTGTGGCGGAAACAAGCTTCCATACTGTCGTCATGGCAAGACCAAAGTGAATAATAAAAACCATACAATTAACAACTAGCTATATAAAGACATTTTTGATTAATACAAGATAAAAATTCAAAGATACATTCACGTGGTACATTTTTAAATACACCAGTTAATTTCTCTGAATAAAAACATTGTCTATTTTAACAGTCATTGGGCTTTTACAAGGAAGGCATGATGGTTGTTCTTCACCTTTCAACAAATAACCATGTGTGAATCTAGAGTGGCCTAAACAGTAAAAAACATGTTGATCATTACCTTTATTTGAAATGATTAAAATGATCATCCACGGAAATGTAGGTCATATTCAATATTATTTATTTTACTGTAGACCAGCAAGTGCTTCCAGGTTGGTTTGGCAAAGTTAACTGTTGTTGGTTGCTTTAATTAGATTTAAGTGTATCGTAACTCTCATAGCTTGGCTCCACAAGTATGTAGCTGGGATCAGCTGTTGCATCTAGAGTACAGAGTGATATTCATCAGTGTGAAGTCAGCAGTTGGAATCCCCAACTATTCCGGTCACATTGCCAATACTGGACGACAGGTGCATACTGACGGATTTTAATGGCAAAGGGTCAGTCTTACCTTCCGAAGCACCTTTCCACATGGTGGCCAGCCAAAACCTTGGCCGAACCCGTTCACGAACCAAAGCACGGTAAACATCATGACAGTGGATGACCAGGAGAAGGCGATGTTTATGGTGCCCACAATGAAGAGCCCGATGGAGAAGAGCCAGCGAGCGCTGATCCTGTCCGAAAGCACTCCGCTGATAAACTTACTGATAGCGTAGGCCAGAGTCTGACTGCTGGTGATCAGCCCTGCATCACAGGAAACAGGAAGAGACACAAATGAAAGAATCTACTCGGTGCTGCTTTGTGGCTCTGGCATGGATTTCTTAGTAAGCCATGAAATACTGCATTGCAATAAAACAGAGATCTTCAATGTTTTTTCAAACCACGAATGAATAGAAAGACAGAGCAGGGACCCTCTCGGGCATAACATTATGACCACCTTTCTAATATTGTGTTGGTCCACCTTTTGCATGCCCTGACCCACCGTGGCATGTGGCAGGGTGCATTATCCATAGCCACCAGGGAATACCGTTTCCATGAAAGGGTGTACATGAGCAATTTGAGCTACAGTAGCTGTCACCGGTTCACCACTGTTTCTTCCCTGGACCACTTTTGACAGATACTGACCACTGCAGACTGGGAACACCCCACAAGAGCTGCAGTTTTGGAGATGCTCTGACCCAGTCGTCTAGCCATCACAATTTGTCCCTTGTCAAACTCGCTCAAATCCTTACGGTTGCCCATTTTTCCTGCTTCTAACACATCAAATGTGAGGACAAAATATTCACTTGCTGTCTAATATATCCCACCCACTAACAGGTGCCGTGATGAAGAGACAATCAGTGTTATTCACTTCACCTGTCGGTACTCATAATGTTATGCCGGATTAATATATTTTTTAAATACAATTCATTTCTGTGATAGCAAAGCTGAATTTTCAGCATCATTCAGGGTCACATGATCCTTCAGAAATAATTCTAATATGCTGATTTGCTGCTGAAGAAACATTATTATTTTCAACATTGAAAACCTTAATATTTTTGCGGAAACTGACACATTTTTTCAGGATTCTTTGATTATTATAAAATTCAAAAGAACAGCATTTATTAAAACAGCAATCTTTTGTATCATTAATGTCTTTACTATCACTTTTTATAAATTTAACACATCCTTGCTGAAAAAGTATTAATTTCTTTTATATAAAATAATCTTGCCGATCCCAAACTTAAGAATGTTTACACACAACACACTTACCAAGCTCTTCTTTATCCAGATCAATCTCCTCCATCACTGAGGGCATCAGAAAGGAGAAAGTCTTTCGGTTGAAGTAATACAGCATGTAGCCCACAAACATCGAGATGAATATAACAGTGCGGTAATATCCATAATTTGCTGCTCCCATGATTGCAGTTGTGAGATTATTAATTCAAGCAAAAAATGTGAAAATAAAAGAAAACTCTGCAACAAAATTAAGGCCAAAAAATGTGTTATAGCACTGGATGAAAGCCTTTAGTTCTGATAACTGGTTTTGTCCTGATGAAACTTTACAAACTTTCAAAAATCGATCCAAAGGTCTGCTTCATTTCATCTGACTTCTAAGGGTTGATAAAGATATTTTCAGATCCTGTCCAGGTTCCTTAAAGTTGCATGGTCGACAGGCTGCCTCTCATCAGCCGGCATTCACTGCTGTGCCTGGAAAACATCTCAGAATCAGTTTACTTTGGTCTTTATGAGAGCAGCTTGTTGTGAAGTGGGCCTGCAACTAAATACATCTGAGCAAAAACAAAGGCTCAGCACAGTTTAGACGAGAACAGAGGACACTTTCATGAAAATACCACACTTTCTACAGACCTCATGTAGTCTAAATGCAAAAAGGTTACTTGAGTGGCCACAGTGCATATGAGAGGAACTTGGACAGCGATATTAATTTGAAACATGATGCAGGAGTCAAGGGAACATCTCTTGCAAGAATGCCAAAACACCGGATAAAAATAACGTGATAAGTGCTTGCTGCACATTGCAGATGGACACGTGCACTCGCAATGTAAGAATTGATGAAAACGATAATCATTGTGTATACAAATAAAGCTGTGTGAATAAATTAGATGTTTTTGAACATCCTGCGCTTTTTAAAGCGTTTAAAACGCAACTGACAGCGGAAGCGCGCTTGGGTACCAACACGCGCACCTCACGAGATTACCAAAACGCAAAACCGCGTGGTGACGTCACTGCATCAAAACGGGGAATGCAGTAACAACACTGATTCTGACCTCAACAACAAGCGTCCTCAGTACCACCGTGCAGACTAAACGTATTTATGATGTCATGCTAAGATACATAGAGATATTTCTCGCCGTATATCTTGTTTAAACAGTTTAATGTTGCTTGACAGTTTCATATATAAGGATAAAGGAATAAAATGTACCTCCGACAGTCCAAGCTCGCGTTCAGAATTCACGCCGTTGCAGGAGCTCCTTCTCTAATCTCTGTTCTGATTGGCGGTCAACCTGTCATTCATGTCGAAGTGGGCGGGCTTTAGCCTTCTTGCAGCCCTCATCAGTGGCACATTTATATAAACTTTTGCTGCATTTGTGGAGTAGTTTTAAATTTGCTCTCAATGACAGCATTTCAAGAGAACATTTCAAATCAGTGTACGCGAAGTATAATTTTTAACTACTGGATTGAACTGAATAGCATTTGTTGTGGTATGTAAATATTTTTAATGACTTAATTAGTAACTTTTACGGTTTGACTTGAAAGTTTGCTAGGTTAACAAGACAAAGATGTAGCCAACCATCTGCCACTAGATGGCAGAATTAGAAAGCATAACGTATGCCCTGTTTTGTCTTTATATTAGAATTAACATAAGGCCAGTTAATATTTATGATGTATTTATTAATTTCAAATAATGTATGTTTGTACAGACAACATGATAACAAACTTCAGAGAGCATCTAATTCAAAACTGCCATGCATTTGAAATGTTGTAATTTCATTCAATTTATTATTGACGTTTTCTGATTAATTTCTAATATGCAATTCAAATTAATTGTTTTATTTTCCATAATACAATTTTGAAATTTCTGCTGAAATTTAAGCATATATTAAATAATTTTATTTTAAATTACAGTGCCCTCTACTAATATTGGAACCCTTAGTAAATATAAGCAAAGGCGGCTGTGAAAATAAATCTGCATTGTTTATCCTTTTGATCTTTCATTCCAAAAATTCACAAAATTCTAACCTTTCATTTAAGTGAAACAATTGAAAATGGGGGAAAAGCTTATTATGAAATAAATATTTTTCTCTAGTCCACGTTGGCCACAATTATTGGCACCCAATTATTGCAACGTCCTTTTCCCAAGATAACAGCTCTGAGTCTTCACCTATAATGCCTGATGAGTTTGTAGAACACCTGACCAGAGATCAGAGACCATTCCTCCATGCAGAATCTCTCCAGATCCTTTAGATTCCCAGCTCCATGTCGGTGCTTCTTCTCTTCAGTTCACTCCACTCATTTTCTTTAGGGTTCAGGTCAGCGGAGTGGGATGGCCATGGCAGAAGTTTGGTTGATGTTTGTTTTGGATCATTGTCCTGATGGAAGATCCAACCACGGCCCATTATAAGATTTCTAGCAGAAGCAGTCAGGTTTTTGATTTTTATCTGTTAGTATGTGATATCTATGATACCCATGTATCTGAACAAGATGTCCAGGTCCTCCAGCAGAAAAATAGGCCCACAACATTAAAGATCCAGCAGTATATTTAACCGTGGGCATGAGGTACTTTTTATCCATGTGTGCACCAAACCCATCTGGTGGGTTTGCTGCCAAAAATTTCTTTTTTTTTCTTTCTTTTTTTTAAACAACTTTTGGGGTTGTAGGTGGTGTTTGGTCATTTTTTTTAGGCTTTCTGACCCCAAGACTCAACTAATTTCTGCAATTCTCCAGCTGTGATCCTTGAAGAGTCTTTGGCCACTCAAACTCTCCTCCCCAACGCGCATTAGGACGATTTAGAAACACATCCTCTTCCAGGCAGATTTGTAACATCTTTAGTTGATTGGAACTTCTTAATTATTGCCCTGATAGTGGAAATGGGGATTTTCAATGCGTTCGCTTTTTTCTTATAGCCATTTTCTATTTTGTGAAGCTCAACGATCTTTTGCTGCACATCAGAACTATATTCTTTGGTTTTTCTCATTGTGATAAATGATTATGGGAATTTGGCCTTTGTGTTTACACATATTTGTACTCCTGTGAAAGTCATGGCTGGGCCATTACATGTTCATGATCACCCTGGTGTGCTACAAAAAGTAAATATGAATGGGAATATACTTCTGAGATATTTTACTCATAAGAATTTCTAGGAGTGCCAATAATTGTGGCCAGCATGTATTGGAGAAAAACATTTATTTCATAATGTGAGTTTCCCCCCCACGTTCAATTGTTTTACTTGTCTACTAATGTCTACACTGAAAAACACTGGTAACCTAAAAGTGACTTATTATTGCTGAATAAACCTAAATACATTCATTTGTAACAACAAAATACATTTTATTGGGTTAAATAAAAAAAAAAAACAGCTTTTTAAGATAACAATTGCAGGTGACCACTTTTTTTTTAGTGTGGGTTTTAAATTACCCTCACTTTTCCTTTAGATTTTTACAGCCAAATGTCATATATGAAACTCTTAGTAGAAGACAATTGCAGTTCAAATGACAATTTAAAGGTGGACTAATTTCAAAAACACTGTTTGGTAGTCAGTCGGGTCGACACCAACAACAAACGTGTAACCAATCAGCATCAGGGGGCATATGACAGTCGAGGAGAGAGAACGAGCAAGAGGGAGATTTGAAAATAAGAAAAAAAAACTGCAGAACGACAGATGGGACACAATACAAAAGAGCTCAAAAGAATATCACTGGAATGAAGGTTTATGACTGGGCAAGCGCTGTAGGACTAGAAATATTATATTAGACATTTATATTAGAAAAGCTTTCCAGCGCTGGAGAGAGCTAAGTGGGAAGGCCTGAAAACAGACGCGGAGGCTGCTTTGATCCTGCTTCTCATGTGAGTAACACGGTTTTGATTTTCTGGAGCTGCTGTGCTGTTTGTGACTAACAATGAACACTTTGTATTTACTCTTGTGTACTGTACGGTAATTTTTTGTGCTTCCTTGTCATTTGTTCATCAACTGTGCTTTATTTTTCGTGAAGAATTTTGTTGCGCGTCAGCTGTGATAAACAGACATCCACTCGCATTGCATGTGTAACAGTGGCCGGATAGTGAGAGTTTTGCAGTTAAACTACTGCACACTGATGACCGCTAGAGAATGAGGTGTTTAGCGTCATTGTTAGTGCACTCGTCTCGCATGCCAGCAGTGATCAGGCCAGGGTTCGAGACCGATTCGGAGCAGGGTGATTAGGATTGGAGTGTGAGTTTTGGAGGCAGAGCAATGAAGAGAGGGGTAGGTTTGTTTGGGTTGATTTCAAATATCAACAGTGCCCAACAACATTGTTCAAAATCTACTTACCGCACCTTTAATGCCTAATGTCTCTATAATGGATCTGTCCGCCCATGGAATTTTTCAGAAATCAACATGTTTTAACTTGTTATGTGTGTTTGTTTGTGTGTGTGTGTGTGTGTGTGTGTGAGACATACAGAGAAAGAAAAAGAGAAGCAGCACAGGATGCTTTATTCCTCTTCAGATGAGGTTATGTTACAGTGTCTGTCTTGTTTTCTTTGTTTTGTAAAAACAACATTTTAGATTAGAATGTGCCTTTAATTTTTTTTATTATCAAAAAGCATTTGCAGGAGCAAGGGAAGCAAAACAAAAACGAGTGAAGAATTTGTACAGGGCGGGACTCGGCTCACTTGAAGGCATTCAGGTATGATAATATCTTCATCTACAATCAATCAACATCATTAGTTCATACTCTGCTATTGTAAATATCATTTCTAAATTACAGAATTACAGACCCAGTCACATGGAAGTGCTGTGCTAAGGATTTTGACAAGGCTGTTTAATACGTCGCAGAATGTTTCTTTTCTGGGTTTAGTCTTTACAGCTCAGAAACTGTGATTACTGTAGCACGTGGATGTGACCGTGCAGGGTTATCTGTCTGCTCCGCTGAAGGCATCGATTAGGACAGTTAGAGGGTGTTTTTAAACTCAGCTGTGACATGTGCACGGACATCAATAAATGGACATCAGCCAAACCGCCCCTGGAGCTCACAGCACTGTCCCGTGAAGTAAAGTATTGCATTAATAGCTTTTAATGACAGTGACAGTGACAGATGCCACTTAAAATTAGGTCTCAAAACTAAAAGCCACTAAAAATGGTCTCTTGGTTTTTGTGTGATTTGTCAGTTTAACCAGGGCAGGGCATTTTCAGCGTCTGTATTTGCACATCTTTTGTGCAGATTGGATTGAGGAGGAAATCTCATGTTGAAACAATACACATCAGTATGAGAGAGAGGGGGGGAGGGAGGGAGAGAGGGAGAACAGAACAGAGCAGAGGAGCAGTGTCAGTGCGAACCGTCTGTCGTTTTTACCAGCGATCTGCCGCCAGATTTGTTCCATCTGTTGCCATAGCAACAGTCATTATGCATACTTTCAGATTGTAGAGTTAGTATTCAGGAACTGACGATATTTGTACCTGTAGTATTATTGTAAAAAATAGTTCACAAATGTTCTTAATTTGCTATTTAAATGGGACTGAAATCTGAAAAGTGAAAGTGGAAAAAGTTAAATCTCACTGTCTGATTTCAACCTCAGTCTGATTAAAAAAAAAAAAAAAACTCATCTTGTCCGGAGTATTTCATTGCTTTGTCTGATCTCGTTTTGATTTCCCTCATAGTCTGATATTTCACTTCGATCTACACCCCAGTCTGATTTCACTTTCTGATATCCAGTTTTATGATTTCACTGACAGTCTGATTTCATCATCCAGTCTCCACCTTAGTTTGATTTCAGTGTTCGAGTTTTTACTGTCTGATTTCAACCTGAGGTTGATTTTACTGTCTGCCAGTCTGATTTTACTATCTGATTTCCTCCTCAGTCTGATCTCCACCTGTGTCTGATTTCTACCTCGGTCTGATTCCATTGTCTGATATCCACCTCAGTCTGATTTTAATTTCTCACAGTCTGTTTTACTAACTGATTTCCACTTCAGTTTGATTTCACTTTCTAATTTACACCTCAGTAGTATATCTCGCTCTCATCTACTCCCCAGTCTGATTTCACTTTCTGTTATCTTGGTTTATGATTTCACCATCTGATCTCCACCTCAGTCTGATTTCAATGTCTGACTTCCATCTCAGTTAGTCTAATATTGACCTGAGTTTGATTTCACTCTCTGATTTCCACCTGATTTTCAGTCTGATTTTCACCTCTGTCTGATTTCTACCTCAATCCGATTCTATTGTCTCATAGCCACTTCAGAATGATTTTACTTTTTGACAGTCTGATTTCATTCTCCGATTTCCTCCTCAGTCGTATTTCACAGTCTCATCTCCACCAAGTCTGATTTCATCATCTTATCTCCACTTTGGTCTGATATCTTGCTCTGATCTACACCCCAGTCTTATTTCACTTTCTGATATCCAGTTTTATGATTTCACTGCCAGTCTGATTTTACCATCCAGTCTCCACCTTGATTTCAGTGTCTGAGTTTTTACTGTCTGATTTCAACCTGAGTTTGATTTCACTGTCTGCCAGTCTGATTTCTGATTTCCTTCTCAGTCTGATCTCCACCTGTGTCTGATTTCTACCTCAGTCTGATTTTATTTTCTGATAGTCTATTTTACTAACTGATTTCCACCTCAGTTTGATTGCACTTCCTAATCTACACCTCAGTCATACTGTATATCTCGCTCTCATCTACACTCCAGTCTGATTTCACTTTCTGATATCTTGGTTTATGATTTTACTCTTTGAGAGCTGATTTCACTGCCTCATATCCATCACACCCTGATTTCACTGTCTGATATACTGATTTCTTTTTCTGATTTCATTGTCACCACCTGAGTCTGATTCCACAGTCTTATCTCCACTAGAGTCTGATTTCATCATATCTCCACTTTGGTCTGATATCTCATTCTGATCTGCACCTCAGTCTGATTCCACTTTCTGATATGCAGCTTAATAAGTTCACTGTCTGACAGTATGATTTTACTATCCAATCTCCACCTGTTTCACTTTACTATGTGATATCATCTCGAGTTTGATTTCACTCTCTTATTTCCAACTCAGGCTAATTTTGCAGTTTGATCTCCACCTGTCTGATTTCTACTTCAATCCGATTCCATTGTCTCATAGCCACTTCATGATTTTACTTTCCGACAGTCTGATTTCACTGTCTGATATCCACCACATCCTGATTTCACTGTCTGACAGTCTGATTTCATTCTTTGATTTCCACCTCAGTCTGGTTGGATAGTAAAATCAGTCTCATCTCCACCAGAGTCTGATTTCATCATCTTATCTCCACTCTGATCTACACCCCAGTCTGATTTCACTTTCTGGTATCTAGCTTTGATTTCACTGATTTCACCATCCAGTCTCCACCTCAGTACTGTCTGATATCAACCCGAGTCTGATTTTTCAGTCTGGTCTCCTCCTCTGCCTGATTTCCATCTCAGTCTGAATATACTTTCAGTCTGATTTCACTCCTTGACATCCACCACAGTTTGCTTTTACTGTCCGATTTCCATCTCCATCTGATTTCACTGCCTAATCTCCAGTTCACTGT
Organism: Elopichthys bambusa; assembly: GCA_037101425.1. NCBI lineage: Eukaryota > Metazoa > Chordata > Actinopteri > Cypriniformes > Xenocyprididae > Elopichthys > Elopichthys bambusa. The sequence continues at coordinate 40,623,688 of CM074433.1, forward strand.
GATTTTGCCGTCTAATTTTTTGTGTCCTCTTTTAAACTCAGCCTCTTCACAGTGATTGAGGCAGACCATGGCAGCTTTACTCAAGTGGGATGATCTGATCTGTGATAAATAAACAGGAAAGACATTGTGTGATGATCATGCGGAAAACTCTCACTTCACAGAATCTCAGAACAGTCTCAGAACCTTCAAGGGTAAAACAAAGCCTCATTCTTGAGGTAATATTATTGTATTCCTCATGTTTTGAGAATTTCAGTTGATGACGTTGTTGATGATTGCCCTTTGTTTCTGCTGCCATCTCCTATCAGCATCCACAATTGCAGTCTTTGTTGTCTGAATAAGAGGACACATTCTTCTAGAGGGATGACCTCTCATCCCCCTGCTGGCCCTGGCAGTGCTGACACCAGCCCAGCAGCCGTCTCTCTCTCTGTCTCTTATTGTCTTTTCTCTCTCAAACGTCAGCAGCAGGATATTTGACTGATACACAGTGTGTAAATGGTCGCTTCAAGGCAACGAGAGATAGATGGAATATGTAAGTAAAACTTGCTTTAATATAAAATCTTTAAATTCTGATATGCTTTCCTCTTAAATGCAGAAGTGTAAGATCTATGGTGTTTGAATGTTTTATTGTCACCGTTTTAAAAATTCACAATTGCTAAGCTTTTTAATGCAAGCTTGAGTTGTGCTGAATATATAGAGCTTCAGTTTTCTCTTACAGCCAATTTTAGCAACACATCCATATCTCCCTCTGGGACACACGCACAATAAACAAACCGAGACAAGTGCGAGGCACCAAGCAGTGCTGCCTTTTTATTGGTTGTTTAAATGTTTGTCTAAACAGTAAGGAGTGGATCTGGGCCTCTTGCATAAGAAATGGGGACAGGCAAGCGATTATGATGCTCATGAAGGATCTTCAGAAAGATTAAACCATTGATCGTGTAGAAAATGTAAAGGAGTTTTGGTTATTTGACAGCGTTTTGGAGAACATTATGAATGAATCTCATGAAATCATGTCCATAATAAAAAGATTTGTTTGCATTATGCCATTAATTTCATGACAAATAAGCACATATATACATGTATGAATAATATGAATATATACAAATATTTATAAATAACAAAACTGATAGAATTTTATTATACTATTGATAACATTATAAGGTTTCATTTGTTAACATCAGTTAACAATATTAGTTAACATGACTAACAATGAAAAATACTTCTAAAGCATTTATTAATCTTAGTTAATGTTCATTTTTAGCATTTAATAACACCTTAAAATTAAAAGATGTATCTGTTCAAAATTATTTAACGGACCTGATCTAACATGAACTAACAATGAACTGTTGTATTTTTATTAACAAACATTAACAAAGATTAATAAATACTGTAATAGATGTACTGTTCATCGTTAATTAATGCATTAACTTACATGAACTTATGGAACCTTATTTTACAGTGTTACCATATTATTTATATTGTAAATTTATATTCATTAAATTCATGAAAGAAATTAGCATATTATAATTTGTTAAATATTTACGTGCCATTATGCAGTTTTACTGACTTGAGACAAGATAAAATGCTTCAGCTCAATTCAGTGGCTTAATCGGACTTCAGTCTGATTCCCTGACGGCGCTCATTATTTTGTGGCTTACTGAGACACACAATGGTCTGACCTAAATCTAACACCCAAATAATTGACAGAGATAGAATGTGTGTGTGTGTGTGTGTGTGTGTTGACAGCTTTCAGAGCTGCTCTGTTCCTGAGCAGAGTTCTCATTCATTTATCTTCCTGTTTGACATGTTTGTCTGCTATTCTTATGGACAGAATGACCTGCCAAACCATAGAGAATGTTCAGCATGAATTTTCATGGCGTGTCATGCTGACCAGGAATTCATATCTGGAATATATATTTGTTCCAGTTATGCTCTAAAATATTACACTATCTATTATATATTTTTTCATTATTTGAAATTGTACATCAAATGACTACGGTTCATGATATCTGAGTCTAAATGTGATTATGTGATGCAGTTCCTGATGGAGTTGCTCAGACGTTGACTGCTACTGGGACTATGAAAAGAGAGGGATAAACACCGGTAAGCTCATTTAACATGCAGAGAAACAGAAAAACATCTCTATCATAGAGAATGTCCTGCTGGAGTATCCACTGAAGACATGAAATTGAAAACATATACTCAAACACCTCTTAAGAGACCTGAGATTGAAAGGATGCATTAGAATTTTTGGTATTTTCACATTTGTATTCAGTTTAAAGCTTATGCTGACCTATTTTCTGGGAAAAAGAAGCTGCAGAGGATCTCTCTTTTTTCCCCCCAGACTTTTTTTTAAGTAGAACCTGACTTAGCTCATCCTAAAAGCTATGCAAGGATGTGTGCAGTGTTGGCAGCAAATGTTTCAATAATTAACTCCAAGTATGATAATAGTGATTTTTGCCTTAGCAAATGGCACTTATAAAGCAAGGCTGCTCGATTCTGGTTGATTATTTTGATACAAATTTAGATCATGATTATTTAAAACAGTTATAACTTTGGGAACATCATGCATTTATCGAACTTTAAAAAAAACATCCTTTTAACAGTCGATTTTTTTATTTTTTACTTTAAATATATTTCAACTGGAAAACAAATAGAAATAAAAGAAAAAGTAAATTATATCCAACGTATTCAAAAATTCTAATTATTTTTCAAATATATTTGAATTATTCTTATATCAGTCCATTTATGAATGTTCTTTTTATCCATAATATCTTTTGATATCGTATACTCATAGCTCATTTACTCATATCAGTCTATTCAGTTTAGACATTTAGTTCACCGCTGCTTTAAAAATATATATGTCCTCATTTTGTTGCCACTTCTTCAGAATTTGAGACATGCCATTTCCTTTCTTATTTCTGTTTGCCAAGTCTGGTAACCTGTCTCATCTCAAATGTTGCACGAGCTCTCAAGAGTGTTAAAACCATTGTTTAGCAACACTTGCAGAATGTAGTACCAAGGGGTATAGACCTAATTCTTAGAAAATAAATTTTTTTTACATGATTGATTTTCCAGTTCCTCATTTTATCTGAACTTATGTGTGTTTGTAAAGTTCCTACAGAGCTACTCTTTCTTGCTCTTGCATCAATCATTTTTATCCATCACTTACTCGTCTGACTGGATCCCACTGCACCAGTAATATCAATCCCTAATTTGACTTGTTTGCCACAGGTAAGACATGCCGAAGAGAAAGGACTTCCTTGCACTCGTTTTGATTGTGTTACCATGGACTTTACTCATTACATTTTGGCACCAACGTGCTGGCAACCCGTTGCTTCCAGTTCTGAAAGGTAAATACTAAGATCATTCTTTCAAATTCAAGTTAATTTAGGCATTTAATGGTATAGCATCTTACATTTTGGTACCACTGGCACACGGCATTAGATGTTGTGGCTCATCCTGTTGCATATCTGGTTGCGAGTAGCATATGGTACTGTCTTGTGTCAGGCTTTGTGGATGATAAAAAGCTGTGTTTAAAATCGTCCCCTAACCCTCATTCGCTATTCCCTGCATTACTCCACTATGGGTCGATCAGATCACAAGTAGACGAGGAAGACACATACCCGTTTACACCTGGTGTTTTAATTCCATCTCTTTTGTCCACTTTTGACCACTTCTGTCCTGATTTCTTTGAGGGTTGTCGTCTATGGGCAGGTAAATGTATGTTTTTTTTCAGATCTTCGAAATAAGGCCCTGTTTACACCTGGTATTAAGATGCGTTTCGATCAATCGGATCACAAGCAGATGAGGGAAACACATTACTGTTTACACCTGGTGTTTTAATCCGTATCTTTTGTCCACTTTCAACCACTTCTGTCCTGATTTCTTCGAATGGAGGGTCTCTGGGTGGGTAAATATGTGTGGGGTTTTTTTTTTTTTTTTTTTGTCAGATCTTTCGATCTAATGGACAAAAAAATCAGTAATGGTAAAAGAACATTGTGCTTGGTACGTTTTTCGTCTTCAAACCAAACTTGGGTCTTTAGCCGACAACGTTTAAATCCCGTCTGGCTAGCGTGCTTCTCGTAATGTTTACACATTCACTCTGTAGGCAAGAGTAGGCAGTGTTTTGTGGCTGTTCGAATGCATTCGACCACATTACGAAATCAATCCGGTCGAATGCGTTTTCGACTACCTCTGGAAGTGGTTGAAAGTGGACAAGCTCAAAACATTTTAGACCCTGTTTACACCTGTCCACTTAGCTTCGTCCACTTGTGATCCAATTAACCAAAACTCATCTTAATACCAGGTGGAAACAGGGCCTTAAAAGGTTAGTTCACCCAAAAATGCAAATTCTATCATTAATTACTCACCCTCATGTCTTTTCACATCCGTAAGACTTTCGTTCATCTTTGGAACACAAATGAAGATCTTATTGATGAAATCTGAGAGATTTCTGTCCCTCCATAGACTGCCTTTGCAACTGGAACTTTGACACTAACACACCTGATTCAGTACACCTGATTATACCCACACACCTGATTATACCCACTTATACCTCCCTACTCTAAACTCTTGGAGATTTTTTTTTTTTTTTTTTGATGGACAGTTAACAGAACTGGGGCCAGTAAAGCTCACCAAAGAAGCTTTAGACTTCATGAGTCCTGCATCATAAAGAACAAGCAAATCCCTGAGACCACCCGGATGAAATACATCCACAGCCACTCTCCACCCTGGTCTGATGCATTGCCAACTCTTCATGTAATAACTCCAACCTACAGTAGGCCCGTCCAGAAGGCAGAGTTAACCCGCCTCACTAACACTCTCCTACACGTCCCCAAACTTCACTGGCTAGTGGTGGAGGATGCGGCGCAGAGGACGGCGATGGTGTCCAGACTGCTGGAGAACACGGGACTGAATTACACCCACTTGAACATAGAGACTCCTCAGAATCTCAAAGTGTTGAAGAAGCCCAGAAATGCTCGTATTCCACGTGGAACCATGCAGAGGAACCTGGCTCTCCGCTGGCTCAGGGAGAACATCAACTCCAACTCGGGTCATAAAGGAGTTGTGTATTTTGCAGATGATGACAACACTTACAGCTTGGAGCTGTTTGAGGAGGTACCGTACATTTGATCTGCTATTCATTGTTTGTGTTCTTTCACATGACTGATTCCATCCTCTGTTTACCGCAGATGCGTTGGACTCGTAAAGCATCTGTCTGGCCGGTTGCCTTCGTCGGAGGTCTCCGGTACGAGTCGCCCAAAATCAATTCTCAAGGCAAAGTGTTTGGCTGGAGGACGGTGTTTGACCCTCGTCGACCTTTTGCCATTGACATGGCTGGGTTTGCAGTGAACCTTCAGCTCATCCTCAGCAAACCTCAAGCCTACTTTAAGCTAAAAGGGGTAAAAGGCGGATACCAGGAGAGCAGCTTGCTACAGGATCTGGTCACTCTCAGTGACCTGGAACCCAAAGCCTCTAACTGCACAAAGGTGAGTCCTAAACCTGAATCTTCACAACCTTACCGAATCTTTTTAGTTTCTTTTTTCTTTTGAAAATTACAAGGCTTGTCAAAGCAAAAAGAAAAATGGGTTCTTCGTCTTTTTCAGGTACTGGTTTGGCACACCCGGACAGAAAGACCCTTGCTTGTGAATGAAGGAAAAAAGGGATTCACAAATGCCAGCGTGGAAGTATGATGAACTGCTGTCATGCAGGGTGTTTTTAATACCGAAATATCCTGTCAAAACTGGACTAGCAGCAAGAAAGTATTATTCAGCACATTGAATTTAAACTGTCCCCTTGTCAAAGACAGACTTGAGTATTTGACTAAGACACTCTCACTAAAGGGCAACTCTCAATTAAAAGGGATTTAATGGAAATGTAAAGAGTCAAACTCTTGAAAGCTTCACAACAACTTAATTCCCATGACCTTTGCACAGATTTTTGCCCTGTTTGCAGTCTGGATTAGTCTAACTACCAAAAGTCAGAGCCAGTCTACCAATTTTAGGCAGTTAGAGTTGACCGATTTTGCAGAAACTTGCATGGTGGCCACCAACTCTGCACTATTGCACTATTCCATGACGTTTTTAAGTACAAATAGTGCAAGTAGTGCGTTCACACAGAAAATTCCAAAAAGAAAAAGTGCACTTTAAATACCCGGATGATGCACTAAATTAACGGAAAAAAACGGAAAACATGTGGAATGTTGGACACTTCATGCACTCAGCTGTCGCAGATTTAATTACGTAGCGGAGGAGGAGGGGGTATCGGACTCTGTTGTTGACAAAATAACCTTTTACGCACTACATGAATGAGTACATAGTTTATAGTGCGTGATTTGGGATGCAACTTATGATTTAGTCCAGTTGGAAGATATCAAACATGTTCGATATTTTGAGCCGATTTTAGAATGGATATTGTTTTCATATGTCACAAATCTCCTAGCAACAAGGCGCATGTTTCTTCATGAGTTTGTTGTGTTGGAACCATAGAAATATAAACATAGCTGCCTCATTAGTAGCTGTTTCTGTGGGCCACTGTATGTAAGCAGTCCGCCATATTGGAACGGTCAAAACACTGGTCCATGAACAATCGAGAGCAAATTGACTGTTCGTCTGCAACCGTAGTTAGATGCATGTATGAATATCTATATCTGCAATAGACTTCAGCAGATGATTTTGCTAAACTAACACAATACAACAAGACGAAGGCATCAGCTAACACAGCATTAAAAAGTTATCATAGTATAAAAACCTGTAATATTGAGTTATTACATATAAACCAACACATTCTCACCTGGGAAATGTTATTTCATTTCCTATGGAAATTAAATCTCGGCAGTTTCACATTCAGAAGCTGAACAATGTTGTGGAATCATTTATTCTTACTGTGAGTGTTGACACCCTGACCGTTCCAAGATGGCAGGCTGATTTGTCTGGAGTGGTCGAATGTGGCATCTGTGTATACATATCTATAGTAGGAACGACTTGACAATCTGGTAGTGTGTGATCCTGCAAGTGTATGATGTTCTGTTTTTCTCTGTGATCATTTATAAATTCTGCAAAATGTATGATGCGTTGTGTTTTAAAATTTCTTCAGATTTTAAGTTATGTAGTGTATATAACACTGCTGCACAACAACTTCGTTAATTACAGAAAAATGCTCTGGAGAACTTCCATTCTAACAGAGCTTTACTATGCTGATTTGATTTGGGAGGTCAGGTACAATTTGGTTAAAAATAGTATTTGCAATTATGCAAACATCATTGCAATGCATTAACAAAAACGTAGCATCATTGCAATTAATACATATTTTCTATGAATTGTTTAACAATCCAACACTGACAACTTTCTGTTCATTTAATTTTTTGTTGTTGTTGTTGTTCAGGCACTTTTTTTTTTGCAACGAGAATACATTTAAGTTGGTCGATTGTGAAAATTTTCTTTGTACGTTTGTCAGTTAAGTAAAGGTTACAGAGAATGAACAAATCACAGATTCTTGATTTTATTGCATTTTACAAAATGTCCCAACTTTTCTGGAAAAGGGGTTGTAGCCTATAATAAATTAATTTAAAATGTAGGCTACAAATATGTTAAATCTGAACTTCTGAAATAACAGCTTTACAACGAGAGCACTTTTTTCAGTAGGCTAGAACATTGTGAATTATTTTATGGTTTATTAGTTAATAATTGCCAGAGTTTTACTAGGGCGTATTTTACTAGCGTATTTACAACAGGATTTAAGTTCAACTTTACTTCTGCATTCGCGTCATTTTGTGCAGATGCAAGTTAATATTACGCCTATTGTTTTCGTCTGATTAATCCCATTTGGGTAGGTTATATTATACATTCGGGTGAGTTCATTAACCCGCTAGTAAAAAGCATTATTTTATCAGTTCATCCAATTTCAGAATTTTTCTTCATCACAATTTTTCACAAAGTTATATTGCAAAACGGAATGAGGAACAAAAATCGTTTTATCTCAGTTGTCGCGTTTTCATAATCGCTGGAAGGCAAAATTCGATTAATACCATGCCCCAAAGTGACTTTTTTGACACCACTAAGACATGCCGAAGAGAAAGGACATCCTTGAACTCGTTTTTGTTGTGCTACCATGGACTTTACTCACCACGCTTTGGCTCCAATGTGCTGGCAACTCGTTGCTTCCAGTTCCGAAGGATAAATACTACCATCATTCAAGTTAATTTAGGCATTTAGTTTAGTGGTATGGCATCTTACTTTTTGGTGCCGCTGGCACATGCCATTAGATGTTGTTGTGGCACAGCTATATCCGGTTGCGAGTGTGTGAGGCTAATGGATGATATTTTTTGCTGTACTGTATAGTAGTGATGTGGTGGTCTCATTTAACAGAAACATTACCTTTAATGAAACGTATCTCTATTTTGTCAATAGGCCTACCATCTGGAATTAGCACATTATGCTTAATTAATTTCGTTCACTCCTTCATATTATGCACTTAGGGAATTAGTGAGTGAATGAATGAACAAGTGATCACCTTTTTTGCGGGTTGTTGTTGTTTTTTTAATAAGACTGCGTTGATATAAAATGTCACATCACTATTATGCAATAGGCTAACTTCAAGCGCAGTGTACCATATGTCACAAATTAAAAAGAAAATGCACAATCAGTATCCAATATCCACCAAAACTGATAATAATAATTTTGGCACACCCGGACAGAAAGACCCTTGCTTGTGAATGAAGGAAAAAATGGATTCACAAATGCCAGTGTGGAAGTGTGATGAACTGCTGACATGCAGGGTGTTTTTAATACTGAAGTATCCTGTCAAAACTGGACTAGCAGCAAGAAAATATTATTCAGCGCACTGAATTTAAACTGTCCCTTTGTCAAAGACAGATTTGAGTATTTGACAAAGGGTATGTTTACATGATAAAAATGTACAATACAAATTTTCCTTTGTCAAAACGTTGTCAAAACCATCCCCATTGCAAACGCTGTATTATGCTGCCAGGCCAGTAGTTGGCGATGTCAATTTGTTAAGAAACATTACACGGCTATAGATTGAACACGTAATACACATGACTTCACCGCTTTCACAAACTTGCATTTTTGTAGTTTACACAGAGACGATAACGGTATCATTTTCAAAAACTTGCACTTTGAATTCCGTTATTTGGGAAGCATTTTCAGGCCCCCAAAATGCCGTTGTCATGTAAATGAACAGCCAAAACGCATAAAAAGTTTTCAGTTTTATGCTGAAAATGTGTCATGTACACGGCCCCTCACTCTCACTAAAGGGCAACTCTCAATTAAAAGGCATTTAAAGGAAATGTAAAGAGTCAAACTCTTGAGAGCTTCATAATTTCATTTAACCTAGAAAAATGCTTGGGAAAACTGCCATTATATAGGCTGGAATTATCCACATGACTTTTGCCCGTTTGCTGTCTGGATTAGTCCACCTGCCAAAAGTCAGAGCTAGAATACCAATTTTAGAAAAGTATTAATTAGCACACCTTTCCTCAATTAAACTGCTAAGTGCACAATATCTAGTTAAATTTTATAGTTGAAGTTTAATTTGAACAAACCTCAAACCATAAATACAGTTTCAGTATGAAATCATTCTCTGTGTTTGCTAAAAGGGAAAACATGATAATGCTGGAATCTGTAGTAAAGGCACTAATGTAAACAATTGGGTGCCTATGGAAATTATTGAAAGAAAAATCAATAACTCGACTTCCTGTTGCCTAAACGGCCAGTGCAAAATTCAAGTTTTCGTATAAAACAAATAATCAAATCAAATTGCACTATTACAACTAATGTCAGCTGGTAAACAGCAAGACAGACAATAAGAAAAGCACAATCTAACATATATCTTAGTAACAAATAGATCAAACATGCATTAAAACAGTTATAATTGGCAGTTCAACAAAATTGTTTTGCATTTGAATACAAAATCATATACAATATAGTATTTTATGAACAAAATTATACAGTTCCCAGGAAGACTGCACTTTTTCATTAATAAATTCTGAATGTTTAAAAAACAAATTCATGAAATGCAATTTTGTTCATTAAATGTCAACTGTCATTCCCAGATCAGGAGAGTCTTCAAACTGGATTTTAAAATCTGCTTCTGCTTCTTCAAACACAATCACCTGTTGAAGAATAATAAAAGAACAACAGATCTTTTAGACTTTGTGTTTATTTGTTGAATGGAAACTAACTGACATATGCCAGGGCATGTTCTTAAGAACTTCTGCAATAATTTAAGCCAGCTGGAAAACTTCCTGGGAAATGTCATTTTTTGGTGTGTTGGTATCTTCAGTGTCCTCCTGAGGTAGCTTAAACAGCATCAATAGTGTAATGCTTAATTTATAATCAGAATATAGTCACTTAAATAGTCAGGTCTAGAATTAATTTAGTTATTCAAACGTAAGACAACAAAAAAGACGTGTCTCAGTGTTCCTCCTCGGCAAAATTCAATTCAAAACTTTTGTGTGAAAAAAAGCATCAACACACTGTAAAGATTTATTGTGCTCTTTACTTAGATTCATTGAATAAAATGTGAGTTTTGATTGAGCTTGCGCTGCACTGACTGCTTCAGTGATTATGAATAGAGGGAGAAGTGCGCTGCTCGCTTTCTGTGTAATTCATTCGCAAGAAAAGTTATTGTTTTTCATGAGATTTCCTGAGTACTTCATATTTCACCTTAACAAAATGTATTTTTAAACCTAGTGATTTTATAATGTTTAATATTTATTCCAAAGTGAAACTGAGTGAAAAACTATTAGAGGAAATGGCTATTCTGAGCCAATAAATGCTCCTCTGCCACCATCTGCTGGTTATAGTTGTAATTAATGTCTTTTTTTATTTTTAAATAAAAGTGTTTTCTATCAAATGTTGGATTTCCTACATCTTGAAACATTTGGTTTTATAAATGGGGACATTCTCAGAAGGATGAACAAATAATGTTTTTGGAACTTTGGAATTTAAAGTGCTGGAAAAATGTGTGTGTATAATTACAGACAGCGCGTTTCTTATTCAAATGTTCCTATTAGCTTTGTCTTTATTGCTGTCAATATAACTGGTTTATTAGGCAAGTGTGATAACTGCATTGAAATATAAATACAACATTAAAAAGTAATCGTTTTGATGATTTTGTGTCGATGTACAGAAGGACAGCTAACAGTTCACCAGAAATGCCCAAGCTGGCTTAACGAAAACCAGGAAGTAACCGTGCATATGGTCAAATTACAAACATTCTATTGAAGATTCTAAATAATTTTACATGGATTCAGCACTGATATTTGCAGTAATTCTTCAGACACAACCAAAAAACTTCTTAGGAGCCAAATAACTAATTTATATAAACTGACTTGGTTCATTCCACTGTTGAGGAAGGGTCCTGGTAGAAACAGAGCTTGCTGTGGTCCAGCATCCCAGTACCGTCCAATGTTTTGCCCATTAACGAAGACTACACCCTTACTCCAACCCTGCATGGAGATATAATAATCAATTCATTATATCTGACCATATTTGAGTGTTCAAATCTTGTCCAGATTCATTAAACTCACTGGCATCTTCATGAAAGTGTCACTGGGATATCCATTCACAAATAACCTGCCCTGGAAAAAGCCTGGGAAGCTTGGTTTGTTAGTGACGGACTTCCAAGATGCCCTGTACAAGCTGAAATAAAAGCACTTAAGTTTTTTCTGCAAATCTTTTATGGCCTATCACATCACGTGAGATTTTACTCACCTGTCAATAAAGCCAGAAGTCATATCCAGGCTATATATTGTGAAGTCTGTAAGTGGTGTATGATTTAATAAAATGTCCCCAACAATCCCTGAAAACAGATTTTGGTTCTGATGGTGATGGTCATAATGTGTTTGAGAGGCTGTGACATGTTAAAACACAATGTACATCAGTACATCAGTCAAAAACAAAGACATGGTATTGTACCTTTGCGCTGGTCATCCATGTCTTTACCGTGATGCACACGGCCGCAGTTCTCCACAAGCAGACTCAGAGTGCGTTTCCCCTACAGAAAACCAATTAGTCAGGTCATTAATTTGATTAAACATACTGTAAAACAGTAATATTGTGAACTAAGATTGCAATTTAAAATAACTTTTCTATTAGAATATATTTTAAAATGTCATTTACTCCAGTGATGCAAAGCTGAATTTTTAGCATCACTACACCAGTCTTCAGTGTCACGTGATCCTTCAGAAATCACTCTAATCAGTCCTTTCAGGATTTCGTGGGACTTTTTTCTGATTTTTGCGGCCTAAAATGACTGAATTTGCGGCAGATTTTCTCAAAATTTGTAGCAATATTTGCAGCATTTCTTGTTGTTTTGCAGTAAAAATATACCACAGACGACATTCTTTTAACATTGTTATTACTTTTTTGACCACGAGAACCATTGCAGGGCTCCAGACTAACATTTGAGGGCAGTTCTACGCCCCTGTTTTGGCAGCGCTGTGAGGGCTGACAGAAAAGCACTGAGCTTGAGTTGAGATGCAGATAATATTCACTTTTACTTTATTATTATATTAAAAATATCTACTAGGGTGTGTAAATGGCTAATAAGCCAATAAGTGCTCCCCTGCAGCATCTACTACAATGGTCATTTATTGTCTTTTTTATTTCTAAATAAGTGTTTGCTTTCCTACATTGTGAAACTTTTAGTTTTACAAATGGGGACAAACTATGAAGGATGAACAAAATGTTTTGGACATCACATTAAAAATAACATTCAAATTGGGCAATATTTAAAGCTTTGAAGTGATAGGAAATGTTGTGTAAAGCACTTAAAAGCACTCAAAAACATTAACAGAAATAACAAATGAATGATGATGTTACTACGTTACACTTAGCCTACACTTTGTGTTCATGGCACACTGTTTTTGATGGTTTCCAGATTACACAGCGCTAGGAAGGAAGCGCTTGAATTCCCCGCAGAATTAGGAACATCGCTGTGAAATCTTGTGAGAAGCATACAAATTGGTTGCAGAATTCTGTTAAACCACAGATATCAGATCAAACAGTTTCCACGTCAGCATTGTTTGATCTAATATCAGTGGTTTGACAGAGAATTCTGTTTTTAAACGTTTAAATGAACATTCACATGTTCAGAGAACATTTAAAAGTAATGTTTCCATAATGTTTGAAGAATAATCAAACGTAATGTTTGCTTAACATTCACGTAACCAAGAAAACATTTAAAAAAGCTGGGTATTAATTTCTTCAAAAAAAGAAAAGAAAGACAATTCGTACTGACCCCAAACTTTTGAATAGTAGTTTTTTTTATTTGTTTATATACACTCACCGGCCACGTTATTAGATGCACCTTGCTAGTACTCGGTTGAACCCCCTTTTCCCTTCAGAACTGCCTTAATTCTTCATGGCATAGATTCAACAAGGTGCTGGAAACATTCCTCAGAGATTTTGGTCCATATTTACATGGTAATACACACAGTTGCTGCAGATTTGTCAGCTGCACATCCATGATGTGAATCTCCCATTCCACCACATCCCAAAGCTGCTCTATTGGACTGAGATCTGGTGATTGTGGAGGCTATTTGAGTATATTGGTTGTAACAAGTAGTCAGTTGAGTTACTCTTGCTTTTCTATCAGCTCTAACCAGTCTGGCCATTCTCCTCTGACATCAACAAGGCATTTTCACCCAAGGAACTGCAGCTTACTGGATATTTCCTCTTTTTTGGACCATTCTCTGTAAACACTAGAGATGGTTGTGTGCAGGGCTTGACAGTAACTTTTTCGTTCACCAGCCACTGTGGCTAGTGGTTTTCCAAAGTCACTAGCCACTCAACATTTTCACTGGCCACAATTTTGCTGATTGAGAAATTACATTTTATATGATTAAAGTTGACTTTGGTATGCTGAAATTACTTGATTTTGAGTCATTTTACTTTACCTAAATCAAAAATATATGGTATATCAGCTGGTATGTATGGGTGGGCAATATGACCATAAAATGAGAAATTTTATAATTTTATTTTTTTTATAAAGTTATTTTTGTCAGGCTATACAAAATGAATTTAAAAAATAGCAAATTACCAATACAATAGTAAACTAAAACTTTTTTTTTTTTTTCAGATACAGTAGGTTTATTTAACATGTATACATTTATTTAACTATTCAATTAACATTAATGACAGACAGGTATTTAATTAGGCTGCTGAATGCATATATGTAATATACTGACACATATTCAGTTTTTACCCACCTGTTTACGTCCACTTAAGCCATAACCGACTGTATTCACATGAGATACTCCACAGGATGAACATTTTGACATCTGTGTGTATATATATTTGACTATTTAGGCACAAGAGAGAGAGAGTGCACGCGAGAGAACACTTCTGTTGTGAGTCATTCAGCGCTATTCCGCCTATCCCACCTTCACTAACTGCACATTCATCGATAACGAATTGTGACTGAATTGTAATTTTGTGCTACACCAAGCGTGGCTACCTTTGATTAGGCTGTAGGCTGAAATTATTTCAACGGGGGATCGTACGTTTCTGAAATACTCAGAACAGCCCGTCGGACACCAACAACCATGCCATGTTCAAAGTCACTTAAATCACCTTTCTTCTCTATTTTGATGCTCAGTTTGAACATCAGCAGATCAACTTTACCATGTCTACACGCCTAAATGCATTGAGTTGCTGCCATGGGATTGGCTGATTAGATATTTGTGTGAAAGAGCAGTTGAACCTGCTCAGTTGTACCTAATAAAGCGGCCGGTGAGTGTGTGTGTGTGTGCATGTGTGTGTGTGTGTGTATACTCACCGGCCACTTTATCAGGGAATACCGTTTCCATGAAAGGGTGTACATGGTCTGCAACAATGCTTAGGTAGGTGGTACGTGTCAAAGTAACATCCACATGGATGGCAGGACCCATTGTTTCCCAGCAGAACACTGCCCAAAGCATCACACTGCCTCTGCCGGCTTGCCTTCTTCCCACAGTGCATCCTGGTGCCATGTGTTACCCAGGTAAGCGACACACACACCCGGCCATCCAGGTGATGTAAAAGAAAACATGATTCATCAGACCAGGCCACCATCTTCCATTGCTTCGTGGTCCAGGTCTGATGCTCACATGCCCACTGTTGCCACTTTCGGCGGTGAATGGGTCAGCATGGGCACCCTGACTGGTCAGCTGCTATGTAGCCCCATACGCAACAAACTGCGATGCACTGTGTATTCTGACACCTTTCTATCAGAATCAGCATTAACTTCTTGAGCAATTTGAGCTACAGTAGCTCGTCTGTTGGATCAGACCACACGGGCCAGCCTTTGTCTCCACGTGTATCAATGAGCCTTGGCCGCCCATGACCCTGTCGCTGGTTCACCACTGTTCCTTCCTTGGACCACTTTTGATAGACACTGACCACTGCAGACTGGGAACACCCCACAAGAGCTGCAATTTTGGAGATGCTCTGACCCAGTCGTCTAGCCATCACAATTTGGCCCTTATCAAACTCGCTCAAATCCTTACGCTTGCCCATTTTTCCTGCTTCTAACACAAACTTTGAGGACAAAATATTCACTTGCTGTCTAATATATCCCACCCACTAACAGGTGCCATGATGAAGAGATAATCAGTGTTATTCACTTCACCTGTCAGTGCTCATAATGTTATGCCTGATCAGTGTATATTATTAATTATGATACAATTAAGATAAGATAGAAAATGTAAAAAATGTAATAAATTATTAATAGAATTATAAGACAATATTTTTAAAAGAGCAACTCAGTATTACCAGTACAAAAAAGAGATATAAAGATTAAAAAAATAAAATAAAAGCATACCTTTCCATCAGGAACAGCTAATTCTAAATTCCTGTGGTGAAAAATGCCAATGAAAGTTTGGTTCACAAAAACCTAGGGAAAAAAATCCTGATTAACATGGAATTAGAGCAGATGCATATTCATATGCAACAGCACAGCTTAACGGTATATCAGCACTAACCAGCGCTCTGTCTTGGATGTTGTGTCCTGATTTTAAAGAGCCTCCTCTGGTGATGGTGGTCTCATAGAGGGTGTATCCATACGCCTGGCCATTACCATTATTCACAGGCAGATTCTCCACATTAACAGGGAACTGTGATCTGAAAGGCTTGAGTGGGGAAAAAAGCTGGATTTTGACATTCATTTCGCAGTTATTGTTTCTCCATTGTAAAGTAGATTTCTTACCTCGTGTGTGTATAGCAGAGCGTCCCACAGTGAGAGGTGCTGAAACAAAATTGCTGTCTCATATTCTTCTTTCCAGTGGAGGCCAGGCATCTCCGGGGGGATTTCATCTGAAGAGAACCACAGAAACTGAGCACATGAGCACACATAAAATGTTGTAACTTTCTCCTCTGAAATAATAAAAAGGCCTGATGGGCGGGGGGAAAATAATATTAACCATTAATATTTTAACACACTTTCCATCAAATCCTAATGGATAAAATCAAGACTTCCCCTTAAAATGCCACTATTATGCCTCTCATGTAGTGTGTAATATAGCTGTTTGTGAATATGTATGTAGGTTTGTAACAAATTTGCATAATGCCAGCCTATGGTCTTCATTGGCTGCCATCGAACAACATCTTCGACACGCCCTAAAACACTGTAGTTGTAACTGAGGCATGGAAGACTTTGGCTTGTGTCGTCGACATGTGGAGAAGACGCTGTTTTCTGTTCTGCGAAAGCAAATCCACTTTGCGTGCACTTCCAAAGGATGAGGAGTCAAATTTATACAATAAAACTGACACCACTGTTTATACAAGTGCTGAGGAAGATACGGAGCTGAAATTCAGATTTGGTAATGGCTGTTTCATTTCCGACACGTTCTGTAAGCGGTAGACCAAACACAGCAGACTGGGCCATCTGACCTATCAGAGCAGAGTAGGCTCTCGGAAAGGAGGGGTTTAGAGAGACCAAATCCTTTATCAAACCTTTTCAGACACTTTGAGAAAAGATGATGTGGTAATTTCTGATGTCTGCGGGTTGAAGCGACCCCAAATAACATGATATTTAGCCCCTGGAATGTGGATTTTACCAGTGGAACCCCAGCAGAAAACACATATTTCCCCCCGGAACGTAATTGGGCTAGTTTTGAGTAGCAATTGGGTGGGTTTTGTTGTGAAAACCTGGCAACCCTGTGTGCAATGTATATTATTAGAAAATGTTTTTGTACCTGGATGCTGTAAACCTATTGTAGAAATCAGAATTAAGAAGCTTTAAAATAGCATTATAGGGGCACTTTAATTATTTTGCACTGAATATTCTTATTTACTCATAAATATGTCACATTATAAATATGTCACTAATTAATGTGGTCTTTAATTGAACAGGAGTAGAGGAAGAGATTACAAACTGTTAAAATTGCTGAGGAGATCTCTGAGGAGATGGTATTTTGGTGTGTAATCTCCAGCTTCTGACAGAGGAGCGTCATAATCTAAAAGAAAGAAAGAACGAAAGAAAGAAAGGCTTAAATTATGCACATTCAAATACAAACATGTGGCTGCGTCCAAAATTGTATACTCTCTTGAGGTACTTTTTTTGAATAATTACTTCAAAAAGTATGTATAGTATAAATGAGTGTAGTATGAATGTAATCTAGACATACTACATTTGCCATATTGTCATTATCATGTGACCTACCAGTGTCAGGTGAGTCACTTCAATGCCATTCACAAATCCTCTCCCATGGGATAGTAAAGTGTCCATCGTATGCACACTTCAGAATTTCACGTAGAAGGTCAAGTAGAAGGTCATCCGGGTACTTTTTGCCTACTCTTTTATGAATACTGTGTTTTTCACCAACTATATACAGTAATAGGGAAGTATGCGATTTCAGATACAGCCTTTGTTCTGCTGCTTCTACCTGAAATGCAGGACTACATGAATTGTACTCCAGGTTTGTAAGCTCCACCCAAAAATGATATTTACTCACCCTCATGTCGTTCTAAACCTGTATGACATTCTTTCTTCTGTGAAACATAAAAAGAAGCTATTTTGAGAAATGTCTCAGAGTTATTTTTGTCTAAAGTATACAATGGATGCCAATGGGCTCCAGCATTCTTCAAAAGTCATACTGGATTGAAACAAGATGAGGGTAAGCAAATGATGATGGAATCTTCATTTTTTGGGTGAACTATTCCTTTAAAGTTGATATAATTTTGATGTTAAATACTTTCTCCTATCCTAGTTTCAAGATGACAGTAACACAAACCGTAGCTTGTGACCAGAGATTTGTAGGACGGGTTGGCCAGCGCTCCATTCATAAAGCCAAAGTTTGTCCCTCCGTAGAACATGTACAGATTGATGGACATTCCTCGTCTCAGTACCTCTCTCACCACGGCAATCAGGTCTGTGATTAGAAAGCAGTTTCACATCAGTGCTTTGGCCCTTCATAGTCCTTATGGTAAATGACAATTTGAGTTTACAAAAGACCCCCAGGGCTTTTAAAATAAATATTGTTTTATTAAAACTATTAAAATATAATTTATTATTAGTTTATTTCTATGTTTCAAATTTATTTTAAAAGCCTGTGCTGTATGATAACATCTTACCCTCTGCAGGAAAACTGTGGTGTAAACCACCCCATCCATCACACCTCCCCGTCCAGAGCTCCATCACCAGCACAGGACTGTTGGGCTTCACGCACAAAAGTCATTTCAAATATTTAATCTAACACTTACATCTACAAAAAAGACACTGAAATATCTACCTGAACTGTTTCCAGATATTTGATGTCATCATGATTCATTTTCTGTAGATTTAGAGTTCTTAAAGCTGTGATGGAGGAAAGAATGTTTGCATTTTTTAACACCTACTCTGCCATCCAAAATTTGGGCTCAGTAAGATTTTCTTTTAAGAAATCAATACTTTTATTCAGCAATGACATATTAAATTGATCAAAAGTGACATATTTATAACGTTACAAAAGATTTCTATTTCAAATAAGTGCATGTACAGTTCAGTTGCTGTGTTCTGTTTGTACCTTCATTGACTCCACCATATTTTAGACCCTCGTGGTCATCTGATGTTAGGAGAACTTCACTGATGCCCCTTTCTTGTAGAGCCTGATAGAAATTATATAAAAAATCTGCCAGTCTGTAAACTTTATTAAGCATCAAAGAAAAGTGTAAAATGATCACTCATACCTCTTTGATAAATGGCATGTAGTTTGCATCTCTTGCATATGATCCATATTTGTTCTCCACTTGAACGGCGATGATAGGCCCACCTTTCTTGAACTGACAACATATAAACCAACATCAAAGATTACTCAGAGCATTTTTTTTTGGAGTACTTTTTGTGTTTCAAAAAGAATAATACCTGGAAAGGCACCACTTTGGGAATGAGCTTGTCAAAGTACTCGTTTACAGCCGCTATGAATCCTGGGTAAGTGGTTCTTAGCATCATCTCTCTATCACGCAAAAGCCAGCTGTAGAGGGAAGTGGTTTGTTTGGGGTTGTAAGAAAATGGTAACAAATTTTGCTTTCAGTGTGAAGACCCAGAATATTTATCTGTGGCTCTATGTCAGACATCTGTGGCAGGAACAACATACTTTAGGTTTCGTTTCTTTAATGCCTCACTTTAGGTTAGCTCTTTCATTCCCCTCATGACACACATTACCAAAAAATGTGGCACATTATGTCAGTTTGATCAAATGCTGCCTTTGCTTGGTGCCTCACAACTTTAATCACATTTTCTCTGGAATTTGCAGAATACGAGTTATGCCACAGTAGAGCTGTTTTTGTTCTGTTTAACAGCAGAAATTACCTGGGCAAGCCTCCAAGGTCAAGGTCAGAGCCTATGTATGGTCCTGGCCGTAAAATTACCCAGAGTTCCACCTCTGCAGCCAAGTGAAGGAAAGCTCTGAATTGGATGGGCAAAAAAAAAAAAAAATTAGATACCTAAAAATGTCACACTGAAGTCAGTGAATTATAGTATGATTATAGTATGACTATTAAAAAATAATAGCTAAAATAAATAAGCACAGTTTTTTATTTAGAAATTAAGTATTGTCATTTAAATAATTAAAGCATTTAACAAATATTTAAATAATATTAAAATTTTAAAATAAATAAAATAAAATAAAAATAAATAAATAAAAATAACAATAAATAAAAAATAAATACTTGAAAGTTGGAAAATGGTAATGAGGCATGGTTAATTATTTTGAAATTAATTATTGTCATTTAAAAAAATTAAATCATTTAACAAATATTTAAATAATATTAAACATTTAAAATAAATAAAATAAATAAATAAAATAATAAATAAAAAATAAATACTTAAAAAAGTTGGAAAATGGTAAAGAGGAATGGTTAATTATTTTTTAAATGAATTATTGTCATTTAATAATTAAAGCATTTAACAAAGCATTTTCTGTAACCACTTGATCACATGGCCTGAATTTCTATCATGCCATTTACAGCTTTACAAGGCCCTGATTTTAAAAGGTCTCTAAATTTTGCAGTGTTGTTGGTCTCATCATTTAGTGGTGGGTTGTGTTGTTATGGAAGAGCTTGGATCTACTTTAATGATGTATTCCCAGTGGTGTGCAGATAATGATACGAACCAGGATGAAACAAGAAAGAGAACAAATTCCCTCCTGACAACAGCAGACCGACAGCACTGTCAGAGGACCGGCAACAGGAGCTCTCTGAGATGTTTGTCTAACTAAGTGAAAGTCTAACGAGACATTAACTAGAGGCGAGATCTTTCCAGGATCAAAATATACAGATCACATACAGTGCTAGTGGGAATTAGGAAAAGGAATTCTTACTCTATATCAAGGCCTCCGTGGAAGCGTAATTCTCCTTTCTCTGGCTGATGGAGAGACCATGGCACATCACTGCAAGATAAACCCAGTCTGATTATTGCACAACACTCAATATCATAGACAGTGATTGCCCATTTCAAACCTACACAGTGAGAGTGTTGAGACCACAGGCTTTCATTTTCATCATTCGATCCTTCCAGTAGGCTCTGGGTAGGCGGAAGTAGTGTAAAGAGCCACCCAGAATACGGAACGGCTTTCCTCCAAGAGTGAACTGGGAAGAGTTTACTCCCAGACCCATTGATCGATTTATCCTTATCTTCCCTGTTGGACCTCTGGACACACAACAAAGGAAACACATGGTGAAAATAAAACATTTAAAAAACATTTTAAAAGTAATGAATTATTATCATTTTATGAATTAAATAATTTAACAAACAAATAAACAAATAAATATTGAAAGTTGGAATTCATAAAGAAGTTAATTATTTAGAAATTAATTATTGCCATTTTAATAATAAAGCATTTAACATTACATACATACATAAACAAACAAATAAATAAATACATGTTGGAATTCGTAAAGAAGCACAGTAACAAAGAAAAGTTAAAAACTAAATGTTCCCATACACTTCTACATGTTTTCCCATTTATGAAAATAATTACTACCCCGCCTAGTGCCTAGTATATTACGCACTAATTTTTATGCATTCATTCTGTGCAACTGCAAGCAAACGATTTTTAAGTATAAAATATTAAACATTAAAGACTTTTTAACCGAAGATAAGTTCAAATTTTGTCTTACCTGAAATGTCGGTATATTATGAAGCACGCGAGACTCAATAACAGAATTAAAAATCGCCTCCTGTGATTGTTTCTTATACTGAAAACAGCCATGCTTTTCTGATTTCAGAGCTATGATAATGCTAAAATAAAGTCTCCGCCAGGGAGTGACATTTATGCAGCAAGTTTCTTGGAAACAAACAGAACGCGTCGCTTGGGTATCTACGCTGTAGTTCCAGTCAAAAAACTACAAATCCCGTCATGGGTCAGATCGGACCGCGCATGCGCAGCAGCACTGGCCTGATGCTGTTTTGTTGAGAGCTTGAGAAAAGAGAGTGAAACTTCAAGGCTTCAGGTGAAGAGAAGATTTTAGCCTAAATAGGCACATGAGGTACGATGTGCTAAATTGATATGTATATCTGTTTTCTATAATAATATGTGTCCGATAATAGTCTGATAATGTTGTTTTTTTTCTGTAGTTAGCTGTACAGCTAATGATCTAATGGCTAATGCTGCTGGTTTTGTTGTTTACAAGAAATCTGGTCCATCAAACTGCTTCGTGACAGTGTTTTCTGATAATCGAAATTATAACAGTCTGATTTGACCTGGAATATCAAGCGGTCTTTTAGAGATATTGAATGTTTTTTTTTTGTGTTTTTTTTAACTTAGTTGTGATCAAAATATCTTACAAAAACATGTTTGTTAGTTAGTATATATGTGTGACCCTTGATCTTGGTCAGGTAGAGTTCTATTAGGGGAAGTTTTCAACATAAATGTCATGTCATGTGATGTCATTTTAGATGTGGACTCTAAATTTCATCTATTAAAATTTAGGAAACTTTATTTATTATTGTATTGCTTCCTTTTAGTTTGTTTTTCCACTGTGTTTTCAAAGCTGCTGGATCAAATTGTTATATCAAATGGTTTTAGACTAAAATTAAAGCATGAAAATGATATGAAGCCACAGCAATAAAGAGTTCTTTTTCTCTGTACAGTTTGCAGACGTGTCCTCCTCCTGTCATGAGATCTTGCCTGGCCCCTGGCTGCCCCTCCTGCAGTTGATGACTCTGCAGCCGGTGTGGAGATGACGGACAGCGTCAGAGCGTTTCTCCGCAATGTTGCGACGGTCAGCACCTAATTTTATATCTAATAAACGTTATGATTTAATGTCTCATGTCCCACATCTACATCATAAGTTTGTATTTGGTTTTTCTTTACATCCAGATCAGCAGGGTTCTGCCCAACAAAACAGAACAAAATGTACAACTTTACATTCCAAATATAGTAAAATAAATAATTTATGTATATTTAGAAACAGAAAAATGAGAAAAGATATAATAATTCAATAAGTTTAATAAATAATTATAAATATTCATTATTGAGTACATACATATATATATATATATATATATATATATATATATAATTCTATTCATAAAAGAATCCTGAAAAAAAAAAAACAGTTATTTAAAATAGAGAACAGTTATTTAAAATTGTAATAATATATCACAATAATACGGGTTTCACTGAATTATCAATCGAATAACATAATTCGATAGATTTTTAATGTCATTTACACAAGTGAGCTTTAATCTAAGCAGCAATATTTTTGTTTCATTTCAGGGGATCAAAGACTCCATCCTGGGCATTGGAACCATCTCCAAGCTCGATGCTCGGATTCAGCAGAAGAGGGAGGAGCAGAGGAGGCGCAGGACATGTGGAGCCCTGGCAATGAGACGGGCTCAGAGTGAGGAACGAAAACAGGACAGGTAAATGTGCTATTTCTACACTAAAGGCAGGTATACTTAATTTTCCACGTTTTGCTCCATTTTGCTCACAATCATGTCCGCAAAGCTTTCAAAGTACACTCAATCACTGATAAGCACGGATAGAAGCATTCGACACATGCGCAGTACAATTGCTTTTTTTATACTCTACCAGATGTCAGAGGTCAGCACTAAGTTGTGTCATTTACAGGACATTCGCTCGGAAGGATAGAAGAGAAAAGTAGTGTATATGCCATTGCATGCAAAGTTTAGAACAAGAACCAAAACAAAGGCGAAATTGTGTCTGAAATCGCTCCCTATACCCTCATTCACTATTCCTTACATTAGTCCCCTAATATAGTTCACTTGAGGGAGTGAATGAAATTTGGACACTGAGTGCACTGGAAGGGCTGCCACTTTAGAATTTTTTGTGCTTGCTGTTTAATATGGATGGATGATTTAGTTATGGCCGCCATCTTCTGGTCAGACGTGGCAATTCTTTCGATGCGCGACTCACCATTGAGCGTACATCCGTTATTGCTGTGCATTGTGGGATTGAATGAGCGCACTCAATAATGTCCACTCTGCTTTCAGACACCATCACAAATGACTGACCCCTCAAATAGTGCCCTATTTAAGGTTATAGGGGCCAATTTTGGACACAGCCAAAAATTATGGAGAATAATATGCTGCTTTGTTTGCTGTTTTGTATCGCTCTTTACACACTCTTCTTTGACTACTGCATAGTACATCACAACTGTGCATATTGCCACCAAGTGGACTCTTCTGTCTTAACATTCACCTTGCGCATATGCTGTTGTACACGGCAAAGTGGACGAAAATTATGTCACGCGGAACGTGGGCAGCCGAAGTATACTTTGGGCTTAACACTAGAGGTCCTGATAACATTTTTCTTCACTTTTTCCTTTAACAGTGAACCAAAACTAGCAAGTCGAATTTTTCAGTGCTGTGCCTGGAATGGAGGCGTATTTTGGGTACGTTTCTCTGTCTCTTATTGGTCAGCTATGTTTTGATCTGTGTGTGTTATACTATTATAATAAAAAAATCTAATTTCATTTATCTCACAGCTAAGTCTGTTCCTGTTTTATCGAGTGTTTATCCCACTGCTGCAGTCCATCACTGCTAGAATCATAGGTGCGTGTCTCTTTTAAAGACATTTCATGCCATAATACTCCAGATATGTCTTTGTTTTTATGCTTCTCCTACTGATCTGTTTTTAGGTGACCCTTCTCTGCATGGTAATGTGTGGTCCTGGCTGGAGTTCATTCTGACATCTGTATTCAGTGCTCTCTGGGTTCTGCCTCTGTTTGTGCTTAGCAAGATAGTCAATGCCATTTGGTTCCAGGTGAGTAATAAGTGATTATAAATGCACTATAAACATTATAAATGAGTCCATGCTGAATTCAGATAGATGGATAGATAGATAGTAACACTAGTATTATTTATTGAATTTTACAGAATCAATATATGTCTGTTTTATAGTATTCGAAATGCAGAGTTATGAGTTTTGTAATGTTTTGTTGGGCAGGACATTGCTGATCTGGCATTTGAAGTGTCTGGACGTAAAGCTCAGCCTTTTCCCAGCGTCAGCAAGATCATTGCAGACATGCTCTTCAATCTGTTGCTCCAGGCCCTCTTCCTCATACAGGTAGAAGATCGCTGAAATCAGTGATGTGATTCTCTCAGCTTGTTCATTTCTCTCTTTGCCTTTTTCAAACACGTTTCCTGCACTTGTTGTTTTTTTAGGGATGGATTGTGAGTCTCTTCCCCATTGATGCTATTGGTCAGCTGGTCAGTCTCCTGCACATGTCTCTGCTCTACTCGCTTTACTGCTTTGAATATCGCTGGTTTAATCACGGTAAGCTCTTTCTCATCTAATCAATGTTACATCAGATCAGATTTCTGTCTAAACTTTTCCTGATTGAAAAGATTTTTTATCTCTTCTGAAGGGATTGAAATGCATCAACGGCTGTCAAACATAGAGAGAAACTGGCCGTATTATTTTGGCTTTGGTTTGCCCATGGCACTACTGACTGCACTGCCCTCTTCATACATCATAAGGTACAATCAGAGTCCATTTCAGCTCATTTTGACCATCTTTTGGTCTGATTGTGATTTAAAGGGATAGTTCACCCTAAAATAAAAATGTTAGTTTCTTTCTTCTGTTGAACACAAAAGAAGATATTTTGAAGAATGTTGGTAACCAGACAGTTGACGGTAGCCAGTGACTTCCATAGTATTTTTTTTCCCCCCTACTATGGAATAACCGTCAACTGTCTGGTTAGAAAGAAACTCATACAGGTTTGGAACAACTTGAGGGTGAGTAAAACTTTTACTTCACTTTACATATTGGTATTCTACGGGGCCGTTTACACAACACTGACTGTTTTCAACTAAAAACTGAAAACTTTTTATGCGTTTTGGGACAACTTTTGAAAACGGGTTTCAAAGTACAGGTTTTTGAAAAACGATGACGTAATGCGCATGCGTTTTACATGTTCAGTCTACAGGCGCGAAGTTTTTCTTTACAAAGTGACATCGCCAACTACTGGCCTGTCAGCATAATAGTGTTTTTAATCGTTTTCACGAATCCATGTGAACGGGGAATGTTTTGACAACGTTGTCGTCTGTCCGCAAAAAACGCAAAGGAAAAACTTTACTGCTTTTAGTACATTGTTGTCGTGTAAACGTACCCTACGTGACATAAATGTTTTATTATTTTATTTCTGAGACATCCCTAGTGTTTTCCTCTGCTAAAATGTGGCATGTTCAGTATTATAGCATCATGGATAATGTATAATTTCTGTGCCACTATTGAATCTTGCACTCTTTCCTCCAGCGGCTGTTTGTTCTCCATTCTCTTCCCGCTTTTCATCATCAGCGCTAATGAAGCAAAGACCCCAGTCAAGCTCTAGTAAGTGTTTTCTTGTTTTGTTTTGCATATTATTTACAAAATAAGCAGCAATTATAATGTTCTACATCATGGTTTTTCCAACGTCTCAGCCACTTTCAGCTCCGCCTCTTTTCCCTGGTCGTCCTCATCAGTAACAAACTGTTCCACAAGACGGTGCACCTGCAGAGCTCCCTAACGACCTCCACGTCCGCAGAGAAGCTGCCCTCACCTCACGTGTCCCCGACGCGCCAGCGACCTTCACCCCCACAGTGACCTCTTTCAGGATTCCTAACTCTGTTCAGTTTAAGAGAATCGGGTGGATAGGAAAACGATTTGATTTGCGTCCTCTGAATTTGAAAGCGTGTGTCGATGTTCTTCTGAGGGATTGGACGGGTTAGTATTGTGAATGGCCGGTGTTCGGGACTGGATACACACAAGGTCATGATTCTCTGTGACTTTTTTTTTTTTTTTTTTTTGGACTATTTTTGTACCCATTATGTGCCATTTGGGTGATTTGTAGAGACAGCACAAAGACCTCAGCATGCACATTTTCTGTGAACTGGCCCTCCCTCATCTTTTAAGCCCTGTAGTTTCTATCTCGAATCATTTTATCTATTTATGGCCTTCTTTTTAATTT
The DNA here is from genome assembly GCA_037101425.1 of Elopichthys bambusa. NCBI lineage: Eukaryota > Metazoa > Chordata > Actinopteri > Cypriniformes > Xenocyprididae > Elopichthys > Elopichthys bambusa. The sequence continues at coordinate 40,650,582 of CM074433.1, forward strand.
TATGTAATGACTTTTTCTGCCTTGTGAGGCCCAGACAAATGACAATGTATTTATCAGTTAACACTAAGCTCTATGACATGCTTTAGTTAATAAAAGGGCCCAACTCCCCCCAATGGTTTATTTTTCTGCACTGAAAACTGAATTAGACCGAAAAATGATCAAATTGAAAGGCTTCTTTATGCAAGGGATGTTTCTTGACCTAAAATGCTATCTTCTAGACTTTTTAAAGCTCTTTACTTTATTGATTAGGCGTCTTTTTAAAGGAATAGTTCAGCCAAAAATGAAAATTCTGTCATCATTTATTCACCCTCATGTTTCTTTCATCTGTGGAACACAAAAATAGAGCTTTTGTTGAATGTTCCTGCTGCTCAAGTCACTTTATACATTTGTTGTATGAAAAAGAGCAGTTCAAGCATTTTGTGTTCCACAGAACAACATGAGGGTGAATAAATAATGACAATTTTGTTTTTTGGTTAAAATATTCTATTAATGTAAAACTCAAAGGGAGCTTCTTTTTATTTGGTTTCTTTTATAATGCCTTTTTTATTTTGGGAATACCATGTCAACATGATCCAGTGTCATCTGTAATGGTTCGGGGATGATTTTCAACAGTGTGCACAAGTTTTATTCCTCTGCTGCTGTCAGGTGACACTGCCAAACTGTGTGACACGTCTGAAACTGTTCTTTAAATGATCACAGATCCAGTTTCTGATGAAAGCTGGCATGTCAAGTGGATGTCTACTGTGGTTTATGTTCCTTGAGTTGAGTACCTGGAACATGTTTTCAAACATTTGAAACTGAAGCACATATTAAAGGCCTGTTTTGATGTCATTGTGTCCGTGTGGGGTGGGTGGTGTGTATTTTAAAAAGGGTTGTAATTATCGTCAGGAGTCCATAGTGTTACACCTACAGACAGATATTTGTGACTGACATTTTGTAAAAGTATTACATTTATTTCAATAAATTTGGTCTGTATACAGTACTTGTAGAGTGGACTTGTTATTTTACATTTATGCATTTGGCAACTTGAGAATTGAACCCATGACCTTTGCTTTACTGTTTGAGCTACAGTATGTTTTTTGTTTTTCTTTGTCACAAAACATCAGACGACTCAAGTTGCAAGACAAAGCAGAACACTAAATAAACACTTTGCTTTAGAAGTATACAAAGCTTCATGAAAATACTTTTTCCCCTTCTTTTAGACATGATAAACGTGTAAGTCAAATGTTATCTAATAATTAAAATAACACAAAAATATTATGATATTTGATAGTTCAAGTTTTACAGTTAGGTGCTTCGTGGACTCCACAGTGCTGACTGTCTTTCTCCTATTAGGACACGTCATATCTGGAGCGCCATGCGGAACTCGTCTTGACACACTTGAATGACATCTCGAACACCAATGAGCGGAAGCCGTTTTTGTGGATTCGTGACGCTGAGCCAATTAGCGCCCTCTCTACGTGGATGGGCGGGGCTTGAACGCAGAGAGGGTTGTGTGTGAGAGTGTGGAAGGGTTGGAGTGAGTGAACCGCCGATGAATAAGACTGGTAATTTTGCTAATTTTTAATTTGTAAACTAATTTATCGCAACTACACGGGTTCGTTGTCATTATATTTACTCATGTGCATTGAATAACATATTTACATCTAATAAAATAGCTCGTGAAGGTGTGAGATAGGTGTGAAATTAGCTAGCAGCTAAGGAGCTAATGAAGAATTTAATAGTTTATTTTCACGAATAGTTTATTAGGAAAACACAGTATTAATGTGCATGTTGATGCTCTCTGAACTGATTTATCTGCCTGTACGTGTGTGGTTATAAAAGTATAATTAGTAGGATTTTGTATAGGAATTGTGCACATACTAACTCTTCCTGATTTCACTAAGATTTGACGTTTTAATAGATGATATAATGTGCATATTTATCTATTTCTTTAACTGCTTTACCTCTAAAATTCATATTTGACGCTTAATTGAATTGGAAAAACTTCTTTAATCAGGTCAAAAATAAACTGCAGGATTGCATAATCATTAAGAAGTTTAAATCTGCCAAAATTTTTAGTTTGTACATAGCCCTATCCTACACTGGTCTCTCCCCCTCCCCCCTGAAGTATACTTATATTTTAAGTTACAATTAAACATGTTGTTGTTGTACCTTCCTTTTGTCAGGTATCAAGAGTTAGTCCTGCCTCCTGTGTGTAAAGATGACCAAGCTGGGCTTCCTGCGACTGTCCTATGAGAAACAGGACACCCTGCTGAAGCTGCTCATCCTGTCTATGGCAGCCGTCCTGTGTGAGTGGATGCGTGTCCCTATATCAGACTTTTCTCTATGTCAACTGTCCTCTAATTCTGTCTGTGTTGTCATTTTCTTCCAGCGTTCTCCACCAGATTGTTCTCTGTGTTGCGGTTCGAGAGCGTCATCCATGAGTTTGATCCGTAAGTACAGCTTTCGGGTTCTTTATTTTGGCAGCATCCAAGCACCTGATTAACTGAGTTTCCTGTTTGTTTAATGACAGGTATTTCAATTACCGGACCACTCGCTTCTTGACAGAAGAGGGTTTTTACAAATTCCATAACTGGTTTGATGATCGGGCTTGGTATCCACTTGGGAGGATTATAGGAGGCACCATTTATCCCGGTACAGCTGAAGGACACTCATTTCAAAAAAATTTCTAGCAACATAAGGTTATCTGTGTTTTTCAACCACTTGCAGATCCATTGTAGTCTTGAGCAAAGTATCAAATCCCAGAATGCTTCAGTCATGCTGCAACAATGTCATTACATTTAATGAAATGTTGCCCTGGAAAATATTATTTACAATAGAGCGGAAGCCACATTACTAGTAGTGCTGATGTCACTTCCTTATTACTTTTGTTCAAATATTAAACAAACATCTAACCCATTTGTAATAAGGCCTCAATATATTTTCATTCTTTTCTTGAGGGGTAAAAAGAATTTTGAAGTTTTCAGTGATATACTGTTAGCTGAATAGAAGAAATTAACCGGATTTAAAGAAGAGCCACACCCACCTATTATGTAATCATCACAGACCAATGGCTTTTTCTAGAAAAGTTAGCTTTGGCAAGCTGTTTTGAACACCAAATGAACTTTGTTTTGACCGGATTTTGTTCGAAATCACATCACACCAGTTTGTTTATAGATTTAGCTTGAAGTGCCATTTGGGGCATTTAAACATTGACGTGTAACTTGTTCCAGACAGATACATTAAATTGTGTAGTATCATTAATTTACTTGACTTTTTTGCCTGATGAACAGTAAAACTGGCAGAGATCTAATAAACTTGAACCATATTTAGGGACTCTAACTAGCAACACCCTAGCCAGAGAGCCTCATAGCAGCAGGCTAAAACCACTTTAAACACTGTAGCTTCTGCATAGCATCCACCTTATCATTTTGTTGGTGACATTTGCATGTAATACAACTCTTTTTGCCAAATTAAATGTCATGTTGTTGTTTTTTTTGTCTACAGGGTTGATGATCACATCTGCAGCTCTGTATCATGTGCTGCACTTCTTCCACATCACCATCGACATCCGCAATGTGTGTGTGTTCCTCGCTCCTCTCTTCTCCTCCTTCACCGCTATCGTCACCTACCACTTCACCAAAGAGCTCAAGGTGAGATGAACCTCAGCACTCGCCAGTCACACCCTTATCAGTGGCACCTGCTCATAATTTTATTTTTTCTAATTCAACTAATGGCTCAATGTAACTGAAGTAACACTGTATGTTTCAGGATGCGGGTGCAGGGCTCCTGGCTGCCGCCATGATCGCAGTCGTCCCTGGATACATCTCTCGTTCTGTGGCAGGCTCTTATGACAATGAAGGTACAGTCTTGTTACAGAGTGTATAATATGTGATGTTTTTAAAAAGGTCTCATTAGGAAGTTTAAGAATTTCTGTCAAGTTTTGGGGTCCGTATGATTTTTTTGTGTGTGTGCAAGAAATTAATACTTTTATTTAGCAAGGACCTATTAAATTGATCAGAAGTGACAAAAATGATATATATTTATAATATGGGCCTATATAAAGATTTATAAGATGTTTTATAACAAAGATTTATAAGGTTATAAAAGATTTATATTTCAAAGGAAATGAAAGAATCAAAGAATCCTGTAAAAAAATCTATCATGATTTCATGACAAGTATTAAGCAGCACAGCTGTTTTCAACTTTGATAATAATAATAAGAAATGTTTCTAGAGTACCAAATCAAAAAATGATTTATAAAGGATCATGTGACATTGAAGACTGGAGTAATAATGCTGAAAATTCAGCTTTACCATCACAGGAATAAATTGCATTTTAAAATAGAAAGCGAAAAAAAAAATCACAGTATTACTGTTTTTGAAATAAATGCAGCCGTGGTGAGCATAAGAGACTTCTTACAGACCCCAAACTTATGAACGGTAGTGTGTGTGTGTGTGTGTGTGTGTGTGTGTGTGTGTGTGTGTGTAACTATACTGTCCTTGCCGTGAAAATAGCATTTTGTGCTTAAATGGAGTAAAAAATGTGTAAAGTTTAAATTATTAGTATACATTTATATGTATATATATATATATATTTTTATATAATAAATATATATATATATATATATATATATTATGTATGTATGTATGTATTTTATTGTATTGTATATGTATTATAATTATAATTTTATTTCCTTTATGATATAAAGGAATCGCCATTTTCTGCATGCTGCTGACGTACTACATGTGGATCAAAGCAGTGAAGTCAGGCTCCATTTACTGGTCATCCATGTGTGCGCTGGCTTATTTTTACATGGTGAGCTAAATTTCAGACACATAATCGCATTGAATTGGGGTTGTTTCAGAGCAAATAATTTTTAATGTATTTTTTCATTCAAATTATTATGTTATTAAAATACACAAAACAAGTTATTTCATTAACAACAACTTTCTGTGTTGGCATCAGGTGTCCTCCTGGGGTGGTTACGTGTTTCTGATTAACCTCATCCCGCTGCACGTGCTGGTGTTGATGCTAACTGGCCGTTTCTCTCATCGCATCTATGTGGCGTACTGCACAGTCTACTGCCTGGGCACCATCCTCTCCATGCAGATCTCTTTTGTTGGATTCCAGGTAAGGAGCTGAATGAAAGATACCAAATATGATTAATTACTGCCATTATAAACTTCAAAATAGATAAGTAATCTCTCCTGCTCTTCCTGTAGCCCGTCCAGTCCTCTGAACACATGGCTGCATTCGGAGTGTTTGGCCTGTGTCAGATTCACGCTTTTGTCGATTATCTCCGGAGCAAACTGAATGCGCAGCAGTTTGAAGTGTTGTTCAAGAGTGTCATTTCGCTGGTTGGTATCATCCTGCTCTCTGCGGGTGGTGTGCTCATGCTGACAGGTAATTAAATAAAATAATGTAAACATATATATTTAAATACTATAAGTATATTTTTAAGAATTTACTTTTGGTCATTTAAATATTTTTAAATAGTTTGTTTTTGCATTGGCTTATGTTAGGGAAAATCTCACCTTGGACTGGCCGTTTTTACTCTCTGCTGGATCCTTCATACGCCAAGAACAACATCCCCATCATCGCCTCTGTATCTGAGCACCAGCCCACCACCTGGTCCTCCTACTACTTTGACCTGCAGCTTCTGGTCTTCATGTTTCCAGGTACAGCATCTTCCTGTGTTTTTTTTTTTTTTTTTTTTTTTTTTTTTTTTTTACATATGGATTAGAGCTGCGCAATTCTGGATAAATTGAGAATCACAAGTTTTTTGCTTCAGACAGAGATCACGATTCTGCCATGATTCTGAACAGATAACTAAACTAAATAACATGTAATTTACTAGAAGTTCTAGTTCAGTCTATTTAAAATGTTTAATCTGAATTATTTAAAAAACTTGGTTTTTGACTTGCTCATAAATACATGTTTCATTACTGGAAGAACCAGCATTTTTAAATGAATCTCTTGAATGAATGATTCAATAACACATTTTTAAGAGTCACTTGTCATCACCTGGTGGCGTAACGATGCAATCGATACAATCATTATTTGATGCGCCAAGTTACTTTCAAAAGGTGATTTGCTCTATTTTGATTGCTTCTGTAGACTGCAGTGTTTTTATATGAAGTATAGTCTTTTATCCCAGTACTTCTGTGATAATATGATTATATGTAACATCTAAATAACAGTACTGTGTGGTTGAAAAGACTGTTTAGCTGTTTCATTCATGACAACTGCTCTCTCTGGCTCAGCACCAATGCAGATTTGAATATTCTGGTGAGATTTTGTCAAAGGTTTAGTAGACATAGATGAATCGTTGTCATTTAAGAATGAGATTGTGTGGATGTTTGAATCAAGATTGCACTTTTTTTAATGATTAAAGGGATAGTCCACCCAAAAATGAAAATTGAAAAAGTTATTCCAAACCTCTATAAATTTCTTTGTTCTGTTGAACACAAAGGAAGATATTTGGAAGAATGTTGTGAATGTGAACAGATTTTGCCCCCTGTTGACTACCATAGTATATTTTTGTCCTATTATGGTAGTCAGTGGGGGGTAAGAGCTGCTTCATTTTCATTTTTGGGTGAACTTTTCCTTTAATCGTGCAGCTCTCGTGTCAGTTACTTACATAATTCTCAGGTTTCACAGTTGGGAATGAATCTCTAAGCAGGAAACTTTTCATTTGTAGAAAAGGATTCCCAGGTTTGTATGGAGTGCATAAGAGGACATGGTGATGGAAAAAATAGGAGATTGGAAGAAAAGTTTCAGTACTGCATTCACCCAAAAATGAAATTAATGTAATTTATTACTCACCCTCGTGTCGTTCTACACCCGTAAAACCTTCATTCATCTTCGGGACACAAATTAAGTTATTCTTGATTAAATCTGATGGCTCAGTGATGCCTCTATAGAAAGCAATGACATTGAACTTCTCAAGATCCAGAAAGGTACTAAAAACATATCTAAGAGTTCAGTGGTTTAATCCTAATATTATAAAGCCACGAGAACTTTTTGTGCATCAAAAAAAAAACAATATCTAGTGATGGCCGATTTCGAAAAAACAAAAGATTCCAAGCAGTGTTTTGAAATCGGCCATCACTAGGTATCGTTGGAAAGTCGTTATTTTGGGGTTTTTTGGCACAAAAAGTTCAGTGACATTGCTGTCTATAGAGGTCTCACTGAGCCATCAGATTTAATCAAGAATAACTTCATTTGTGTCCCGAAGATGAACGAAGGTCTTACGGGTGTAGAACGACATGAGGGTGAGTAATAAATTACATTTTCATTTTTGGCTGAACTAACCCTTTAACTAAAACTATTTAAATAATTTTCATAAGAATATTACACAATAATGTCTAACAGATCACAAAGGAGAGAGCAGAAATGTGCATACATACAATCACATATCTATAAACCAGGTGTGTTTTATAGATGCACATTTTTTTTCTAGCTGATGAATGATAAAAACATTGGCAGCCAATCAGAATCCATCATGCTTTAAAGAGCTTGAGACGACAAAACTGCAGCACATGCTTAGAATAAACAGAACGATATTGCCTGATGGTGTGGAAGATAATATAGTTATAGTTAAATAAAATAAAGCTAAATATAAATATTAGTTGAAAGACAAGCTTCTCTTGAAATGAAAATTAGAAATAATGCCTTGGCAACTGAAATAAATTAAGTTTATGTACCAAAATGAATAAAAACACCATTAAAATTACTAAAACTTGTACTAAAAAACTGAAAATATAAAAAATAAAGCTAATTAAAAATATCAATAAATATTATAATGATATTAAAATGACACTGCATCAGATGTGTTAAAACTGTCTTATCTCTTGTTTCTCCAGTTGGCCTTTATTACTGCTTTAACAACCTCTCTGATGCCACAATTTTCATCATCATGTATGGCGTCACCAGCATGTACTTCTCAGCTGTGATGGTAAGACACTTTTCCTTTATTTTGGTCAGTGTTTGAAGTTGGTTTGTTGGTATTTCTTCCTTCACAATGGAAGCTCTCACCCTAGTTTTATCTGTTCTGCTCAGGTGCGTCTCATGTTGGTCCTGGCCCCCGTCATGTGCATCCTGTCTGGCATTGGCGTTTCTCAGGTCCTCACCACCTACATGAAAAACCTGGATGTCAGCCGACCAGACAAGAAATCCAAGAAGCAGCAGGACTCCACCTACCCAATCAAGAATGAGGTATAATCAATGCTCCGTTTGATCTTTCTCAGTTTTGCTTGTGTCATTGGTTCACTTTCAGTGATGCTCTGCTCTGATTGGTCCGTAGGTGGCGAGTGGGATGATTTTGGTCATGGCGTTCTTCCTCATCACATACACTTTCCACTCCACCTGGGTGACCAGTGAGGCGTACTCCTCCCCCTCAATCGTGCTGTCCGCCCGCGGTGGTGACGGCAGCCGCATCATTTTCGATGACTTCAGAGAGGCTTATTACTGGCTCAGACACAACACACCTGAGGTCAGTGAGATCCATCACGCAGTTGGCCATCATAAACTTCCTGCTGCTTTTGTTTCCGAACAGTTTTGCTCATCTCACATGGCTTTTGTTTGTGTACAGGATGCTAAAGTCATGTCGTGGTGGGATTATGGGTATCAAATAACAGCAATGGCCAATCGAACGATTCTGGTTGACAACAACACTTGGAATAACACTCACATCTCCAGAGTTGGTCAGGTGATGATGGAATATAGTTTTGCTGTTCAAGATATAGAGATATAGAGTGTATTAAATATAGTTTAGGCATTTTTAATCAGTGTTTTTTTTTTTTTATAAATATTTTTGCAGGCTATGGCCTCCACAGAGGAGAAAGCCTATGAGATAATGCGAGAACTGGATGTTAGCTATGTCCTGGTGATCTTTGGTGGATTGACGGGATATTCATCTGATGGTACGGGCTCAGATTAATTTTCACCCACTGAAGCTGCTTTGTGGTCCTTAAAGTTTGAGTTGTAATATCTGGATTGGATGAAACCTACATCAAAAATTAGTAAGTTTACATGAATTTCTTTGTTCAGACATCAATAAGTTCCTGTGGATGGTCCGTATCGGGGGCAGCACGGACACAGGGAAGCATATAAAGGAACACGACTACTACACGCCGACCGGAGAGTTCCGTGTGGACCGCGAGGGGTCCCCCGTCCTGCTCAACTGTCTCATGTACAAGATGTGCTACTATCGCTTCGGCCAGGTCTACACTGAAGCCAGTGAGTATCTCCTGTTATTGTTCAGCTGTTTACAACTCCGTGTGATGATTTTTTTAGTGAACGTACTGACACCTACTTTCAATGATCCTTTCTTACGTTTTTTTTTTTAATCTCATTGAATATTTTTTTTATATGTTTAATATTATTTTATTGAATATTATTTTATTATTTAGTGTTATTTTATTAAATATGTTTTTGTTTAATATTATTTTGAGTTGTCTTGATTATTATTTTATTATAACTTTCATATTGATCGATATTATATTTAAAATTATTTTATTGAAAATTATTTTTATTATTTCTTATTCATTCATATTTTATTTAATATTTTTTTTCTTATTCTTATTGATTCATATTTCATATATTGAATATTATTTTATTATTGAATGTTTTTATTAAATATAATTTTTTTATTGTTATTTAATATTTAGAGTATTTTATTGACTTATTTCATTTAATATTTAGTACTATTTTATTATTGATTTAATATTATTGTTTGTTTTCTTGTCATATTTTATTATTCAGTATTTTAATATTAATTAGTATAATTTTATTGAAGGTTACTTTATTGTTAATTATTTAAATATGTAATTTATTATAATTTTCATATTGGTCAATATTATTATTTAAAATTATTTTATATAATATTCTTTTTATTATTTCTTAATTAATATTATTTTATTTATTATGTTAAGTGTTATTTTGTTATTGATTTATATTTCATATTATATTGAATTTTATTTTTATTATTGAATGTTTATAAAGTGTAACTTTTTATTATTTAAAATTTAGAGTATTTTATTAATTATTTTATTAATTATTATATTAATTACTATGATTTTATTAAATGTTATTTTATTGTTTAATATTTTAATTATTATTTAATATTTTATAGAATATTTTTATTATTTATTAATATTTTCACTAACAAATAAGTGACATTACAAAAATAAAATTGCTTGTCAGTGCTGTTTCATGTTAACTTGTTTGAACAAAAAAAAAGTCTAAGAAGTTCTGGACGACTTGAACTATATGTTTACCTTTCTTTCCAGAGCGTCCTCCTGGTTACGACAGAGTTCGTAACGCTGAGATTGGCAACAAGGACTTTGAGCTGGATGTGCTGGAGGAAGCATATACTACAGAGCACTGGCTCGTCAGGATATACAAGGTAAACTTGAACTCACTTGTGCATCTTTAACCATTGTTGTCCTTCCAAACCATCTTAACTTCCACTTATTATCTCCTGCTTTACCTCCACAGGTCAAAGACCTTGACAACCGTGGCCTCTCAAGAACGTAAAACCCAGAAACTCAAAATCCCACCCCCCTCTTTCGAACACACAGCACTGAACGTCTGCGGCCCCATCCCACGATCTGAGGAGAAAGTGTGAAAGCTTTTTTATACTTTTGTTGTAATTGCTGAAAGAGATTTTCTTTTCATACTTTTTTTTTTTTTTCTTTTTCTTGGTTTGTTTTTTAAATTTGATTTTCAAATGTGATGTTTTGTCTGTACTCGGGGCAGAAAGGTGTCAAATGATCACCTGAAAAGGTGAGGGAAAAATGTTTAAAAATGTTCAGAAGACATTTCTGCAATCAACTGGCCAGATAACTGTTTGATTTGTCATTAAATGGGTGAATAAAGGAGTGACTGGGAATAGATTAAGTGTCTTTCTTTTAAACCAATAAAATCTCAACTGAGATCTGAAATCACTGAGATCTCAGCCCCAATCAATATCAGCAAACAAACTTCCCATTTTACAGTTTTTCTCGATTGCTTAAACACATTTCTTGAAACAATGCCTCATATTCTCAAAACGGTAAACTCAAATCCATAACGTCTCACCCAATTTCCCAAACATCCTATTTTCAGGTCACAATGAAGCTCTACACTCAAAACCACTCATTCTTGTTGAAAAACCAAACTTTGGCCTCAGACATCACACACAAGCCCTCAAAAACACACACACTACAACATAGTCTTACACACTGGTGAGATAAATTCAAAACAATACTACAAAAACCAGTAGTAAGTTATGTTGCTTGTGGTTCTCCCCCTCACAGAACTTTTCACATGATGAACACGTGTATACATTTGCACATATTATTTCTTTAATGTACTGTACAGTACAATACACCAAACAACAACAAAACATATTCTGCTCCAGCATCACATCTTTGGTCTGGGACAGGCCAGAGGATCTCGTCAGCATCACAGGCTGTACTGGCCCTAGCCAGGCAGTGGGGGTAAAATCCTATTGCATGCCTGATCCACCCCTGGCACGCATCAACTGAAATGTCTAGTCGGGCTTCTTCCATCGTCTCTGTGTCCTACAAAAGTAGAAGTACTGATTACTGTAACTGTAACACATACTTTTTACAAAATGGAAGCAGACAGAAACTATCTGTATGTAAGGCAATTTGATGCATGTGTTGTAACAGAGTACAGCACTCAAAAGTTACAGTAGAGTACACTGAGGTTACACCTACCTGTTTTCCTCCCTGAAGATTCTTATTGTTGAGGCAACGGTGAAGCAATTTAAGTTTGGCTGAACTCATTGCCCAGCCTCCCTCATAGTCATACCATTGACAAGGACATGGTCAACTAGTGGCACGAATTTCATCTGAGACTCCTTGTCTTCTTGCCCCTCATCCTCATCCTCCTTCACCACTTCCTCCACTATTTAACGCTCTTGCTCATCCTCTTCTCTGGTGTCCTCGACCTTTTCAATCACATCTCTCTGGATCCATTGTTCCAAAACTGAATGAACTGACTCTGGCTCTTTTATCTCTCTATTGAAGGTTCAGATTGGTGTGCGATAAATTTTGACTCTTAGTGTTTCCGCGTGGGTAACTGTGTGCTAATTGAGCTCAAGCTATGCTGACTTGAATGAACAATATTGAATGCTAGTGCTAAATGACAACATGGTATAGGCAATGAGAAATGAAGGGATTTGTGTGTAGTTTTGCAGTGACAATTCAACAAATCTGTCAAAAAGGAGAATAGTGTTTATAGTTTAGGGAAATGGGTGTGCTTTTTGACAAATGCCGTTATGGTTTTAAATTTTTAGTTCAAAAGCCTGGTTATAGTGTTTAAGCAATCGAGAAAAACTGTAATGCACTGATATAGAACTCCCCCCCCCCCCCCCATAGAAATAATTTATGCTGAGGAGCAGAATGTAGATGTTAGTGAGATTTCAATTTTTTATTTTTTAAGTTATAATAATCAAAATTCATATTACACTGAATTTCCTATTTTTACAGTTCATGTAACGGCTGGCCAAATTGAAAAACATCGATCACACTCAGCAGTTTATTTACACGCCCCCTACTGGTTACTTATGAAATAGGTTGTTTGCACATGACGTCATTGCTGCACGCTAAATGAAGTGATTTTTCTATATAGGAATCCTATCACCAACTCAAAATTCCTGTTTTGCGTCGTTTATGGTTGCTCAAATCTATCAAACCGAGAAACCACAATGAGCTTTTATCGTTTACGTAACTTAAATCGTTTTTTAACTTTAAAAATTGTCACCTTTTATAGTGTTTCGGGTCTGCTGATACTGTAATGAATATGGATACCTGCTTACCTTTTTTTTGTTTTTTGACTTAGTTAAATATTCACATTCTTCATGGTATCGTTTGCAGTGAAGAGAAGCTATTTTATCCCATTGCATGATCATTTGGTGTTTTCACTTCAGTTTTGTAGAATTCCGTTCACAATGTTCATCTGGTTACCGTGAAAACAGTGTCACGCGCTGCTGCTTCAGCCATCATGATATTGTAGAAAATGTCTAAATAAAAAAAATGTGTTCAACAAGCTGACAGAAGTCGAACCATTTCTTTGTTGGAAGGGTGTAAATGTAACTGTAGTTTTAATGTTTTCTTTGTAAATATTCACTTTCCCAAATGACCACAGAGGAGAATCTGAGGACATTCAGTGGACAGACACCCCCTTTTTTTTTTTTTACAGTCTATGACAGACACCGACACACTGTATTTTTTATTTTTTTATTTCAACAAATGACAACCAAAACCAAACCCATAGAAGCTTGTAAACAGTTTTGATTGGCTGCGTGCAAGTTATTCACAAGCCGAGTGAGAGTCATACTCGCAAATGTAATGTTAATTATTAAACCAAACAAAATACAAAACTTTCAAAAACACTCAGCTATGTGATTATTTTAATGAGTGATAGGGAGTGGGTTCAATCAATGACATTTTAACATGTTTTTACACGTAGAAAAAGCGAAAGTTGTATTACACCGTCCAGTTTTTTCCGTGAACGATGATGCGAGCTCCTGTTGCAATTCTCGATTCAGCATAAATGACCTAAAATGGCGACATTTTTCACAATCACAACAGAAAATAAAAAATACTACCTTTAACGTCATTAGCAGAAAGGCAGCGCGACATAAACAAACCAGACAAGAACTGAACATGGCGTGAAGGCAGCTTCACATTCTCTATATCTACCTCCTCGATGGCAGTCAAGTCTTTCAATTCAGTAGAAAAATCGCTCATGTTCATAACACAAGGGTCACGTCCAGAATATGTTGTGATTTTCTGTTTATACCTTTCTAAACCAGCACAGTACGGACTTTTCTCCATCTCTTCCATTCTAATTAATTTCGCGCGTCACCAGAACCACGTGATTGCAAACAACCTATTACATTTGTGGGTTGGTCTTGCTGTGGCGTCATTGTGAGCATGCGCACATGACCAAATGACTTTACGCTCCACTGTGAGCGGCGTGTCAGTGGGAAGGTGATTGGAGTGTGTTTTCCTGAATAGAAAACAATCTGACGATAGTTGCAATGTGGCGCAAGTTGTTCGCCTCCGTTTCTGCTTTCAGAGCTCCTAAAGCGCCCTGTCGGAGTTTTAAAAGCAGCACCAGGAGAGCTGAAAAGGACTTTTTTAAAGGTGAGATGATCCACTTAATATACTTTATGCATTTATATCAGTATGGCAGGCGTTAAACACTGCAGAGCGAAATGTAAGCAGTGACAGGAGTCATGCGTACCCTCCCTACATTCTCGTTTTTCTAATCCTATAATGAGAAAGGTTAGCTCATTAATATTAATTTGGTCATTCTGACGTTGCTTGGTAAACTTCCTCGGAGCGTCCAGTCACGTAATCTAATCAATATTCATGAGCCAAGCTTTGCCAGCAGTAGCTGTTCGTTCATTGGTCAACTGCCTAACGCCCACTTACTACTTCTTGGCTTTCAGCAAATCGGTGAGGGCGAACGTAGCAGTGCGTAATTAATATTCACGAGTATTGCGTTCACTAGAGTAAGATGAGTATATTCGCCTCCTGCTTAAAATGTATTCAGACTAATACAAAACAGTAATGAAAGCTAAAAATATTTATAGTATTCATAGTTAAAAACATAAAATAAATAAATACAATTATTGTTTCAATTCTCTTTTATAACATTTATTTCCTAAATAATCCTAGTCAGTTTGGTCGTATGTTTCTCTTTCTTGAATTTTAGGGATATAAGATAATAATTGTTAAATAAAATTAGGTTTTCTTCCTACATTTACATGTATAAAGGAGAGATTTTACCACAAACCAGCATTACATTAACATACAAATTCTGCCTTATTATCTAACAATATTACAAACACAGTATGCTATCTAGAAATTGTAGATAATGATGTAACCTCTGTCTCCAGCCAATAAAACACATACTCTCAGAAAATTAGTAGGTTATCTGTCATATGTAATTCGTTGCAGATCTGGAGGCTCAGTTCCGGGCATTTCGGGAGAAAGCAGCTGCGGCGATGCCCGGCAGTGACTGGAGCCCGTTTGAGTTGACTCCTGGCCTGCCCCCTGAGAGGGCTGATGTGGTGATTATAGGAGGGGGAGTCGTGGGATGGTCCATCGCATACTGGCTGAAGAGGAAGGAGAGAGTGAGGGATGGTCTGAGAGTGCTGGTGGTGGAGAAAGACCCTACTGTGAGTTTATCCAAAGGCACTTGGGAGCCTGTATCAAAAAGTAGTGAGCATGTTTTTGATGCTACAAAAGTGTTGTCAAGGTAGGCAACTCGCTAAGTTTTGACACACAGTATCTGCTATATACTGTGTGTTGCTAATAATCATGTTTTTTAAAAGTTCACCCTCAAAAAAGAAAAATATCTTATCATTTATGTTGTTCCGAACCCAAAGATTTTCTTTCTTGTGTAGAGCTCTAATCAGACATTGGCTCATATCAATGTCTAGGGGAAACGGGATGAAATTTAATTTAAAAATATTATAAATGGACATCTATATTAATTTAATTCAATTTAAAATATTCAGTCTGAGTTTACACTGAGAAAGGTTTAATGATAAATATCAGAGTGAAATAAGCAAAATGATAGTAACTCAGATAAATATCACCATTATGGTAACAACAAGTTACCATGTTGGGTCTGCAACAAGTCTTGGAGGAAAGAAAAAACCTGCTTTCCCATGAACAATCCCATCCGCTAATTGAAAAGCCTCACACTCATGTTGAATTTTTTTTTGTGAATTAAACATGAAAACATGAAGGTGAGTAAATGATAATGCAATTTTTGTTTTTTGGTGAACTGACATTAACTGACATTACTGTGAGCATGTAAGATATGCTGCTCCTGCATAAATCCCATAGCAGATCTAGGCAGGTGGAGCTGGGGGAGGTGGAGGGTTTCAAAGGAACTCTGATAGCGCGCTGCAGGACTAGCTTAAAGCAAACACTGCAGGATCAGCAGAGCCAATCAGTAGAGCCATGCGGTAATGATATGATCGCTTGCAGATTGCATGTAAAGGACCTATCTGCCTTTCGCCCTCTAGAGTTATATACAGTGTGTATATACACAAACCCGATTCCAAAAAAGTTGGGACACTGTACAAATTGTGAAGAAAAAAGGAATGCAATGATGTGGAAGTTTCAAATTTCAATATTTTATTCAGAATACAACATAGATGACATATCAAATGTTTAAACTGAGAAAATGTATCATTTTAAGGGAAAAATAAGTTGATTTTAAATTTCATGGCATCAACACATCTCAAAAAAGTTGGGACAAGGCTATGTTTACCACTGTGTGGCATCCCCTCTTCTTTTTATAACAGTCTGCAAACGTCTGGGGACTGAGAAGACAAGTTGCTCAAGTTTAGGAATAGGAATGTTGTCCCATTCTTGTCTAATACAGGCTTCAAGTTGATTAACTGTCTTAGGTCTTCTTTGTCGCAAAGTTTCCTCTTTATGATGCGCCAAATGTTTTCTATGGGTGAAAGATCTGGACTGCAGGCTAGCCATTTCAGTACCCGGATCCTTCATCTACGCAGCCATGATGTTGTAATTGATGCAGTATGTGGTCTGGCATTGTCATGTTGGAAAATGCAAGGTCTTCCCTGAAAGAGGATGGGAGCATATGTTGTTCTAGAACTTGGATATACCTTTCAGCATTGATGGTGCCTTTCCAGATGTGTAAGCTGCATGCCACACGCACTCATGCAACCCCATACCATCAGAGATGCAAATCCAAAATGAGCCAGTATTTGGCATGACATTTCAAAATCTCTCACTTTCAACATTTGATATGTTATCTATATTCTATTGTGAATAAAATATAAGTTTATGAGATTTGTAAATTATTGCATTCCTTTTTTATTCACAATTTGTACAGTGTCCCAACTTTTTTGGAATTGGGTTTGTATAGTATAATATAATATAATATAATATAATATAATATAATATAATATAATATATAATATAATATAATATATAATATAATATAATATATAATATAATATAATATAATATAATATAATATAGCACTGCTTTTGCGGTGTTAACCTCACATTTCAGTGCCAAACTTGTACAGTGTGAAACAATGCGGTGTTAGAATGTTACAGCTAGATGCTTAGCAACAGACAACCAATCACATGCCTCATATTTGCCTGCTTTGGACAGTCACGGAAACACCTCGCATTGTATATAAACAGTAAACTCAGCTTTTGAGAGGAAAAATGTCAAAACCTGTCAGGAAACGTGACAATTTGAGTGAAGAAGAGACCATTTCATTCTTACTTAGTCTGATATGTTCAGTATAAACTTGATAGTACAGTCGGCAATACGAGGATGTGTAATGCTAGAGCTACCTAAACAGGTCGCGTGCTGCGTTCATCCAATCAATGACACTGACACTGTAAATATGCAAATAAGAACGTTAACACAGGGTTTAGGAATGAACAATGTGAAATGACAGATTATGAATACCCAAGATTAATTGTTAACCCCGGGTAAATTATCAGCAGTGTGAAACGTGAAGCAAGAAAACCCAGGATTCTGTTTACCTAGGGTTTAGAATGACCCAAGGTTAACTATTTCAAGTGTGAAAAGCCCTTTTGAATACTTAAAAATAAAGTCATTACAGACACTGCAATTCCACTTTTCCTCTTTCTGCAGTATTCTCAGGCGTCGACTGTGCTGTCATGTGGTGGAATTCGGCAGCAGTTCTCCCTGAAAGAAAACATCCTGCTGTCAATGACTTCAGCTGATTTCTTGAAGAACATTAATGTAAAACCTTTTATATGGCACTGTTAAAATCTTCCTGGAATATTATTCGGTAACACTTTATTTTACAGTGTCCTTGGTACACATATTACATGTAGTTACTGTAGTAATAACTATAAATTATGCATAAATACATGCGACTAACCCTAAAACAAACCCTAATCCTTATCCTAGCCCTATAGTAAGTACATGTAGTTAACTGTTATTATTCAGTGCTTAAATATATAATTACACTGTAACATGGACAGCTTAAAATAAAGTGTAAGCCATTATTCTTGTTACAAATGCACTGTAACATACATAAATTGTTACATGAAATCTAGGTATTAGTATTTCTGGAGACTTTAAATGAATATTTTGTTGTTTCTAAATATGCTTAAGTGTTCAGCAAGATCATTTGAGCTGGTTTAGAGTTTGAGAATACTGATAAGTGTTTGTAAAGTTGTTTTTCTGTTTTGCTGAAATGCCACAGAATCATCTCTGGGTGGTGAATGAAGACCCCGTTGATCTGCAGTTTAATCATTCAGGTTATCTCTTTCTCGCCAGCGAAAAATCTGCTCATATTATGGAGGAAAACTACCGTACCCAAAGGTGACAGGACAAGTTTGATCACCAGACAGAATATATAAAATTTTATCAAGTGTATTAATAATAATAATAATAATAATAATAATTACTGGATATCGGTTGTTAACTCAACCTTTCCTATCAGCTGATAAACAGACTCACTTAACTTTAACACAAAGTTAAAGATTAATAAAACATGTTTTTGATTTCATCCATAGATCAGCTGGTGCGAAGGTTGCCCTCCTGTCACCGTCCCAGCTGAAGGAGCGATTCCCCTGGATAAACACGGAGGGCGTCGCTCTGGCTTCCCTTGGTTGGCGAATGTTTTCCCAATCTTTGATACATCTCACATTTGAACTTCATTACTGAGTAACCTATTTATTCCTCACCAAGGGCTGGAGAATGAGGGCTGGTTTGATCCCTGGTCTCTTCTTAACGCTTTCAGACGCAAGGCCGTGTCTATGGGAGTCTATCAGTGCTTCGGAGAGGTTACAGGTCAGGATTCAGAATTGCAATGTTAAATTTTGTTAATATTACCAAGGTACTTGCAGGTTGTCTTGCATTTGCTAGTTTTTTAACTTGTAAAAAATATTACTTTCAAAAAGCAGCTTGTGGTGATTCTTTTGAATGTGTTTTTTTTAGGTTTTAGATCCTCTTCAAATGTTTCAGAAATCACAGATGGAGACTTTGTTAATGTTAAAAGGATAAAATATGTCAATGTAAGTTTGTTTGCGACATCTCAGAACACGCCAGCTGTATAACACACTGTTTTCATCGTTTTCAAGTGTACTTATAGAATTACAAATAGAAGTCATGTGCTTTTAGGTGCAGATGCCCAACAGTCTGGAGTATCAGCCCGTGGAGACTGCCGTCGTGGTAAATGCGGCAGGTGCAAACTCAGGAAAGATCGCTGCCATGCTAGGCATTGGATTAGGCCCGAAAGAATCCATGTCTGGTGTTCCATTTCCTGTGGAGCCCAGAAAGAGGTTAAGACTCATGATTGTTCACATTTGACTTTTTTATATGGTAATTTGCAATCGTTTCTTACCTACTTCAATGAGTAAGCAGTGGCATACATTCTAAAATAAAGAACGTTTATATTATATTATTATTTAAATATTATTAATAATTAATTAAATATCATTAGTATTCAATAAAAAATTAATATTATTTATAATTTAACTGAATGACCAGTGCTAAATATTCTAAAATAACTATTGAAAGGATATCAATTATTTTATATTCAAATTAATAATTATCATTAGTATTCAATAAAAAATAAATATTATTTAATTTTAATATAAACAAATGACCAGTGCTAAATATTCTAAACTAACTGTTGAAAGAATTGATAATTTTTATCCTTAATTTTCAATAAAATAAATATTATTTAATTTTAATATAAATGAATGAGCAGTGCTAAATATTTTAAAATTGAGTATTTTAAATATTTGAAAATATTTTAAAACTGTTGAAAGAATTTATTTTTATATCATATTAATTAAATATTATTAATAATTTATTAAATATCATTAGTATTTAATAAAAACAAAATATTATAATGTAAATGAATGAGCAGTGCTAAAATAACTGTTAAAATAACTTTTTTATATTATATAATATATATTAGTTACAAATTATTATTACTATCATTAGTATTTAATACAACTTAAATATTATTTCATTGTAATTTGAATAAATGAACAATGCTAAATATTTTAAGATACTGTAGCTTTTGAAAAATTATTTATAATATAATTTATAATGATTATAAATATATATTTTATATATAAATGTAAAAAAATATAATTTATATTTTAATTAATTAGTTAATTATTTAATTCATATTTATAATTATTTAATACAATTTAAAAAAACAAATTTTAATTTAATACAAAAATATTACATAAGATTATATTAAAAACTATATACTATATATTTTTAATATAAGTACTATATTCATTAAACAATATAAGTAATTTATTAATTAAATCCATTCATCGATCCATTCTCCAAATAATTAAAATTAATAATGTATAATGATGTAACTATGGAGTAACTGCATCATTCCTGTCTCCTACAGGTTTGTGTATGTGGTGCATTGCCCTGATGGACCAGGGTTGGATACTCCATTTCTGATTGACTATTCAGGGGTTTACCTTCGGCGAGAGGGACTGGGAGGAAATTACCTCACGGGAATGTCACCAGAGGAGGTATAGGCATGTTTTGATCTGATCTCAAAAGTATTCGTTTCATAGTCTGCATTCATTTGTTCATTCATTCATATATTATTTCTACCTTCTGAAGGCAGAAGAACCAGATATCAGTAACCTTGATGTGGACCACGAGTTTTTTCAAGAGAAGGTCTGGCATCGTCTGGCCCATCGTATTCCTGCATTTGAACAACTGAAGGTGAAATTCATAATATGGAATTGTTATTCATGTTATCCATTTGATTTAGCTTTCTGTATTGTTCTGGGACTAATTTAGCAGTTTCTGATGCTTGTTAGATGGTAACATGCATTATATGGCTTAAAACTGTTAATTTGTGCTTAAAAAGTGTAGCTTTTTTTTTCTACTGTGTAGTTTTTTTCCTAAATGAAGCAGTTTGCTTTTATGGTGTATCTTTGTCAGGTTTCAAGCTCGTGGGCTGGATTTTATGACTACAACACATTTGACCAGAATGGCATTATAGGACTGCACCCTCTAGTGCCCAACATGTACTTTGCCACAGGCTTCAGCGGTCACGGTCTACAGCAGTCTCCTGCGGTCGGACTCGCCATGGCTGAGCTTATTCTGGACGGGGGCTATAAGACCATCGACCTCAGTGCTTTAGACCTCAAACGGATCTTCCTTCGGGAGCCCATGCTGGAGAGCAACATTGTGTGAAGAGTGTCCTCATGATGGAGCCACATAACATGAGTGCTGTAACGAACACATCGTGGTTCAGATTGAACTCACTGGAACAGTGGAATCGATGTTCAGTTTGCTAAGAAAAAACTGTAAGAACTCAGATTATTAGGACATTAAAGAGGAGAGCGATAAATGCTGCTGTGATTTCAACAAAACATACTGTTATTTGAAATGACTTGGTAGAGATCAGGGAATTCAGTCGCACATTTTGTTAATTTGTAATTGTATATATTTAAATATGTATGACATAGATCATGATATATAATATTTATTATTTTCTTAGATTTGTCATATTCACACAGTTTCAGAAATGAATACCAAAAATAATCAAACTTTAAAAGTTTGTCCTTAAATGTAAATCAGACCTCATGGACTGAATTTTATAAATCTGTGTATTTTTAAATGTCTGTTAATATGGATGTGAATACACATAAATATTGTGGGGGAAAAAGCCCAAAACAAATGTGCTGTTTTATTGTAGCATAATTTTATTTCTCTCTGTGTGTGTATATAATATATATATATAATTTTTTTTTTTTTTTTTTTTACATTTCTTTATATATATAATACACAAAACCCCATTTCCAGAAAAATTGGGACATTTTGTAAAATGAAATAAAATCAAGAATCTGTGATTTGTTCATTCTTTTGAAACTTTATTTAACTGACAAAAGGACAAAGAAAAGATTCCCAGTGTTTTCACTGGCCAAATTAATTGTATTTTGTAAATATGAACTTTTGAATTTTGATGGCTGCAACACAGCTCAAAAAAGTTGGGAATATCCAAGTTAAACTGTTTTGAAATTGGTAATAGGTGAGGGTATCATGTTTGGATATAAAAGGAGCATCCACCAAAGATCAGTCATGGCTCACCACTTAATGCCAAATTTCATGAGAGAATTATCAAACAATTCAAAAATCACATTTCTCAATGCAAGATTGCAAAGTATTTGGGTCTTTTAGCATCTAGAATACATAATATTGTGAGAAGATTCAGAGAATCCAGAGGAGTCTCAGTCTGTGTAGGGAAAGGCAGGAACCCTCTGTTGAATGTGCGTGACCTTCAAGCCCTCAGATGGCATTGCATGAGAAACCATCATGCTACTGTTTTAAATATTGCTACATGTGCTCGGGAATAATTTGGAAAACCGTTGTCACTTAACACAGTCTGCCGCTGCATCAAGAAATACAACTTGAATCTCTGTTATGCAAGGAGAGTCCATGCAGAGATGCCAGAGCTCATTTCAGATGGTCCAGAAGACAGTGGAAATGTGTGCTGTGGTTAGATGAATCCACGTTTCAGCTTGTTTTTGGAAAAAACTGACATTGACTTCTCAGTCTCAGAGACAAAACCTGCATTGACCTGCATTGACACTATTCTTTAAGAGCTGCTGTGCAGCCAAAATAATGTACCAGTTATCACTGTAAAGCTGCTTTGACACAATCTACATTATAAAAAGCGCTATATAAATAAAGGTGACTTGACAAAAGGACCATCCAGACTTTCATCAGCGACAAGTGCAAAAGAAAACATCTGTCATGATATGGGGGTGAATCAGTGAAAACAGCATGAGTGACTTGCAAATGTGTGAAGGTACTACTGACGTGGAGATGTATATTGGGATTGTACAGAAACATATACTGCCGTCAAGATGACATCGTTCCTGGGAAGCAAGACAATGCCAGGCCTCATTCTGCAGTGTTACAACAGAGTGGTTTCTAGACATTCTACACCATAGAGTGGATGTGCTTGACTTGTCTGCCTACAGTCCAGATCTGACTCTTATTGAAAATGTATGGTCCATCGTGAAAAGGAGAATCAGACAACGACGACCACAGACTGTTGAGCAGCTGTCTTGTATCAGATGTGTCTTGTATCAAATTTTTCTTGTATCAAATTTTTTATATATATATATATATAAAATCATTCACACTTTGTACTTAAAGTGCACATCCAAAAATGCACAGGTTACCATGACAGATGAACAGTCCCAGCTAATCACTAATAGAAAATTGTACTGTATCTTAAACACGTATGTATCAAAGTTATAAAGAGTATAAAGAACCATAATTGACCCATAGAGGAACATAGCATAACAATATTCAGGATGAGAGAGACCAGCTTCATCTCTTTGCCTTCTTCTCAAGCATGTCCATGATAGATGTCGCTTTGCGTTTTACACCTGGACAGAGAAAACAAGAATCAAACTCAGAATCAAAATGTCTATTTAAGTGAAGAAAGTTCAGCAGAAGAAAATATATGTTTATAGTATGTCACCCTGCAAAAACTCATTTCCAGGAGATGGCATAATCTAATATAATCTATATCATAACGCAAGTTTGTTCAGCTGAAAGTGATGTAGAGTGTGACAAATCCGTACGCAAGTGGTCACAGGAGACACATTTGAAACGCATGATACTGCCAGGTGAAAATGGTAATGCACCTTGGCTGACCTTTTGTGATTGGTTAATCAAATACCAGCTGGAAACAGGGCTTCATTCTTGCACACTCAATTTATGGGATATTGTATATAAATCCAGTAGACGTCCAGAACTTCCGGAGAGGTGATTTATAATTACCTTTAGTGGTGGTTTTGTCCTCTGGAGAGCGCTTTGCATATGCTGCTTTCATTCTCTGAATATTCTTTTTATGGACAACTTCATGGTCCACAATAGGACGAGGGTAATCTTTTCCCACAATGCACCCTGCTCTCTCCTGAATGCTTCGAGGAGCTTTCCAGGGTTCGTATATGTACTCGGCAGGGAATTTCTTCAGCACCGGAAGGTATTTCCTGGAAGACATGTAAGTAGAGTTGAGTTAGTATTTAGTAAGTAGTTGTTTCACAAATGCTTTTAAACCAGAACAGAACGTAAAAAAAAAAAAAAACTAACTTGATGTAATCCCCATGTTTATCGGTTTTCTTTCCAAAGGCGATGGGAGAGTAAACCCTGAAGTACTGATGAAAGAACGCACTGGCTGAGAGCCACTGCCAGTTTCCTGCATTTAACGACCAATCAGCATCCAGCAGCAACTCTTCAAACACCTTCAGATGACAGGGAGCAGAAACCCAGCATGTTAATGATTATATCTGTACTTTTCTAGAAGATAGTTGGTAATTGGGCCCAACACAAACCTTTTGGCCCTCCTCCCAGCTTATCCACAAGTCTCCTCGGGTCAGGAAACAGGCGACCGCGTGCCGGGCCAGATGATGGATCCAGCCCTCCTGACGTAACTGAGTCATGATGGCATCAATGAACGGGAAACCAGTCCGAGCCTGAAATCACACATGCACGTCTTCTGTAGTGAGCCTCAAAACTGAAATTAATGTTTTTGATCTGAAAACCATATGTTTATTTAATAATCAATGAATTACTCAAATGTACTTAACCAACACTCAAATAAAAACTGAGCTGTATATATATATATATATATATATATAAAACGTTTTTATATCAACTTTTTAACTAGATTAAAAAGTTTGTTATGACAAACTTTAAGTTGGCTTGAGAATGACTGACCAGAAAGTTTGAAACAAGTTTTGCTTTCAAATCTTGAAGGTTTTGTAGGTCACTGAGTCTATCAGAAAAACAGATAGATATTCTGGGTGGTTGCTAGGTTGTTGCTATGCTTTGGCTAGGGTTCTCTGGGTGGTTGCTAGGAGGTTACCAGGGTGTTGCTATGTGGTTTGTATGGTGTTCAGAGAGGTTGCTGGGCTCTTGCTAGGGTACTCTGGGTGGTTGCTAGGGTGTTACTATATTACTATACTATTCTGGATTAATATCACATTTATTTAATAATTAATGATCAAATAAATTAATCAACACAAATAAAATCAGAGCTGTATATAAAAATTTAAATCGCACATAAGGCAGTTTTAATATCAGCTTTTTAATATGTTAAATCGTTGAAATGTAAACATTTAAATACTGGTAATAAAAATTTTTTTCATGATTATTTAATGTATGTTTGAATAAATCTGTCACGACATCACTAACAGTAAAAGTAAAAATTTAATGAAAATGTAATATAGTGCATATATTTAGCAAAATAAGTTTCTTTCTAGCCAACAAGCTGACATATTTATAGCACAAAGCTTACTGTAATTATTGGATGGTAAAAACACTACAAATGTAGTTTTGTTCGCGCATCGACTGAATACATCATAATAAAATCGGTTAAAAACAATAAATTGATTTTGTCAGCTCAAACATGTCAGCTGACATGTTTACCTGTTGTAGCTTATCCACATTGTGTGCACAAAATAGACACTGACACATTTAAAACACGCCATTTCGGTCAATGATTTCGGCCCTTTCAAAACGTTTTCTGTTGAAATCACAAATTAATTTTGAGCCAGATATTTTCATTTGCTAAAAATTTGGTGTGTCACTATATCATTAAGTTTTTAATACATTTTAATACTGCTGTGTGTGGATGGGTGAAATGCAGTGCACAAATTCCAAGTATGGGACACCATACTTGGCTACACGTCACGTCACATTTACAATACATACATTTTAATACATTCAAAAAAGCACAAAAACTTCACTTTACCTCCCTCCATGCAGCGAGGCGCTCAGGATTGTTTTCCCAGTCCACCTGCACACAGTTCAGGTTGCCTTCCATTCTGTTGAAGTTTGGGATCCCGACGGCAGTCGTATAAAAAAATTCTCTCCAGATCAGCTGGCCATGCAGGGAAACCGGAGGCTCAGAGTGCTTCTTCTGCAAGAGACACACCTCACACATCAGCTACACCAGGATCTTGAACTGTTAAACATCTGCTAGTTACTCAGGTGATGCGTGAGACATCTGCCATACCCCTCTATACACGTCTGTGAGCCTCCACCAGAAGGTGCGTGCAGACAAGCAGCCAAATCGGACATACGGGCTCAGGACGGTGGTACTGGGGATCAAGGCGTTGGGGGACGTTTGTGGTTTCTCAAATTTGCACACCCACCCCTGCAAAAAGAAAAAACCAAAAAAACATTTAGCAAGATTATATTGTTATTAATATTTCAAATTGAATACTTTGCTTGATTTCAGCTGCTTATGCTTTAAATTTAATTGTATTGATTGACAATATTTAGAGGTATATTTAATGCAATTATTGTAGTGCATTTCATGATGTATTATGCTCACCACAATTAAAATGACTGTTTAATCATTAAATTAAATTAATTAAAATTTTACTGACAAATTTAGAGTGGGAAACTAATATTTATATGCTTTTTGTATGTATGCAGCCTATTCTAACAATATTAAAATCTTACTGATTTTCACTATAAAAAGTTCTTTCTACAATTTTTTAAAAATATATTTATTAATTTATATATATTATATTAGTATATGTATTATGCATTTATATATATATATATACAAAGTGCACAGCATAAATGAGTACACCCCCTTTGAAACTTCTGAAAGTCAGCAATTACTCAATTACTTAGAAGACATGTTAAGGTTCTTTAGAGATATAATATTCCAGCAATTCTCCTTAATCAATTACCAAAGAAGCATGTCAAAATTATTCAGGAAAATAAGATTTTCTTATCAAGGTTATAAAATGCTGTGTAGCAAAAATGAGTACACCCTCCTAAAAGTTACTAAATAAAACAAAATAAAAAATTTCTGGTGCAAGTTTAAGGCAATGTTTGATCAACAGGTAAGTATGTTAAACCAAAATGTTTAAAGAGAAGTAATTTCTTGACAATAATGTGTTATATAGCTCACTGAATCATTCTCAGACTTAATGCTGACAACAATGGAACCACTTGGGAGAGAACTGTCAGGACACTTATGCTGCGTTCACGCCACCTCGTATTTACCGGAATCTTGAGATGACAACACGTGACGTTATATTCGGAGCTGTTCACGTCCTTTGACTGGGAATTATGGGTTTATATGGCACCACTATCAATGCCTAAATGAATATACAGTGGCCACGTGGTACAAGTGAGAGCTTTCAGAAAACTCCCAGCTTACAAGCTGTAATTACCAGCTCTACGAGGATGTGAACGCTTTTTACGAGCCAGAATCTTGTATCTACAGTAATTACGATATGGCGTGAACGCACCTTTATTTCTTAAGTTTTTTTTTGTTTTCATTGTTTTAAGTGTGAAAATATACCAAAAGTAACACAGAAATTCAAAAACAATGGACTTGTGACAAGGCCCCTGAAATAATCGGGCCTTCATTTTAAGCTTTCATTTAGTGATGAGGGATTTTTTTGCTAGACAAAGAGCAGGAGAAATACCAAGCGAGTGTCTCAGAGCCAGCAAAAGCTATGAAAAGAGCAAATCAATCATTTTGGATCTAACAGCATCCAAAATGTTATGGTGTTGCTAGAGGAGGAGTACAGTGAGAAGTGCCTGGTTCCCACAGTAAAGTTCAGTGGTAGTAAAGCTCTTATATAGGGATGTATGAGTGCTGAAGGTGTGAGGGAGTTGTGCTTTATCAATGCTGTCATGAATTCCCCACACCACTGTGTAATTTAATACACAAACTTGAAACAGAAGATGTTACCCTTTCCTCATTCCCTGCATTGTTGGGCATTTTTTCAACATGACAATGAGGATATGCATTCTCCCAAGGTGAAAAACCTTCTGTGGACATGTATTGCACTCAGTCTTAACACTCTTGAGTGCCTGTGGGGGATTCTGTAGAGACCAGTTGAGCAACACTCCCCATTAAAGATCAGGGCATTTAAGGAGCTCATCATCCAGGAGTTAAACAGGACAGATGTGACAATTTGTCATGAACTTGTACACTCCGTGCCAAGAAGGGTCAGAGCAGTATATTCAAAATTATGGAGGGTATACTAAGTACTAGAATATTATACATTTGTTGAATTAAATCTAGGGTGTACTCATTTCTGCAATCCTTAATTTAAACAAAATTGGCTAATTTACTTATTTTATGGCTGTTAATGATATATGTGGATATAGTTTTTATTATGTATATGTTTAATACATTTTAGTTTTGCCATCTTTCTATGAATTGTATTAGTGACCATAAAGAAAATATATATATATAAAATTTATTTTCTTTTATCCTTAACTCTTAACTACCACAAAGCAAAAATCAAATAAACATTTTTTTAAATTAATATACATTTATAAAATATTAAAGTATATGTAAAATATATAGTATTCAAATATTGTAAATGCATTTATTATTTTTTACAAATTATCTTATTTTTTTATAAAGGTCAAACTTAGTTTGGTTTAAAAAAAAAAAAAATCTGACTATTTATTATTTTTGATGTCTGGCTTTTATAGGGTTCATAGTCTGCATCCAAAATCAAATACTTCCCTACTATATAGTATGTGAAAAACAGTATGCCAAAAGAGTTGTATGTCCGAATACATAGTATTCGAAAAACAGTATGCGAAATGTCCCTGGATGACCTACTACTTACGCACTTCTGAATCTCAGCGGACCTGATGAACAGTTTACCATCCCATCAGGCCATGGGAGGGGGTTTATGAATGGAAGTGACGCAACTGACACAGGTAGGTCATATGACAGTAACAATATGGCATTTGTAGTACATCTGAATTTCATTTATACTACCCATATTCACACTATATAGAGTGTACTTTTTAATGGTCATGAAGTAAATTCAAATGTAGTACCTACGCAGACAGTAAGTGGTTTCAGATGCAGCAATATATTTCTTCTATTAAAATGCACCGAAAGGTGTTGGGGCATGTACCGTTCTCTGCATGTGCTCATCCAGTCTGCGCAGAGCTTCCTGTTCACCCCCCGGGAACAGATCTGGTCCTAAGGATGATGTATCTAATTCTAGATCTTTAAGAGATGGAATCCCAAACTCCTCTTTATGGTCCTCAGAAAAGGGAGTGGACACACCTTCCAGAGAAAGAGGCATTATGAAGGAGAGAAAAGCAGTAAAAATCTATAATCTGATGTATAATATGATGTCCCGATACCTTTCATGTCCTCTTCGGTTGGAGCAGGAACAGGTTTTTTAGGGGGTCCGATAGCCTTTACCACACTCTGGAAGCGAACGTAAGTCAGGGGAGTCTTGCCGTTGTTCTCGTCGATAATTCTGTTTGAAAAAGCAGGTGAGTATTTTCTGTGAAAATCTATATCAAAATATGATCTACACATTATGACGCATTACCTGTCAATGTTGTAGAGAGTGTGAGAAATTTTTGGAATAACTTCCACGCCATATTCCTTGGCCAACTTCATGACTTCCTGGTCTCTGCTCTGACTGTACGGCTCTGTATCAACCTCAAAAGTCAACCGAGTGATCTTCCATTTCTCAAAGAGCTTTGGAAGGACCTCTGTGGGCAGCCCACTGACAACAAAGAGCCTAGAGGAACAAGAAATTACATAAAAGCTTGAGAAAAACATACTTGTCCATGTGTGACCCTTAGCTCAAATCTCCACCCCAACTGCAGTTCATCTTATAACACTATTTTTGCCTCTCTACCTGGAGTTGAGTTTCTTCAGACTGGAGTCCAGGTCCTTGAGAGCTTCAATCAGAAATCTCCATCGATTAATGCCGATGTGAGTGTTGCTGGTGTACCAGGGGTCCAGCAGGAACAGGGGGTAAATGTGTCTACAGTCTTTCAGGGCAGCGATCAGAGCAGGGTTATCATGCAAACGCAGTCCTTTGCGGAACCAGTGAATGGAGTTGTGGCTCATGGTCGCAGACCTCCACACAGGTAATTAAAAGGACACTGGAAAAACTAGTATAAATAGTACTTTTACACAAAAGCCAGATTTCACAAATATGTTTTCTAATGTTGGTTTTAAAATTTACATAGCCTCTTAACTATCACCATCCACTCTAGTGGGACGTTTGCCATTATATACTTAAAACAATAATATCTAAATATAAAAATAATATTGACAAACTATATCTCATTTGAAAGCTTACAAATTGTAGTTTTCATTTTTGTAGATTTCAGATGACAGAGAAACAGTAATTAGCAACAACAATATTTTCAGACTCATATAACATGTTTAGATATTTATTTAAGTTCTTTTTGCATGTCTTTTATGTGTTTGTTAGAGGTTGAATTCAAACCAAATACTGCCATTCTGCCCATACTACTTCTGAATAGGATGTCAGTTTCATACATTTTATAAAAATTATGGAAATATATGGTTCAGGTCATTCAAACCATAGGCTATATGGAAATGGAAGAGTCCTTATGTGGTCAATGGAGCCTGGATGGTATCTAGTGGAATAGTTTGGTACTGCGCCCAAACAAAATCTTACTGAAAGCTCAATTTTTGAACCTAAAATTTGAAACACAACTTGATTAGATTTTAGATGCTGGCTTTAGATTTGGCTTAGATTTTTCTTGCAGTATTAGAGTAAAACAGTTTTGTAAAATCTATATTTTATATAAATAATATTTTTACATTTTCACTTTGTAAAATAATTTGCCAAGTGTCCCCTTTCTAAGGAGACCAAACTTGAGTCTGTGCTTTGAAGTATTCAAGATTTAAAACAATTTAAGCTGGGGTCTGTTCCCCAAAAATGGCACTGACAGGTAAGGGGTTAAAAAGAAATAATTTTCATATGAATAAAATTAGTTATTTCTGTTTAGTTTTTTCCTTGATATTTTGTTAATTTCTCTCTTTTTTTCTTCTTTTTGTTGTTGTTGTTGTTTTGTTTCAAAATTGTTTTAAATCAAACTAAACAGTTTAAATGGAACTTAAATTTTATATATTTCATATTTTTAAAAAATGAAAATCTTCTCAAATCCATGTCTACTTCAAATCAGTATCTATAATTTCTGCCTCTTTCACTTTGAACTCATAACACCGTTTGTCTGAACTGCCAGTTTCTATTGAAAACATAATTCACTTAAAAAGAGATTTCATATTTCAACTGTATATTAATATTGTTAATGTTAATTAGTTGAATATTCAGTACTACAACATAAGTCTAATAGTTTTTTAAAAATCAAAATGTTTTTAGATACACTGAAATTAATTTCTGCCTCGTTTCGTTGACATTATTAGTACTGCTACTACATTATTGTTATTATTATTATTATTAAGCAGTTAATGTGTTTCAAAGCTTTGCCAGTGCACAGAGATTATTATTATTTTGCAATATGAATTTTCTTTCCTCTGGTTGCGTTTAAAGTCTCTGCAATCAAATACAGTCACAAATTCTGAAACAATGGTGCAGTATAACGAAACACTAAATAATCAATAGCTATTTTAATCTATGAAAACAAATATCAGTACTTACAAGCTTTCTTGTTTCGTGAGGTCTCGCTGGCGTTTTGTAACAGCTGTCCTAACGTTACAAAAGATGTGAAATTCAGAAGCACGTGTCTCACAAGTTCAGCCAATCAGACGCTGTTTACATGCCAAGGCACGTCTATGCTACCCTATCAGGATGCGGTCTGTGAGACATGCGCAGAGGTTTATTTTTCCCGTGTGTTTCACGCAGTGAATCTTGATTGGTTGATTTTCAGCGGGGTGAATCATGGCGGAAAGCGAGAACTACAGAGCTGCAAAAAAACCGAAAACAGATGCGGACAATGAGCGCGGAGACGTGTCTTCCGACAGCCCGGTCTCGCACTTTGAAATCACCCGCATTCTGCGCGACTGTTCGCGGGAGAAGAACATCTTCATTCATGGAAAGGTGCGCGTGCAGGAGGGAGATAAGAAATCACTCTGGGAAATAACCAGTTTCCATCAGAAATTACTAATTAATCTTTTTACTAATGTTACTAATTGCAGATTTACTAGTAACTAGTAAGATAACAGTACTTATGTCTAAGGTACTAGTATCTATTGCAACTTTTCTAGTAGTTAAATACTAGTAGCCTACCTATTTATAGACGCTAAGCCAAATGCTCATAGTCCTAACACTGATATTTTATAGACTGGTAACTTCCTTTTTTAAAGTGTCAGAATGACTGCTATAATTTATTTAAAATCTCGCTAGTATAACTAAGACTAGTACTAGTAGGATTACCTGCAAATAAAGTCACTACTACTAATAACATAAATATGTTTACTAGTTAGTTTAAAGGAATACATGTTAAAATGACTTGAAATCATATGTTGTGTTTCCTAGGTGAAGGATCAGGATGCTGTTGTGATCCTGGAGAAAACTCCCATCAGACAGGACACACTGTCCGAGTTACTGAAGAGCAGTCAACTCAAGCTGGAGATGAAGAATGACATATACAGCACATACCAGCTGCAGGCACCAGCACACCTGAATGGTAGGATTACAACATGTTTTCATAAGCCTCTGTCTAGCCATTATAACTTTTAAAGGGTTAGTTCACCCAAAAATGAAATTTATGTAATTAATTACTCACCCTCATGTCGTTCCAAACCCGCATAAGATATTTCTGATGAAATCCAAGGGTTTCTGAACCACACATAGGCAGCAACGTCATTGCACCTTTTGAGAAAGGTTGTAAAGACATTGTTAAAATAGTCCATGTGACTACAGCGGTTCAACCTTAATGTTATGAAGCAACGAGAATGAACGCAGTGCAGCGCTTCTGTGTTCTACGTCAGAATGCCGACTCATTATTGGCTGGCTCCTGTGTCAGCATCACACGCATGTGTTGTGCTGCTCACATGTACAGCGTCAGACAAAACTGAGCCAACGTTCGGACGTAAACACGGAAGCGCTGCACTGCATTCACAACGTCAACTGCGTAGGAGACTGACAGGAGAGAGAAGAAATTGTAGAATTGCTGTGTATGTATGGTTCAGATACCCTCGGATTTCAACAAAAATATCTTAATTTGTGTTCCGAAGATGAACGAAGGTCTTACGGGTTTGGGTGAGTAATTAATGGCAGAAATTTAATTTTTGGGTGAACTAACCCTTTAAGATATGCAGGATGAGGGACTTGCTTGTAGGCTACTACCATGTTTTTTAGACATTTACCATCATGTGTTGTTTTAAGTATCATAAATACCATGTAATTACAGTGGTGCTTTTATATGGTAACCATTTAGTTATTGAAAAACTTGCATGACTGCTTGTTGAAAATCCATTTGTTAATTTATGACCATTACTTTTTTCGTGACAGAAATCAAAACGACAGTGGTGTGCCCTGCGACGGAGAAGCATGTCAAGAAGTATTTGCATCAAGAAGTTTTTCTAGTTGAAGAATCAGGGGAGGATTATCGTAACATCACCCTACCGTACATCAGCAGCCAGAGCTTTAGTGTGCAGGTGAGGCTTCAGTGATCTCTGACCCTTCATTTCAGTCTTATTCTTGTACAATGTGTCTCCTTCGTGTGTGTATATATATATATATATATATATATATATATATATATATATTTATATATACATAGCTTATAACTGCATTGCCCATGTTTGATTTTCATTTCAGTGGGTACACAATATATTGGAGAAGAAAGCTGAGGCTGATCGGATTGTTTTCGAGGACCCAGACCCTGATACTGGTTTTGTTTTGTTGCCCGATTTCAAATGGGACCAAAAGCAGGTGACTTAGTGGTGAATCTGTGTCGTAATATTTAAAAGTAAATAAAAGGCCTGTGAAAAACAATAATTTCCTCACCTCTCCAGCTACAAGACCTGTATTTGATTGCCATTGTCCACCGGAGGGATGTTAAAAGTTTGAGGGATCTTACATCAGAGCACCTGCCATTACTCACAAACATTCGCAGTAAAGGAGAGGTGAGCTATAGATTCATCTGTCAAATTCATCTACAAATGATTTTCATTTACAATGAAGAAAGTAGAACTGTGATTCTGTAGTCCACTAGATGTCACTGTTAATCTGAACATGTAAACCCAACACTATTTCTGCTTGTTCACTATGTGTACTTGCGTTTTAAAAATATGTGGTGCAGTGGTTACCACATATACTAGTTTGGGGTCAGTAAGTCTTTTACGCTCACCAAGGCGGTATATATGTGATCAAAAATGCAGAAAAAAACACTAGTATTGTGAAATGTTAGTACAATTTAATATAACTGTTTTCTATTGTCAAATATTTTAAAATGTAATTTATTCCAGTGATGCAAAGCTAAATTTTCAGCATCATTACTCGAGTCTTCAGTGTCACATGATCCTTCAGAAATCATTCTGATATGCAGATTTGCTGCTCAAGAAACTTTTTTTTTTATTATTATCAATGTTGAAAACAGTTGTGCTGCTTAATATATTTGTTGAAACGTAACATTTTTGATGAATAGTCTTTGATGAATAGAAAATTCAAAAGAACAGCATTTATTTGAAATAATAGAAAACTTTTGTAATATTATAAACGTCTTTACTGTCAGTTTTAATCAATTTAATGCATCCTTAAGTATTAAAGGGGACCTATTATGCCCCATTTTACAAGACATAAAATAAGTCTGATGTCCCCAGAGTGTGTATGTGAAGTTTCAGCTCAAAATACCCCACAGATAATTTTTTATAGCATATTAAAATTGCCACTTTTTAAGGATTAGCAAAGACGTGCTGTTTCAGTGTTTGCCCTTTAAATGCAAATGAGCTGCTGTGCTGACATAAGAGGGCGGAGCTTCGAGAGCTCGTTCTCCCCTGTCAGGATTCAGTCAGGACCCACTATAATGACAGAAACTGTGAATATATGCTGCATGGAGATATAACAGGTATAGTTTAGTTAAATTACGGTTATAACTTATATTGTTGTCTTGTTTTTATCCACTATATTAGTACAAGCCTGTTGTACCGGACCCTGCTCGACTTTACAGATGAGTTTTATGATGTTTATTGTACTTCGAACAAAAGATGAAGCATCTGTTTTTACTCTATAAAATCACTGTAAGAGCTTAATAAAACACAGTGCAAGTGTGCGTTAAAATATTATCCATAAACTCTCTCTCTCTCTCTCCCTTGCATTATCATCAACATACATAGCAAATTACACAGAAACACTCGTTACAACTAACAGTAAACAAATATATAAAGACCTTATGCCTTTTCGGGTGGTAAACTTTATATCCATAAATCAACTCCGATGAACTGTAATAAAGTGCTCTCACCTTAATTACTGCCGTGTCCAGTATCACTCTGGAGACTGTAAACTGGATCACAAACAGTTTGTACTGATCTATCTTTGAAACAAATTTTTAGCACAACCTCTGTTTTGTATCGTCCCTTTGTGTTGACATTCGTTCACATTAGAAGTCCGGTGTGAAATGATTCACGCAGACATACATTTCTGTAGAGTTGAGGGAGCATTTTTTTGAAAACAAAATTAATCCACCTCGTCTTCAGTGGCTCAGATTTCAGGAGTAAATAGAGAGAGCTCTGTGGATTAATCCATCCAGCTACAGAACACCTAAAGCGCTTGGGAGACGTTCTCGTCAGTGCAACAGTGGCGGACTGTACAACTGGCTGTAAACTCGCTCAGGGCGGTTCTATGTTAAAACGGCAGTGTCTTGTCAACATTCGTGTGACGTCACATTGCCAGAAACCTGCAAATGGCTTGTTCTGAGACACCGCTTATGATTTATGGTTGGATTTTCATCATTATAGGGTGGTTGTGTACACACACTGCCAACACACATTTATTGCCAAACACCATGCAAAAGTGAATTTTGCATAATAGGTCCCCTTTAATTTCTTTTAAAAAAAACAAAAAAAACGTTATGCTCTACATATGTTGAGCTGTGGCGATCCTGTGTAAGATAACAGTTTGATTCCAGTCTGCAACATGTCACAATCTCAAAATCAACACCATAAAAAAATACAACACTGGGTTTTTCCAAGTACATTTGTGAGGTGTAGCATGTCTGCATATGTCAAATTGAAATTCAAGTCTTGTCTATATCCACAGGACACCATTCAGCGGCAGTACGGCGTCCCTCCGAGCAAACTGCGTGTGTATCTCCACTATCAACCGTCGTACTATCACCTCCACGTCCACTTCACCTCGCTGGAGTACAACGCTCCAGGTTGTGGAGTGGAACGAGCCCACCTGCTCTCTGATGTCATTCAGAACTTGCAGGCAGATTCCAGTTACTATCACAACCGTAGCCTGGCGTTCCCACTGCGGGCCGATGATGGTCTGCTCCTCAGGTTCAAAGAGGCTGGGAAACTCTAGAGACCAATTTTTTTTTTTTTTTTGGGAACTACAGCTTTTTTACTTGTTTATTGATGTTATGATGTCGTAATTGCAGGTTAAAGTACACTGACTGCTGACAAGTTTTAAAAGATGCATTATTAAGGTGTTTGTTTGTGTTGGTCAGCATCTATCGGTGCAGTGAGAATTGGCATTTACAGTATTCACTCTGTATATTGTAATATGGTCATGTTTTGACCCTTGTTTGTGGTTTTATGTCTAAATTTGGTTCGATTTTAAGATCATCTGCATTTTTATTAAAGTACTGATTGTTTTTATATCATTTGGTTGTGTTTTGTCTGTCGTGCCATGGTTGATCGTGTGGATTTAACCCAAATTCATCACCCAAAACCGCAATTGTTTGGTCAGGCTGTGCACCTATCTGTGGTGCGACGTGATTATTAATTTGAAAGCAGAATCAGATGCCAGAGGGGCCCCAGGCCTTATTCTTTGAGGTTTCAGGGGTCCTTTGAAGAGATCTGGCTGTGACTGACAGAGCAGCGGGCCGCAGTGAAGCTCCTGCACTGTTTTTAAAACTTCTGAAGAAATGAACGAAACCTACTGGTTTGATATTAGTCCAAAAAGCATGAAGAGTAAAATATCATGAGCGCAACACAGCTGATACTGCTTTTCAGAAAGTTCATTTGCAGTGCACAGATTTTTTTTTATTTTTTTTGTTAACAAACATAGTTCTTTGGTTCTGAGCTCATTGTAAATCCAGGGATAGAGAGGCATAAAAAGTCCAAAACTCCACAGCAGAAAAAAAAAGACTGACTGTTTGTTTATGTGCTGCTTGATTATGTGGTTCAACATTGAGTTTTTAAAGAAGATTTCACTGTTTTACATTGCATAATCAAAGTCTTACAATGCCCTCTATTCACAGGGAATCACAAAATGTGATGTGAAATGTGAATTATTTCTGTTTTGAATATCAGCTCAGGTAAAACTTTCTAAAGGAACACGCAGTTCACCCATAAATGAAAATCTGTCATTAGCTGCTTGCCATACTCTTTATTTCGGCCTGTTTTCATAAAAATCTATTGTATGGCTTTAGATGACTTGGAAAATAACCCCCAAATTGCTGCTTTTGGCCTATTTGGAGCTTAACAGCTACTGGTTGTCATCTATGTTAATTAAAAATCAGGTTTGGAATGACATAAGGGGCAGTGAATGATGACATTTTCCCACTTTCACCTCTCAATCGTTCTCATTAAAGCTTGACATTCAGTTTTTTAATGTTGAGGTGATTTATAAGTTAGAGACTCCTCTTTGTGTTGTTCCTCTAAAGCACCTGAAGCCAGTTGCAACAAATCCTTTTGGGAAAGCATACTTGTACAAATATAACTAATGGTTTTCTTTCTTTAAGTGTTTTGATGCATCTGGCTACTGCTAATTTCAGTGTTGTCACTAGCTAAAGCTCTTCTGTGCACCCACACATGTGGCTTTAGCTCCTTGTTATATGTTCATTATTTCCAAGTAATTACCAGGTCTTATTACTTATCTGCTGTGATATGTTTGGCAGTAAGATTCAATATTTAGACAAATAATTCCAGAGAAGAATTTGAAACTCCTTAAGAGCTTTTAAACGGCCTCACAGAGGCTCTCTAAAACAATTACATAATTATACCACACATGTATTGCTGTCAGACAGAGCCTCTCCATCTCCATATATCACTCTGCTATGCTCTCCGGTTCAGAACAATGCTTTTTTTGCCACAACCATTACAAAGTGTAATTGGAATGTATGGTGAATTTATGTATTATGTTGAAGTTAAATGTGATGGAGCTTGCTTGTTGTCAAAGTGGGAACTATCTGGCCACCAGCTACTGGTGAAAAATCTTTAGTTAAGTCAAGTATAATTATTATGAAATGGGAACAGTGGCAAATCTGCCCTTTTGTACAATGTTCACAGTGAATGTTACAATTTTGCTTATATTGGAGATATTTCTGTATTTTACCTGATAATGTTTCTTTCTTTTTTTTCAGATTTTCTGGTTTTAAATGTGATTTTCAATTTGATTTTAGACATTTGGATTCCACACATACATGGATCAGGCATAACATTATGACCACTGACAGGTGAAGTGAATAACACTGATTATCTCTTCATCACGGCACCTGAGCATCTCCAAAATTGCAGCTCTTGTGGGGTGTTCCCGGTCTGCAGTGGTCAGTATCTATCAAAAGTGGTCAAAGGAAGAAACAGTGGTGAACCAGTGACAGGGTCATGGGTGGTCAAGGCTCAATTATGTACGTGGGAAGCGAAGGATGGCCCGTGTGGTCCGATCCAACAGACGAGCTACTGTAGCTCAAATTGCTCAAGACGTCTGGGGAACACATGGCACCAGGATGCACTGTGGGAAGAAGGCAAGCCGGCGGAGGCAGTGTGATGCTTTGAGCAAAGTTCTGCTGGGAAAACTTGGGTCACTTTGACACGTACCACCTACCTAAGCATTGTTGCAGAACATGTACACCCTT
Organism: Elopichthys bambusa; assembly: GCA_037101425.1. Classification (NCBI taxonomy): domain Eukaryota; kingdom Metazoa; phylum Chordata; class Actinopteri; order Cypriniformes; family Xenocyprididae; genus Elopichthys; species Elopichthys bambusa. The sequence goes on from CM074433.1 coordinate 40,689,404, forward strand.
TCATGGAAACGGTATTCCCTGATGGCTGTGGCCTCTTTCAGCAGGATAATGCCCAGATACAAAGCAAAAATGTTTCAGGAATGATTTGAGAGCACATTGAGTTTGAAGTGTTGACTTGGCCTCCAAATTCCACAAATTTCAGTCCAATCCAGCATCTGTGGGATGTGCTGAACAAACAAGTCCGATCCATGGAGGCCCCACCTCGCCACTTACAGGACTTAAAGGATCTGCTGCTAACATCTTGGTGCCAGATACCACAGCACACCTTCAGCATGCCTCGACGGGTCAGGGCTGTTTTGACAGAAAAAGGGGGACCAACGCAATATTAGGGAGGTGGTCATAATGCTATGCCTGATCGGTGTATATGGGGATCAATTTGCCATGCTCTATTTGAGCTGCAGAAATTAAATCAAACTCTTTGTTTCTCTCTCTCAAAATTATTTCTGGTTTAAATTTGGTTTTCAGTTTTGTTTCAGACATTTGGATTTCAATGTATATCAAAGAGCTTGCTCTCTCTCTCTTTCACACACACACACACACACACACATACATACATATAGGGTGAATTCAGAGTGATTGCCATTGAGATTAATTGGAAAAAGTGTCCCAATTACCTTGAATTCACCCTATATTTACACTCTTTCTTTCTCTGACATGATTTACATGATATGAGATGACTGTGGTTTGACACCGTTGCCAATCTGAGGTTTATCTTACTGAAAGTGTTACAGAGGAAGTTAATGTGGCCACATGTGATAAGTGGTATTTGTGTAGCGCACTAGCAGTGTCTCTTTACCTGAGAGGTTCTGTGTTTTTGAGTGTGCCAGATTGTTTTGAATTATGTGCATGTTCATTTTTGAAAGATTTAATCAGTTTACTAAAAACATTAGTGCAATTTGTTCAGATTCACACACTAAATAGGCAAAGAACATCTCAAAACTCCCATCTTTCTTCTTAATCTAAATTCCACGTGGTGTGACATTTGTTAACATTCAGAACTTAAGCCAAAGTCTTTATTAAAGTCTTTATTATTTATTAAACTTTATTTTCATATGTTTACCTTAACAAAAACAGTAAACTTAAGATGTGGACATTTTCCTTAAATTTATGAGTTACTTTAAATCACTGTAAATTTATTATCCAGATTTTAAAACCAGTTTATTTAAATGCAAATGCAGAGATGTGGGGAGTCAGAGGGTTGGGGGGTGAGCGCAACGGGAAATGTGATTCAACTCTTTCTTTGTGTTGTTCTTTGCAAAGCCTGTGCGTTCCCATGGGTACAAGCGGTGAAGAGCTCTACAGCTGAAGTTCCTCTTTTTAAACGGGGTTCCCTGATTGCAGTCGAGGGTCTGAGGAGGTATTTGGATAACTAGAACATTGACACTCAATGCAAACTTATCCTGTATGCTATGATATTTGATCTTTAATTTAACTGCCTTGTGGTTTGTGTGGGGTGGATGGCGAAAGAACTCTAGATCTGATGTGAGGTTCGTTTTTGGAACCATTTTCTAAGCGGTCTTTGCTTTATAGTGTGTAAACTGTGGCATGTGCCTGGGATTAGGACATTTCATTGAGGATTTTAGCAGCACCCTGATGGTTATATGCTCCTTCATGGCCTGAACTTCAAGCAACACTGAAGTTTGCTGGGACGTTTTCAGTTTGTAGGTATGTGGCACATAGTTTTTCACAATTATAGGTGACAAAGAAAGCAATTGTTGCTGTATTGTTGTTATTTGCTGTGTTGAGTGGATTATGAGCTGCAGTTAATGCAGTATTTATTCATTTTTATTTTAATGTACTTTTCTTACAGAAGGAAAGTTCATTTTTAAAATAAATTTTAGCAGTTGCAAATATTATTGATGTATTATAAATCATTAAGAGGAAAGATTTTTAAATGTTTTTAGCATTAAAAATTATTTTATAATATGTAATGTAATTGTATATTTTATTATTTCTGAATTTGGGTATCTTTATGCACACATCGGTTGAAGGGCACTATTAAAGTATTAAAGTAAAAACGATTAAAGATTATTAAAATATTAAACAAAATTATATATATAATATTTATATATAATATGTGTGTGTATAAAATATTTGATTTAAAGTATTTACTTTTACTTTTATTCATTTGAAGTATTTAGTGTTGTGCAACTGATTTATGCATTTCTGTTTTTCTGCTAGCTGAAAGATGTTCCAGTTCATCCGGAAACAGATTCATAATCACCTTGTGGAGCAGAAAATTATGAAAACACGTCTTGTTACAAAGGACGGCCACTGCAACATTAAATTTGGGACTACTGAATATAACAACCATTTTGCTTTCCTTAAGGACTTCTGGACTACGTTTGTTGAGATTCGCTGGTGTTTTGTAATTGTTTTATTTGCTGCTGCCTTCACTGGAAGCTGGTTTATTTTTGGTTTGCTCTGGTATTCGCTTGCAAAAAGTAACGGAGACTTAGATGTTCTCCAGACCTCTTCTGAATCCCATCAGGTGAAATGTATAGAGAACATTAACAGTCTTACAACCGCCTTCTTATACTCTTTAGAGACCCAGACCACTATTGGCTATGGCGGTCGGGCTCTCACGGGTCACTGCCCGGGCACGGTCGCCCTGTTGATCATCCAGTCCCTCATGGGCACCATCATAAACTGCTTTATGTGTGGACTCATTTTGGCAAAGATATCTCTCCCGAAGAGAAGAGCAAAGACGGTAACCTTTAGCGAAACAGCGGTCATTTGTCTTTGGAAGGGGAATCTGTGCCTCCAGATACGAGTGGCCAACCTTCGAAAAACTCTTCTTATTGGTAGCCACGTTTATGGAAAGCTTCTGCGGACCACCATTACTCTAGAAGGGGAGACCATCATACTGGATCAGGTGAATATTGACTTTTTGGTGGATGCTGGAAAGGACAATCTGTTCTTTGTTTGTCCGCTTACCCTGTACCACGTGATCGACAAATCAAGCCCGTTTTCCGAGATGGCTACGAACACTCTTCAGCAGCAGGACTTTGAGTTAGTGGTCTTTCTAGATGGTACGGCTGAATCCACCAGCTTGTCCTGTCAAGTCCGAACTTCATACCTTCCACGGGAGATCAAGTGGGGTTACAACTTCCTGCCCGTCATCTCTCGCACCAAGGGTGGGAAATATCGCGTTGACCTGTCCAATTTTTCCAAAACGGAACCAGTGGTGACTCCGCACTGCGCTTGCTGTTTTCACAACGAACATAACAAGGAGCTTATTCTCCACCGACACGGAAGTGAAGGCATAGATAACCTGGGATTTGATGTTATTGACCTTCAAGACTCTGTTGATGTAACTGAGAAGGGTGATTAGGGGTTTGCTACAGCAGTGACTGATTGAGAGGAACACAAGTATGAAGTAAACATCCTGTGAAAGTTAGAAGCCACATAAAAAAGAGAGAAAGGAAGAGGACTCATTATAGACAGTTACGTTCCCTAACAAACTGGCTGTGTTCCAAAACCTGAGCTGCCCGTGTAGTCGGAGTATTAAAGCATTATTTGTGCTTCTGACAATTATGCTGCTAAGATACCTTGTTTTGATTAAATTGTAATTTAAATTAAATTGTCAGTGGCTCATGGTGGGTAAAGTGAGAGAATTTTGTGTGTGTGTGTCTGTCTGTCTACAGTCAAACCAAAAATTATTCAGATATTTTTGATATATATTTTTACTAGTGGATGCAGGACACTATAGTTCATTTATGTAAGTGAGGATAGCAAAATGACATATTATACCCAAAAAATTTTCATACAGTGGACTACCAGTAAAACTGATAAAAAATTTTGAACCAAAATTTGACACTTTGACCTGACCATGTTTTGCTTAAGTGTTATCCGACATAATTAAGATGAATTTTTTCTGACAGTTTAACTCTGAGGTCTTGTCATATTTTATTACCATTTTTTTTAAACTGTAGTGAATAAACTGTATTAATGAATGAAATGTTCAAGGTGTATGAATAAATTCTGGTTTGACTATATATATATATATATATATATATATATATATATATATATATATAAGCATTTTTAACTAGTGAGAACAAGTAAAATGTCCTCACAAGTCAGTTATAATATTTCACTATATAAGTGAAGACATTTGCCCCTCACAAGTATATACCTGCACACACACAAATACATAAACTACTGTTCAGTTGTCAGTATGATTTTTATTTAATTTTATTTAATGTTTTTGAAAGTCTTTTATGCTCAGCAAAGTGAGCAGCAGTATTTATTTGATAAAAAATACAGTAATATTGTGAAATATTACAGTTTAAATAACTGTTTTTAATATATTACTGTCACTTTTGATCAATTTAATCCATCCTTGCTAAAATTAAAAAATGACATAATATATATATATATATATATATATACACACACACACACACACACACACACACACACACACCTGTATATGTGTTTTCAAACCAAATTTGGGTAAAAAATGGATAAATCTGGGGTTGAAACACCCCAGCATTTTTTAGAGTGTATGGAGTTGCATTTGCATGATGCACAGACCTGCTGGCTGCAAATACAGTTGACAGGGAGGCCCCGCACACTTGTGGGTAAACAAAACCCCCAGTTACCATAGTGACCTATTCATTTCTAAGGGATAAATGCAGCAGACATATTTTAAGATGTGTGATTCCACATGCATCTCATAACCTGTCATTGGTTTGCTTTATTTCACAACAATCATTTTATTAATTTAGCTGAGAAAACCGCCCAAAAAACATCAGTTTTGGAAATAGTTTGCTTTTTTTGAACTGCAAAAAATCCCCAAACCAATAGCGTAAACCTTTCGTTTAGTTAGAACACTGCATTAGAAGGCAGATGTTTTTGTAGACATCAAGGCAGCTCTCTAGGTTTTGAAACAATATTTGCGTATCTGTGTAAAATTTTACTACATTTTTCATTGTTTCATCAAGATCTAACTTCTAACAGAATCAATGGAGAACAGTTTGGGGAACTCCATTTTAAGTGATTGCAGACATTGACAAGAGACACCTGCTGAGTGTTCATTTGAGGATCAGAGCAAAAGCCAAATTAGATTAAGGAGAAGCATAAGAGAAGTGAGTGGAACCAAGTTCCCCCCGCCTCAATGTATGTTACTAAATATAATAATATTATTATTAACATGTTAAAGCATTAAAATAATTCAGGACCAGAGAGAGCCCTTAATGTCATAAACAAGCAATTTCATGCACATTCGAGAGTAGATGCGATTTGAGAATGAATGTGATTTTTCTAATTACATTGTAAACATTTTGCTGTGAAGATTAAAATGGACTGACCTATAAAAAGACTTGTTCACTCTGAACTGAGCAGCTTTTAGAAGGTCATAACATTTTAGAGAGGCTGGAAAGGTTTGATTCTGCAGGAATGTCATACATTTTTTTATCTTTATTCACTAATGGGTGAGTAATTTCAACATTACGTAAACCGTAAAGCTTCCTTTAATTAAATGTGAAAGTCTTTTATCCATGTAATGTCCATGAATTTGCTATTGATTTGAAATTGGGGTTTTCAGAGGGTCCTATTTCTGCCTTCCAGAGTTCTGAAAATCTGACCTAGCCTACACTCTCCTGATGACCTACCAGTAGTTTAAGTTATGTCTGAAAAAACACACATGCTATAATTTTTTACATAAATATGCACATGGCAAAAAAAAAACAGTTGTTACCCATGGGCACAAAAAATAGCATAACGAACCACTAGATAACGTGCTAATATATGCACGTTTAGTACATGCTATTTTTTGTGCCCATGGGTAACACATTTGGTCAAGATATGCAAGCACTGTCTTCAAAGAAAAAAAAAAACATGGGTAGCAAATCTTTCAAGGGCTTTTTATACTATGTTTTTTTTTTATACTAAGGCATAGATAACCTGGGATTTGATGTTATTGACCTTCAAGACTCTGTTGATGTAACTGAGAAGGGTGATTAGGGGTTTGCTACAGCAGTGACTGATTGAGAGGAACACAAGTATGAAGTAAACATCCTGTGAAAGTTAGAAGCCACATAAAAAAGAGAGAAAGGAAGAGGACTCAGCCAGTTTGTTAGGGAACGTAACTGTCTATAATGTGTTCCAAAACCTGAGCTGCCCGTGTAGTCGGAGTATTAAAGCATTATTTGTGCTTCTGACAATTATGCTGCTAAGATACCTTGTTTTGATTAAATTGTAATTTAAATTAAATTGTCAGTGGCTCATGGTGGGTAAAGTGAGAGAATTTTGTGTGTGTCTGTCTGTCTGTCTACAGTCAAACCAAAAATTATTCAGATATTTTTGATATATATTTTTACTAGTGGATGCAGGACACTATAGTTCATTTATGTAAGTGAGGATAGCAAAATGACATATTATACCCAAAAAATTTTCATACAGTGGACTACCAGTAAAACTGATAAAAAATTTGGATAATATCACACACACAGCACCCAATGTTAAAACACACAAAATCACATTGTTTTTCAACATTTAAACAAACACTAGACAAACTCGAGCCCATAGACTAACAGTTCACTTCTCAGCTCATGAGCACCAGCCTGTGCAGACCTTCCCTGACATACTGGAGGCCAGCTTTATCACCTACCAAGGGGCTCCTCACTTCCCCTGGCCGTGCCCACACTGGAAGTGTTATCTGCAGGTTTTTTTACACCTCTCTGCTGGTGTTTCACGCAAGGCCACCCTAATCTCCTACCAAGGGGCTCCTTACTTTCCTTGGCTGTTTCTCCGTCAGTGTACTCCTACTAATCTATACTACACACCATCTAATCTACACTATCACCATCACAGGTTTGACCCAGCAGGCCACGTAAACATTTTTAAATCAATAAGCAAAAATTGATATTTTTATGCAGTAACCACGCAACTTAATTTTCTGGTAAGATTCACCTCTCGTTTTACACAATTAAGTCTTTCTTCTCTCACCTGTCTTTCTAATTGTGGAAACCTGCCAATTGATGGTCAACCCTTTATCAGAGGCAAGATATACATTTTCCAAAGACGACCAACTCTTTCTCAGAGGCAAAAAGCCTTCATGTGACATATTTATATCACCTTTTATTAATGGTCTTATTCTTTCACAGCCACCTGTTGTTTACTGAAAAAACAAACAGACTTAGCAAAAACCTGCTCAGTGGGCCACAAGACTTTCTCAGACACATCTGACCTTTGCACTTATTATTCCTCACAGTCATGTAGGCCACGAGGCCTTCAAAACACATCTAGCTTTTATAGTTATTCAAACTATTCTACAATTGTTTTCTATAGGATAGATCAAATTTTTCATCACACCATCACTAAGCTTCCGACAACTCTTTATTTAAAAAAGATTTGAGTTACACTTTATCTTGTGTCCCATTTAGACATTCAGTTGACCATAAAGCCCAAAGTATAGTTCACTTTTTACGCGTACTTGAGGATCAGCATATAGTGCGCGACGCAAATTTCGTCATCAGAAGAGTAAGCACGTATTATACGCGCATTGCCAGAATTTTGTAACCGCGCAGGTCGCGCGTGCGCATTTAATTTGCAGTAATTCGTTTATCCACAAGGTGGCAACCATGCCCTGGGGGCGTCGATTCACAAGGTAATCAAAGACAGTGTTGGGTAAGTTACTTCAAAAAAGTAATTTATTACTAATTACATAATTAATGTTGTATTTAAAATACTTTTCTAATTACTCTGTCTGAAAAGTAATTTAATTACTCAATAAGTATCCCTATAAATCCCTATAAACCTTGACAATAGAAAGGAAACTCTTTTAATTTGTACAACTCTAGCATAAAAGAATACAAAGATGTTTACATGGGTTGTAACTCGAATGAAGTATGCTTTGCAAGGCTGTGTGTTTAACTGTGTGCGTACACTAACGTACAGGTAAAAAAAAAAACTTTATGCTGCGTTCACGCCACCTTGTATTTACCAGAATCTTGAGATGACAACACATGATGTTGTATTTGGAGCTGTTCACGTCCTTTGACTGGGAATTATGGGTTTATATGGCACCACTATCAATGCCTAAATGAATATACGTGGTACACGTGGTACAAGTGAGAGCTTTCAGAAAACTCCCAGCTTACAAGCTGTAATTACCAGCTCTACGCGGACGTGAACAAGCCAGAATCTTGTAGCCACAGTAATTACGATATGACGTGAACGCACCTTTATAGTCAACAAAATGTCTAAAGGGGACCATCAAAATATAGTATTACCAAGATGCTTTTCTAAAAGTTTGAGTTATAATAGTGTGCAAGAGCATGATTACAAACACAACAAAGCTGTGAAAGCGGACTGGTGAGTAGAAGAGTTTACCTGTTCGGCTGACGATGTTTAATGTCCCAATCAATCTCTGTAGTACCATTTGTTAGCAACCGCCTTTTACAAGACAAGTAAAAGCTTTTTAAAAATACACAAGAGGGTATTACATATGTATTTTATATCATGGAGTAAAATGTGAAAATATCTTGAACGATAGCAGCTAATTAGCTAACCTCAGTATTAGAGCAACCGTACAACTCTCTTGCGCCTCCAAATGGCCTGTAAACAAAATGGCAGCTAAAACATTTTTTCCTAATTTTTTTAGCGTGATTCTCAGTCTGTTCGTAGAATATATTCTTGGATGCAGAGTCTCTATGTGTGGCTTGCTGTGGGGGATTCTGGATCAAGCCAATGTATTACTTTAACTGCGACAGTGAACCACTTTTTCAGCCTTCCTTCACGGCATCAACACCTCGAGGTCTAAATTAACCGTTTCCGTGAATGAAAGAGTCTGTAATACCCGGGATCCGGATAGACGTCTAATTTTCTCCTTCTTGAGTGATAATTGGGCACAAACTTTGATGTTCTCATTAGTGGACTTTGAGGTAGGATATTGTGAAGCGTTTCAGTGTAATTTCCAAATATCCTTCTTTTGCTTTAATGATGAAAAGAGCAAGATCGAACAAAATCCATGTTGTCCAGTGTGACTTGAGAATGATCAAATTGTACTTGCGCTTAATTGGAGTAAAAATACATCTTATCTTTTGTTCAAATATTATGAGACTCAGTTTTACACATTTTCTCTTTGTTTTGGTTTAAATGGAAATAATCCAGATTTTTTTATGTGATCCCAGACAGCAATTTACCATCTCTCACTCTACTGTATGTATATGAAAGTGTGATTTTGATCAAATATTTCTCTTAATATGCATTTTAATTTAGAACATCACATTTTACAAACCATATCTGACATCATAGAGGCAAAAACACAATCTCCAAGTAATCATGCAAACATTTTTGTTTTAATTTAATATTTGTGCAAATGCAAAACCAACTTTGGCAGAATAAAAACACTCAAATAATCTGGCAGAAGAATTTGTATATATGTTTTTTTTTTTTAGTTTAGAAAATGGAGCAATTCTCTTTATCAATCTGGCGGCACTTCAGGAGTTTGAGAAAAGTCTCTATCTTGTGTGCATCTTTCCTGAAGCAGTAGAGCACACTGTAGTCTCTTCTCAAAGTCTCAAGCATATTGGAAGAGACAATGTGATCGGATGTCTCTTCAGGAACCTCCAACAGTAAACCACCGTCACCCAGTATCTGACAGAGAGAGACAGACTGATTTCAAAACATGTTTCCAAATGAAGAAAAAGAGTTTTGTCTAATCATTTTCAAAACTTCATATTTACCTGTCTAATAAGAACCACTACCCCCTGCTCCAGGCTCGTTAGTTTGCTAGACATCCATTTGCTTCTGTTCAGCAGGGCACTTGAGACGTTCTCATAATTCTCAAGAGACGCCTGCAGATCTGCCAGTGGATTAGTCCAGAACTGGATCAGAATCAGGACTGAGTGAAGGATCCATTTGTCCTGGAGGGAAAATGTGTTTATCTTAGCAGAATGTTACTCTGTTACAGTGAATTTCATCAGATGCCATTAGAGGAACTCACAGATATCTGTTGGATTTCACTTTTAGACATAGTCACTGTTTTTGGAGCACACATTGTCCCGCTGGGAACATGCAGATTCGCACCTCCGAATGAAACGAGCATCTCCTCCTGAAAATAGGAATCATTCGGTAAAGTGTTCTGCTGGTTGACTGTTTAAATATTCTCATAAGGAATTTAGTGGGATTGAAGTCATTGCAAACTCCAAGAAAATGCTTTTATAAGTTTAGCTCTAGGTTCATCTCTCTGTTACTCACAAACAGCAACTTGGACTCCTCTGAGACGCGGTAAATGAGCTCTGCATGTTGAGTGGCTCGTTCCAGAAGCTTCTCCAGTGAGATGGTACAGGAAGTCCCTCCAGTCTCTTGGTCTGGACAGTCCACAGCAGACGCGATCACAGCCTGCAGTGAGCAGAGCACAAACACCACACAAACCTGGAGAACTTCAGCATGGTTAGGGGACAAAAGGAGAGAGATTCGTCAGCAGATACATTCATTAATGTTCACATTGGTTTTAGAGCCTGAACCTTTATTATAAAAGCAATTATATATTATTCGTGAGCGAGACTATAGAGTATGCATATATAGACTACTCTTTTATTTATAGCAAGATATACTTCAGTTAGTCATCAAGAAATAATATTCTTTTGAACAAATTAGCCTGAGCTACATCATTTTTTCCTATTCTGCCAGATGTAAGGACCCTGTACCTGTAGTTTTCTTCATTATTGTGGAACAAAAGAAAAGTCTTGTTGGACTCTGGTTGTGGTTCTGTCACATTTATCTATGCTTTATATACTCTACTGGCTTAATGAATTAACCAAATGAGAACAGAACTTGAACGTAGGTGATGGTAAGTTGATATTTGTGACCACATGTGTCACTTTGTTTTTATGCATCATCTCTGACTTAATAAGACATATGTCAGATGCAGAATTCAGCTGTTTCTGAGTGTTTCCTTTACAGATTTTTTGGCTGAATGTTTAATTTATATTGCATCCTGCCATATTTCATTTGAAACAACTCATCAAGTATTACACATTTTTATATGAGTAGAATGTGAGGAATAAGAAATTAACTTATTATTATTCCTCACTTTCTAAAGTGGCAGTTAGAATATTAAATGAAGGGTATAAGCAACTCTTTGTTAGAATAACTGTTACTTTGTGTGTAATTGTGTTATAATTGAGATAGGATAGAAAAGATCATTTTCACATTGGTGGACAAAAAAATTTACTAACTAACTAATCAAAATAACTTCCTCTTACAGCTACATCTCTTCTCACTGATGACGTTTTCACTGGCATGAGTGCGGGACAACCTGTCACTCACGTGACATTTCAGCAATAGCAAACCACTACTATCCAATCAAATCGTGATGGCCAAAATCAAGTCCTGCCCTGCATTTTGTCTTGTTTGAGAAGCTGTTTCACTCAGATATATGTCACAACAGGGAAAACCGTAGTGCAACTTCAGTTTAATCCCAATTTAGTCAGTGGTTAAAGGCAAAGGATCATAAATATGGAGAGAAAGCTGTGATGAACAATCTGAAAAAACCTCTGTGTTTGTAATCAATATTTCAGTGACCACAAACACAGTGTTTTAGGCTAAACGAAAGGGAAAAACTGAAAGAAACTACCGTTTTCACAAGTTGTCAAAAGTCTGCTCAATGATACATTTTGCATCATGCGGCGGTCTTTTACTGACAAATATGTGAATTTCTCGGTTCTTTGTACGTGGATTACTGATTTGACATGATCCAGGATTGTTATGTTCTTCGAAGCTCATCCCGGAGTTGTTGTCATAGCAGCAGGCATGTAAACTCAAACCTGTTAGGGAACAGGCATATTTCATGTAAAAAGGATTGGATTGCATCTTTTTAAGTGGAGGTGATACTTAAAGGCCACGTACACACTGTAAGTTTCAGGAGTGACAACCGCATTTAATGGCGAGAGTGAATCCCCTTAATTATCGTTACATGTGTGTATGGAACACGACTATCGAAACTCCGATGATTGACAGCTTGGAAACCATAGCGACGTTCTGGCGTCTCGCGTGTTTGGTATCCATTATTGTGACCAAAGTAATATTACAGTGACAAAACACTCGTTATTTTCAGCAATTTAACTAAACCAAAGTCCCTTTAAGAGACTTTAAGTGTTATTCTATAGTCTTTGACTAAACAGTCGACGGAGGCGTCGTGTTGTGTTTATGCTTGTACAGCCTGTTTCACACAGAGCGCGCTCATTCTGTGTTGCCATGATCACTCATTTTTATGCGTTTTGGCTTGTTGTTTAAGCTAAGCTCATAAAGCCACGGGTTTGTGGAGTTTTTCAAGTGAGCAAACACGAGTCGCGATATTTTGTTATCTTCAGCATAAAGCATTTAGATTTATTTTGGTTTATTATAGGCTTGATGCAGCGCCGCACAGACTAATCGGCGGCTGACTTGAAGCAGTGCATGTCGGTAAGAAATTTTGTCCGACTTGAGACAGCGCTGACGCCATGTGACTGTGACATATTGCTTCAAAGTACCGCGAGAGCGATTCGAGATCGGCCGCCTGAGTCAGCCAGTGCAGTTTCTCCAGAGGAGCTCCACGAGCTCTGATGACGACACAGCTGTTTCACGATTGGCCGGATTTACCGCATGACATCGATCACGTGTATTTCGTGTTCATTTTCACGCCTTCGGTTCCACTAATGCTCTTTTCATATAGTCGCGATGTCAGATGCAGATAACTGTCTGAAAGAAAAAAAAAAAAAAAAAAAAAGCTGTCTGCTGTGCCATCAGAAAAATGCTTTTGACCCATAAGAAACTTTAATTAATGCTGTCATGTAACAAATCTGCTTTACAGGTAGCTGCCCAAAAATGTATGCACCTCATGGGAATAAAAAGCTACACACTCCCATCAGTTATGGTTAGAAGAACTGTTCCCAAACATATAACATGCTAGAAACATAATAATGATTATAATGATCAATAATGATCTAATCATCGATTCTTAAGTATTTGCCTATTTGCCTTTTTTTTTGGTCGGGCAGTGTTTGTGTGTATATATATATATATATATATATATATATATATATATATATATATGAGCAATATCACATTCGTAGCTGTGCGATATGGCATGAGTATGTAAATAAATAAGAACAACAACGGATTGTCTGTAAAAACCCTCTTTTGTGAGGAACCCCTTATTTCCGCCAAAGATTCAAATCCAGAGGTGTAAAGTATTTGAGTAAATGTAATTAGTCACTGTACTTAAGTATCTTTTTGGCTACTTTGTAGTTGTACTGAGTATCGGCAACTTTTACTCTCTACTTGACTACATTTTTGAACAAGTAAATGTACTTTTTACTCCACTACATTTGTGATGAGTAATGCAATTAGACATTACATTTTTCATGGCACCTAACTTTTTCTGCAGCAGTTTGTTTCTGGTATAAAGAAGCAATATCGCTATCTAAGGTACTATCTTGTGCGTTTTGCCTTTACTCACCCAAACTTGTCAACAAGGCTACTTTACGTGAATGCAAGTGCATTAGCAGGTAGTTGCTGATCGCAGGTGTTTGATTTTTGAGATGAGGAAATGACTGCAGCTGGTTATGAGACTCAAACCAGCATGTACAGTAGACTTTGACTATTTAATTTTACTTAACATTGTTTTATTTATCCGCTATATTGACAAGACCTTTTTGAAGGATATTGTTTTACTTATGACCTTTTTGCGCACTTGAGCTTAACTGAGACTTGAGAGTTTGTAGACATTTAAAAGGCCTTGATTTATTGCAATATTGAGGTGTTTTGATTTCTCATCTCACAAATCAACTGTTTCTTATTTTCACCAGCATGTCTCTCAGGTGTTGAGGGACTAGTGCATCTCTGAGCCTACATTCAGTATGAGTAAAATACTTAAGTACTGTTAAAATCAGATACTTTAACCCCTGGTTTCACAGACAAGGCTTAAGCTAGTCTAAAATGTGTGTTTGAGCTGTTTTAACTGAATGTAACTCACACTGACATATCTTAAAATATGTTATTGCCATTGTTTTGTCTCAAGATGCACATCAGTAATGTTTTTTTCTAGTGAACGTTTATAAAAGCTACTTAAATGACCTAATTGAACTAAGGCCTAATCCTGGCTTAGGCTAAGCCCTGTCTGTGAAACCGGGCCTGAGACTTTTACTCAAGTTGTATTAGAATTGGTTACTTGTAACTTGTAATGGAATCATTTTCGATGTAAGGTATCTATACTTTTACTCAAGTATGGTTTTCAGGTACTCTTTACACCTCTGTTCAAATCTCATGGTACATGAGCGCTGAACGGTCGCTGACGGTCTGGAGCTCACATCTCCGAAAGTGTCTAAACATATTTTCAAATATGCACTTGGTTTACATATAAATCGCATATCAGAGGTCTAAACAACTACATTCTCGCCTAAAAAACTCTTAAAACTACATTCCTTTCATCTCATGTTCATCTGCCATGACACTGAGAATGCTGACAGCGGAGTGATTCAAACGGTGAAACGGTTCCCGTGGCGATACTGGTTGACTATCCCATGGCTGGAAAGACCTCTCAGCCAATCAGATCCGAGAACCAGAACGAATCTGTCGTCACACTTGGATGTGGGCGGGGTTGTCCACCGCAGGCTGCAGCGAGCCCTACTTGTATTGAGACAGTCTGTTAGTGATTTCGACTTAAGTGAAAGTTACATTAATACGCCATTAGATAGCAGCGAAGACTCTTTATGAGTGAGTGAGTCAGTCAGTCGCAAAGACTTTTATATTGAAATGGACTGAAGCAAGGAAACAAGGACGTTTTTACTTCAAACATCTTATGAGACGCAACTGACAAATGCATTGACTATCATGGTAATGTCTTAAATGTTATATATTAAAAAAAATACATCATGAGCTGTAAATAAAATGTTAAGTATATTGATAAATATCTTAAATAAAAAAAATGTTTCATAAGAGCAGCAGACCGTGTTCTACACTCATGACGGGGGAAGTCTGAGGTGACTCCCTCATTTTATTATTCATAGTTTACCTTTTTCATCAGGGTGTCCACTGAGCAGAAAGAAACAGAGGAGAGAAAGTCTCAAGGTCTGTGCAGGGATCAGATGTCAGACTTGTGACGTTCTTAATGTCAAAAGTGTGTCATCTTTACTTCTTTATGACGCAAGTAAGGGTGAAACCTTTGCGAATGAAAAGTGGAACAACAGCTGCTTACATGAGAAACTAAAACAACCAGATTTGGTGAGTAAAATATACTTAAAATAAGAGTGCAAAATGGCAGGGGGGCTTGCATCTTTTAAAATATATATGTATGGAATTTTATTTTTTTTTGCCCATTTTCACTCTTAGAAGAAAAGGTTCTATATAGAAACTTAAAGGGTCCTGTCAAACAGCTCGTAAACATACTTTCTTACTAGAACAAATTGAAATAACCCATTAAACATGAAAGTATTGTGCAATCATAGACATTTCTTCTTATATAGTACCTTTTAAAGAGTCAAGAACCCAGGGTAGCTGAAGCCACTAATGATTTTGTGGGGGAAAATGTTTTTTTTTTTTTAAATTGATTTACATTTATTACACAATGTATTGTGAAAATGACTGCCTGTGTTTGTTTTGCACTTAAAGACACATGGTAATATCATCTCACATTCTGTCACATCACGCAACAGTCATGACAGAATACGGCGGTTTGATCATGGTAGAGGTTCGATGAGGTGGCAGTGTTCATCGCTAATTACTTACTGTTTAGCAAATGCAGTTCACACAAATCAACTTACAGGAGACTAATTGCAATTCCAGAGTCGGGTCAAAACCTCAAGGGCACAACAGTGACAGAAGTTTCAACAAGAGTGTGAGATAACTTACTTGACTGGAGAAGTGTGACGTTCAGAAGACCAATTAGAAACACATACAATGTAAACCAGAATAAGTAGGGCTCAAAAAAATGTAAAAAACTCAAAATATTTGAGGTAATCAGTTTTTTTGAGTTAATTCAATTTAGTTAATTAACTTTTTATTTTGAGTTTCTTAATCAAATGCTTAAGTAGCCCCGCCATCTTTTGTCTTCCGGTTTGTATTTTCACAGCGATCTTATATATTTAAAGCCCGGAACACACCAAGCTGATGCCGGCGATGGCGACAAAAGCAGACTGCGTGGTTGGCTCATGTTGGCAGTGTCTGGGTCAAAAGTTGCCCTGACACACCAAACCGACGCTCGACATCTAACGGCCACGTAGCACGTCCGTTCTGTGCCTGCGTAAGAAGAAATGCCTTTCCGTACCAGCAGGTGGCAGTAGCTGCACAGCCAATCAGAATGATCAGATTGCCAGAATGACCGACAAGCTCCGATGGTGATTCAACAGATGAGGACCAGCTTCAGCCAATGGTGCGAAACACACTGAGAAAACTTAGTTGGCCTACGAACAAAAACTGCCCGACGGCCGACCGTCGGCTTGCTGTGTTCCGGGCTTATGAATGAACTGCTCGTTTTAAAATCTTCCTGGTCTACTGGCATTTGTTAAGAAATCTGCTTTAAACATTACAATGCTCATGATAACTTTCATTAACTCTACAATAAGTAAATCCACTTCACCAGTTAATCCTTGGCAGCGATACCATAGAGCTACCGCAAAAACGGAACTTTAAAGACAATATTATAAAGATGGCGGTGCACTTGTTTCTATGGCGCATAAGGTCTATACTGGGGTACTAGACTTTTTCTCACTCCATATCTCTCATTGAGGATACTCAAATCAAATTAGTACTTTTTTAAGGTGAGCACATGACCAAAGCAGATAAAACGTGAGTTTATCCACTTGCCACAGATTACAGTCATTAACTGTAATTGTGCTAGTTATAAAATCAGGAGTTTTTATCATCATAAAAGTAATGCAAAACACCCAGTGACACCTCAGAATTATCAGAAATTAAGGTTTTCATCTCACCTCAGATTCTCAGGAGAAAAATACACTGAAGAAGGAGAGTGCATTTTTTTCACATTTAAATTCTTTAGGCTTGGCTGGGAGGATGTTTACTGGTAGAAATTATTCAGTAAATCTGATATTGTTATGCACGCCTTGTTTGAATGGTGTGAAATATAACACATGGTTGAATGTGGTTATTGCAGGCCTACATCCTGATAATTGCCTATGATTAGTCACATTGTATAAACACAACATCAATGTAAACAGTGCTTATATGCCCAATATTTTACAGAATGTAGTAAAAGCATTTAACAGCTGGTGACCAATGGGGCCTCAGGGTTTGCACAAAAAGTGCCACTACAACTGTGTTTTTATGCCATTTAAAGTAGGCTACTTTAAGTACACACTTAAAGGTATGCAACTTTTTTTGTGTTCGGGTCACTGA
Source organism: Elopichthys bambusa (assembly GCA_037101425.1). NCBI lineage: Eukaryota > Metazoa > Chordata > Actinopteri > Cypriniformes > Xenocyprididae > Elopichthys > Elopichthys bambusa. The sequence continues at coordinate 40,706,750 of CM074433.1, forward strand.
TGAATAAGGTTTTTAAAAGTGTAAAAAAACATGTGTTAACAATGAGATTATGTGGTTTTTATAATCAATTAACACTGCTTTTGTCATTTTTTACAAGATGGACAAAATTTGTCACCAAAAAGTCATTCGGTTTAACCAAAATTTCGGTTTTACCGAATGACACTTTTGGTTATACTGAATGACGATATTTTTAAAAAATGTTAACAGGCTGATATCTAGTTAGATTGCTCTCTAGCTAGAACAATCAAACATTTTATATTTAGTACAAGTTTTTAAAATATTACAACATTTTCCATGTTTTATAGTGGTTGTACCGAATGACCTGATGTTTCAGGAGATGCGTGTGAGCAAGTGAAAACATGTATTTTTCAAATAGTTAAGAGAGAGTTAGTTACTTTGCTTCACGACCATGTGGTCCTTTGCAGGTGTCTGAATGATGGCACATCCTATCACATGATACTGATAGCATGACTTGATCCAAAATGGTCCCTTTATATTGGTTACTCCGAATGACATCATATTATTTTTCCATTCTTTCTCATAACAAAGTAATGCACATAATTTTAATACCATTTTGCACTATGTTGATATATGATGTTATAAAATCATGCCAGGATAAAAAATATATACATTTATTACATTTTAAGATATTTTAATCACAAATGAAGGCCTTTGGACAGTTAAACTGAATGACCTTTTGACACTTCAAAATCTTTAAAATACTTTTATATGTAGAAAATATAATTAAAATCTTTTGGATTTGATAAAAGAGATCTAGTTGTTCTACCTTACATACTTTGAATGTCATATCTTTGTTTTTTATTATTAAGGCCTTTGGACAAAAAAAAATGACCTGTCATTGATCCGTTCAAAATTAACAAAATTTAAAGAATGAGTCAATACATCATCAGTCCTTCTTCCGAAATGTGTTTTTGTCTTATCCTGATTCACTAGGCTATATATGGTGAACCTGTGTAAGTGTTTACACCGATCAGGCATAACATTATGACCACTAACAGGTGAAATGAATAACACTTATTATCTCTTCATCACGCCACCTGTTAGTGGGTGGGATTTGAGCGAGTTTGACAAGGGCCAAATTGTGATGGCTAGACGACTGGGTCAGAGAATCTCAAAAACGGCAGCTCTTGTGGGGTGTTCCCAGTTTGCAGTGGTCAGTATCTATCAAAAGTGGTCCAAGGAAGGAACAGTGGTGAACCAGCGACAGGGTCATGGGTGGCCGAGGCTCACTGATGCACGTGGGGAGCGAAGGCTGGCCCGTGTGGCCCGATCCAACAGACGAGCTACGAGTTCAAATTGCTCAAGAAGTTAATGCTGGTTCTGCTAGAAAGGTGTCAGAATACACATGTCGCAGTTTGTTGCGTATGGGGCTACATGTGGGCATCAGAACTGGACCACAGAGCAATGGAAGAAGGCAAGCCGGCGTGGCAGTGTGATGCTTTGAGCAAAGTTCTGCTGGGAAACCTTGGGTCCTGCCATCTATGTGGAAGTTATTTTGACACATACCACCTACCTAAGCATTGTTGCAGACCATGTACACCCTTTCATGGAAACGATATTCCCTGGTGGCTGTGGCCTCTTTCAGCAGGATGATGTGCCCTGCCACAAAGCAGGAACACAAGGAGCACAACAACAAGTTTGAGGTGTTGACTTGGCCTCCAAATTCCCCAGATCTCAATCCAATCGAGCATCTGTGCGATGTGCTGAACAAGCAAGTCCGATCCATGGCCCCATCTCGCAACTTACAGGACTTAAAGGATCTGCTACTAACATCTTGGTGCCAGATACCACAGCACACCTTCAGGGGTCTAGTGGAGTCCATGCCTCGATGGGTCAGGGCTGTTTTGGCAGCAAAAGGGGGACCAACACAATATTAGGGAGGTGGTCATAATGTTATGCCTGATTGGCGTATATTTAGACCTGTCGGGATCATTTTGCAGGAAATTGCGACGCATACATGCGTCACTCGCCTGTGTGCATCGTCATATCTTTAAATAGAGAAAAGTTGCTCCGACTACTTAGACGCATTTGTTGGAATGCCATAGGTTAGTTGTCACAACGAGTGAGAAAGACTGACATGGAAGCGCGTTAAATCTCAAACCTCTGGGGAATCACATTTACAGGAAAAAAAAAAGAAAAAAAAAGTCTGCTGGCAAAAAGACAAAGCATCAGAGGTAGAAATAAAAAGAGAATCAACACTGGCTTTTCGGAGATGGCGAGAACAGGGATTTGAAATGTAAAAGTGTCAAAAAAGCTAGTGTGAATTTTCTGTTTCAGCCATGATTGTCTCAGGTGTGTCTTGTTAATTAGTCTTGTTAAGTTTTGGTTTTGTGTGTGTATACAGCTCTCCTGTTTCTCATGCCTTATTAAAGGCTGAATGTTGGTCCTAAACTGCTGCTTTCTATGTTTATAATATTGTGTGTGTGTGTTGTTATATGTATATATACATTTTTTTTTTTTTTAGCATAATGGTATGGTCTCTAATTTTCTAGATATAGGTTTGAACCTTTAAACCAGGCAAAAAATATTAAGTTTGATATTTTAGGAAACAAACAAATCAATAAAAGAAGAACCAATACTGCACATTCTAAAGTGAATTTCTTAGTTCTTCCACTAGGTGTCAGTAAAGGTCTGGGAGACTCTTGACAGATGGACCCTATTCATCAGTTCCATCACCGAGGGGCTCGGGTTCATTTGTGCAGAGGAGAGATGTCACGATAACAAAGACAGATTGTGAAATGATACACTCTATCAATCAGACATAGAAAGAACGAAAACAAATCAACTGCAGTTTAATGAAGAATGAAACGGAGGAAAATGAAAGTGCGAATGGAAATGTGTGATTACCTGTTGTAGGCTACTCTCGTCTGCTCTTGCTCTCTTTTAATTGAGAGAAGGGAATGAGCTTTACAAATTCATTACTTTCAGTACATCTCACAGACACACACTTTGGATCTATTTGCTATTGATGGGAGTTCGTTTGCCAAATCAAATCAGACTCATTTGTGGTTTGAGCAAGACCTTGAAGGCCCTGCGGAGTAAAAAAACAACCAACAACAACAGTTTTTGATTGGTGGTGGGCATCAGAACAACATAAATGTGGGTTTACATGGCCACTGGGTTTGTGTACATTAGCCAATGGGAGAAAGTTCCTTTCCTTTGATTTGTGCTTCAGATGTTGAATGGGGATAATCTGTTTCCCTCTCGCAGGTTAATTTCCCGCTCCGCTCTCGTTCGGTTTTCAAATAATACGCAGGTGAATCAAAGCCACGAGACAGATAATGATGGCAGAACAATTTGAGAGGATAATGTTCTCCCGAGAAGACCCACGGAAAACTCGCCGAGCACCTCTTGAAATAATTGGTCATCTCGAAAGAGTAATCTCACGCCCCCGGCCCGGGTCTCTTTTACCGAGTTGGGAGATTTTATAGCTCTGCCATACTTATGAGCTATCTTCCTCTGATCAGTGTTTGCTCGGCGGCGCTGTCAGATAAAGGACTCGCTGGCAAACAGCTTGAAGCTGCGCACTGACATGATCTAGTCGTTTCATTCTCGACTAATGCCCGCGCGACACTGTTCCGGTCCCCGAACCCTTAAGAGAGCATACGGCACCGGAAATGATTGCCATCTCGTTATTGTCAGGCATATAACAAACAGAACAAACATGCTCTCTGCTGTCCGATAGCACCGCTGGAAGTCGGCTTCATTGTTTTTGCAACGGCACGGAGGTCATCGCCTGAGGAGACCAAAGGCTTCTGTAGTCAAGTGCTCGGGTTTCCAGCGAGACTCCACTCTCGCGCGGCTTCTCGCTGACTGAACCCTGCTGGTCTGTAGCCAGCTGGCTAATAGAGAACTTTATTCATTCAAATGTGTGACTTATAATTAAAACATGAGCACACGAATGGATTCATAGCGCCGCTTACGAGGATGGAAATAAACAGCTGTAAATTCTGCTCTCGTCGGCCTTCAATGAAGCCCATGGCGAAGCGCTCGAACGAACCTGTGAAGTAAACAGTTAAATATTCACCGCACACCTGACAGCACAAAAGCCACATAGAGAAATATCCATTAATTATCCCAATTCATCAAGTTAATAGGCTGTGTTTGAATAATAGTCTGAGTATAAAAAAGAGCAATGGTTTTACCTCATTAGGCTCTTTAATACTCTCTCTCACAAAGAGAACATCAGCACGCAGCAACCATCATCACACGCGGTGATGATGGGATATGGATTTTTTTTTCCCCAGCTGTCTATGAAATTATTGCATTAAAAAGACAGCCAAAGATCAAGAACATCGAGATCAAGAGATGGAATCTGGTTACGACTGTCGGTTTCTCTTCGCTGCGTGAACTGTTTAGAACACGCTTGTAACGTTTCGTCTCTTTATTCATCCGCGACTGATCATCTGTGGCTTTTTTCTTCTTTTTTTCCCCCCTCTCTCATCTCATTTCTAACTGTGCTTTTAAATGCAAAGGCTAGAAATTCTGAACCGTGTGAGTGGACAGAACAGAAAAAGTTGAGACTAATCTGAGAGAAGCTTCCTGAGTAAAAAAAAGAAAAAGCGATTAAAAGGTCTTTCAATAACAACACATTTGAGAAATCTCACCTGGACCCCTGAGTGCCTGTGCTCTGCGTGTTTCAGCAAATGTAATAATTGGTTTTGGTCCAGAAAGCTCTTCACTGCCATGCCTAAAATAATACTTTTATATTAGCCTGTTAGAATGGGAGAGAAAATGGCAGAAGAACAGTTCTTGCATTTATGCATACACTGAACTCTCTAAAATTCCAAAAAGACATCTAGCTTATTACCGTAGATCTTCTGTATTATCCAAAAGTGTGTCTGACTACACTGTCAAAACATTTGGAATGCAGTTGTGCATGTATGCGGTGGGTTTAAAGACTCAATTTACTTCCCCCCGTTAGTCTCTGCTGTCGTTTTTGCATTGTGTAGTCTAGGATATCTGGTGTCTCAAGACCAAAGGCCCGATTAAATCTGTTGATGCTCCACTGGTCCATGTGTTGTGTTTGGATCAAGTTAATCTGGAGGCCTTTGAAAATATTTGCTGTGTTTATTTTCAAGGTTATCATGTGTGCACATCCCTTGTTCCATTAGCGTTTAGTTTTCATCTGCTGCCTGTCACGTATTAGTGTTTTATCCTCTCCATCCGGCGTCTGAAAGATAAGATCAAGGTAAAGTTGTGTGAACATCATACAACACAGTTTGTCTCCTATAATGCTTGATTAAATCTTAACAGTCAGTTGGCAAACTAACATTCAGCACCCTCAAAAAGTGTTTGGACACTTAAGTCGCACTTAAAAATGTCTGAATGTCATGTCATTGAATAACAAAATATCAAACCAGCAGGTGTTTATTTTAAAGAAAGATAACCCAAGCATACTTTTCAAGCAAAATATTTCACTAAAATAATTTTGTTAAAGGTGGGGTAAGTATAATTTCAAAAACACTGTTTGGAAGTCAGGCCGACACCAACATATAAATGTGTTACCAATCAGCATCAGGGGGCGTATAACGGTCAAGGAGAGAGAACGAACAAGAGGGTGATTTGAAAAAAGGGAGATTTGCGTGTCCTGGTTATAATTTCTTATTTCTCTAGATTTAAACTTTCTTGGAAACATCTGGGATAAAATATGTACACAAGTCAACAAAATATATAACATTGTTCTAGTGGTTTTTGGATATTTAAATCCAAAAATCTTACATATTGTGCATTTAACCAAAGACTACCATTTACATCTGTAAAATACAATTCACAAAATTGATATAGTTTCAAGCAAGGAAACAGTGGCTCATCACAGAGCACAAGTGAATTCCGATCCTGCTATCAGATATATTTTTTTCTTAACTGTAATTACAATAAGAGACATGAGTTCACTGTTCATCACTTTGATGATTTCTTGTTATCAGATATTGTTCCTTAATTGGGTTGGTTCACCCAAAAATGTCTGTCATTTATTACTCACCCTCATGTCGTTTTTTAAACATGTAAGAACTTCATTCATCTTCGGAACACAAATTAAGATATTTTTGATGAAATCTGAGAGCTTTTTTTTTTAATGTTTCATAGAAAGAAACAAAATGACCACATTCAAGACCCAGAAAGGTTGTAGAGCCATTGTTAAAACAGTCGACGTGACTGCAGTGGCTCAAGCTTAATGTTAAGAAGCGATGAGAATACTTTTTGTGCGCAAAAACAAAACAAAAATAGCAACTTAATTCAACAATCTCTTCTGTTCCCTGTCATTATCCTTATGCAGGTGACTCAGTTAGCACAGTGAAGGCTTCTATGTTTACGTCTGAATGCCGGCTCAGTATTGGCCAAAGCACGACTCACGCGTGTGATGCTGACGCAGGAGCTGGCCAATAATGAGTCGGCGTTCTGATGTAGAACCTGAAGGTGCTGCACTGTGTTTACTACGTCAACAGCATAGGAGAATGACAGGGAAGAGACAAAATTGTTGAATAAAGTTGCCATTTTTGTTTTGTTTTTGCACACAAAAAGTATTACTGTCGCTTCCTAACATTAAGGTTGAACCACTGTAGTCACGTCGACTGTTTTACCAAATGTCTTTAGTACCTTTCTGGACCTTGAAAGTGGTAATTTCGTTGCTTTCTATGGGAGATTTAAAAAAAGCTCTCAGATTTAATCAAAAATATCTTAATTTGTGTTCTGAAGATGAACGAAGGTCTTACGGGTGTGGAACGACAAAAGGGTGAGTAATTAATGACAGAAATTTCATTTTTGGGTGAACTAACTCTTTAACTGTAAAATATACGAGACATGATTTCACTATTCATTACTATAATGATTTCTTGTTGCTAGATGTTGTTATTTAGCACTGAAACCACTTTAGCTTAACTTGTTGACTGTCATGCTTGATTTTCAGTGTCAATTTGTTCAACAAACAATGGCCTTTGGCTGTAGAAGCAACATGGTAGGTGGTGTAACTGGTTTGTGTCAATTGGTGTAACCAGTATTTTTTATATACAGAAAAATTAATGTGGAATAAAAGTCTAGTTTAGTGTAATAAACATTTTTTCTTAACAATTTTTACATAATTTGTCAAAGATTATGTCCCACCAAATATTGCAAAAACCATTCAAATTTACATTTAGAGATAATTATTTTTCGTTTGATATTTTAAAATGAAGTATTTATTTCTATGAGTACGCTTACATGCCATCTAGGTGGATAAAATATTTAATATTTCTCATTCTTTGGTGGTTACACCATTTGACATTTTCAGGTACATTAATTCTTAACTTTCGTAAAATTTTTTTGCAAATGTCATTTTTATTAACATAAAATCAACATAAATACACTATAGCGTTCCCACGGGTCATGGGATTTCTGGAATATCATGGAATTTTAAAAGGAATTCTATATTTTTTTGTCCATGTCATGGAATATCAGGGATTTTTGTTTGTCTCTTTAAATTGTGGTTTCCATTTATCAAAATGTAATTTTTCTATAGCGCATTTTCTTATTGCGTTGTTTCGCGTATTGTTATGATTAGGCTATTTTTCAGAGGCATTTTATTCCCTTCCCGCTCGTCAACTTAAGTCAAATGCAATAACCTGTACCTGTTAACTAAGGCAAACATGACCAATTCAAAGACTGTCCCAACCAGCCGCGACACGACGAAGGATTCTATTTTTGAAATGGTTTCTATATTTCTGGGATTTTGCTAATAGTTCAGGTCATAGAGAGGGAACAAGGACATAAATGCACAAAGAAAAGTATTTATTACTTACAGTTTGAACATTCTTGTTTCCTTTTATTTCTTTTCTAACTCTGAGGTAAATTATCCATTGTTGCTCTCATAGTGGCTATTATCATGACTTTATCAAAAGAAGCAAAAATTCAAACTCAAACCATTTTAATATTAAGCAAAGTGTATTTCATGACAAGGATTGTATCAATCACTGAGTATGTATTTTGAATAATGTTTTATGGTTTAATTTTGTTTAGTTTAATTTCGTTTGGTTTTCGTGTTTAGCTGCGAACAGAGCCCGCCCATACGCTGTTATGATTGGCTTGATTTTGTCATCTTGTAGCTTTGTCAAGTCTGGTTAGGACATGGTAACCTAAAAAAGAAAAAAGGACACGGTAAGCCGCCTTTTCACTGCACTATTGTCGCATTACGCCCCCTAGTGGCAGTCGCACAGAATCTTCAAATTGATCATGCGTAGCCGTTACCTTTGTTTATTCACCATGGTAGTATGAATAAATATGAATAAATTAATAAATGCACATTGGATAAACTACCAACATTACTTCTGAAGAAAAAATTTTATGGGACTTTATTTAATAATTATTAATTATTTATTACAGACTTAAATATTCATAACCATTTACAGAAATAGCCTAGTGTCAAACAGTCTAAAACAGTCTGCAAAAACTAAATGTGAAGAAATCAAAAGACTGAATGATGAACTTGATGAGAAACAGAAAATCCTCTAAAGCGTTTAACGCCTGAAAGCATAAAAACTATAAATACATTTCTGTAGAAATAGTAGGCCTACAGAAAAATATCAAAGTGCATTTAACGGGCAAAAGCACACCAAAAAAAAAAAAAATTAGTGTGTATAAGTGTTTAGCTTAGTTTTTGTAAGGTAGGGAGCGTGACAATGGAGTTGGAGATCCACGTGCAAGCTTTATATACAGGAGAGCGTAGTAGTACAGGCAGTAGGTCAAACACCAGCAAACAGAAACAGGAAGGCAAGGCAAAAGAGTAATCCAAAAATAGGCAATGGTCAAGGCAGACAGCAAACGATCATCAAACAAGGAAACAGTCCAGGGTCAAAACACAGGCAAGGCTAGGCAAAGATAAGGAACACAGAGAACAAGATAGAACAAAGGCTAAACAATACTCAGCAATGTGTGTGTGTTTGAGTGCAGCTTATAAAGTGTCACTGATGGGAAACAGGTGTGAGTGTGTGATTGGTTCCTAGCTGGGGAATTGTGGGAAATGGAGTCCATATGACAACAATAGAACACAGACATAGGGCACATGTAACAGTTTTGTAATTGATGGATTTAAAATACTGTCTGTGGCTGATTTTTGTCAACTCAGTGCTCAGCACAACAGCAGTCTGTTTTTCCCGTTCATTATAGGTAATGGAAATTCAGCTTTTTAGTCAGTGAAAAGTCAGGGAATTTGACATTTGGCTTAGAGTGGGGACACCTAACACTATATACTGTCACAGTCACCAGCACCGGCATATAATATAAAATATATAATATAAAATTAAATTATATGAGTGGTCTACATAAATTTACTTTCACTTGAGTAATATTTTATTATACGTATCTGTACTATAATTTAAGTACTTGATTTGTGTACTTTGTCCACCACTGCCATCCTCACCACAGTGTCCGGTCTCGTATGTCTATTGTGTTGTGTTCATGCCTGTTCCTGTATCTCCCGTTGGATTGCCAAGTAAAGACTTATCTGAGTATTTTTTTAAATTTTTTTTAAAAAATTTTATGAGGAGTACATACAACCTGTCTCAGAACAGTTTTTCCAGCTTAACTCATGACATACTAACTAGGAGCAGTAAACCTCTTCATCTAGAGACTTAAAAAAAAACAAGTCCATCTGCTCAGTCTTACACCTTTCTTGCTAAAGCACTTTCTCCCTCTCACTATTTTTCTTGAGTTTTTCTTGTCCTGGTAGTTTTGCCAGGTTCTGTGATTTGCATCTGTTCTCTGAGCTGTACCCCAGGCTGCTCCGCTGCTCTCATTAGAAAACGCCCTACTGCGACTGACGCACGGTGAGTCAGTGTCTGTAGTGATCCACAGCATTTAACTTCAGCTAGCCACGGCACTGCTGATCACGCTGTGAATTTATAGATCTGCACACATAGAACAATAAAATGATTGACAAACAGGAAAAGCATGCCAGAAAAGGTCAACCAATTTATCTGGACACTCACAAATGTGAGTTATGATACAAAATCTGATTAGATGGGCCAAAGCACATTTAAACACATTTGTTGTGCACATCAACTGAAATCTGTATTAATGCACAAAATGTAAACATTTTGCGAGTGAACGTAAAGTTTCTTGGGGGATTGCAAAAAAAGCAAGAGAATGTAAAAACATTGACATATAATTTTTCCTCCCATCTTATATTTTTTTGGCAGCGGCTATTTGCACTAAGTGAAAATAGCATATTTTATTAGCAATATGCTATTTACACTTGGTGAAAATAGCGATAGATTCTATTGACACCATGTAAAAATATCAGTTATTTGCAATAAGAGTAAATAGTAATTAGATCTACAACTTCCCCTATCCCTACCCAATAAACACTTTTAATATTATTAAACATTTGTTCGCAGTTTATTTCCACTATCAATATGGAGTACCGCAAGGCTCAGTACTAGGACCGCTGCTTTTCACTCTGTACATGGGAGATGTCATTAGGAAGCATGGCGTTAGTTTTCACTGTTACGCTGATGATACTCAGCTCTATATTTCTTTGCGCCCTGACGAAACTTACCAATTCACAAAATTAATGGAATGCATAGCTGATATAAAAAATGGGATGACCAGTAATTTCCTACTACTAAATTCAGAAAAAACAGAGATTCTAATTTTTGGACCAAAAACTTCTTTACGTAATAACCTAGAATACTGTCTAACAGTTGATGGCTGCTCTGTTAAGTCTTCGTCGTCAGTTAGGGACCTTTGTGCGCTCTTTGATACCAATCTCTCATTTGAAAGCCATGTTTCTAGCATCTGTAAAACCGCATTCTTCCATCTTAAAAATATATCTAAACTACGACATGCTCTCAATGACAAATGCAGATCAGTTCATGCGTTCATGACCTCAAGGCTAGATTACTGTAACGCTCTACTGGGTGGTTACCCTGACCGCTTGATAAATAAACTACAGCTCGTACAAAATGCATCAGCTATAGTTCTTACTAGACATTACATTACATTACTTTAAATGAGTCTAGCCCTCAAGGTTATGATTATCGACACAATCCTCGTCAGAAAGGCAAAGGGGGAGGTGTTGCTGTAATTTATAGTATACAGTATTTATATTTACAGTATTAGTCAAAAGTCTCTCAAATATAATTCCTTCGAAGTGATGGTACTTTACGTAACATTTGGTAAGTTGACATTTGTGTTGGCTACTGTATACAGGCCACCAGGACACCATACAGACTTTATCAAAGAATTTGCTGATTTTCTATCGGAGTTAGTACTAGCTGCAGATAAAGTCCTTGTTGTTGGTGACTTTAATATCCATGTAGATAATAAAAAAGACTCACTGGGATTGGCATTTACAGAAATTCTAAACTCTGTTGGAGTTAGACAACACGTGTCAGGACCCACTCATTGTCGTAATCATACTTTAGATCTAATATTGTCACATGGAATTGATATTGATGCCGTTGAAATTCTGCAGCAGAGTGACAACATCTTAGATCATTATCTAGTCTCGTGTATACTACATTTAGTCAAAACAGCTAAACTGCCTCCCTGCCATAAATTTGGTAGAACCATCACTTCTACCACTAAAGATTGCTTTATAAATAATCTTCCTGATCAGTTTCATCGCCTTAGCATACCAGACAGCTTAGAAGACCTCGATGTTGCAACAGAAACTATTGACTCTGTCTTTTCCAGCACATTAGACTCAGTTGCTTCTTTTGCGTTTAAAAAAGATTAAGGAAATTAATCCAACGCCGTGGTACAATGAGCACACTCGAGCCCTAACGGTAGCAGCCAGAAAAATGGAGCGCAGCTGGAAGTAAACAAAACTAGAAGTATTTCGCATTTTGTGGAGAGAGAGAATGATTGAGTACAGAAAGGCCTTAAAATCGGCTAGATCTGCCTATTTTTCAAATCTTTTAGAAGAAAATAAACACAACCCTAGGTATTTATTTGATACAGTGGCTAAATTAACAAGAAATAAAGCTTCAACTTCTGATGTTTCCAAACAGCACAGCAGTAATGACTTTATGAACTTCTTTACTTGCAAGATTGATAATATTAGAAAAAAGATTATAACCATGCAACCGTCTAATACAGTATTGTGTCAGACAGTGCATTGTAGTGTCCCTGATGAAAAATTCAATTCATTTACTGCTTTAAGAGAGGAAGAATTGTTTAAACTTGTTAAATCATCAAAATCAACAACATGTATGTTAGACCCTATACCGACTAAGCTATTGAAAGAGATGCTTCCAGAGGTCATAGATCCTCTTCTTAATATCGTATTTTCATCTTTATCACTAGGATACGTACCAAAAACTTTTAAGCTGGCTATTATTAAACCTCTTATTAAAAAACCACAACTTGATCCTAGAAAATTAGTCAATTACAGGCCGATCTCAAATCTCACAATACTTGAAAATGCAGTATCATCACAACTATGTTCCTTTTTAGAAAGAAATAGTATCTATGAGGATTTCCAGTCAGGATTTAGACCGTACCATAGTACTGAGACTGCTCTCATTAGACTTACTAATGATTTGCTCTTACCATCAGATCATGGTTGTATCTCTCTATTAGTGTTACTGGATCTTAGTGCTGCATTTGACACTATCGATCACAATATTCTTTTAAATAGACTCGAAAATTATGTTGGCATTAGTGGAATTGCATTTTCATGGTTCAAATCATACTTATCTGACCGTTATCAGTTTGTAGTAGTAAATGAGAAAAGGTAAAAGAGAGGTCATATCGATCACAAGTTGAATATGGAGTACCGCAAGGCTCAGTATTAGGACCATTGCTTTTCACTCTGTACATGCTACCCTTGGGAGATATCATTAGGAAGCATGGTGTTAGTTGATGGCTGCTCTGTTAAGTCTTCGTCGTCAGTTAGGGACCTGGGTGTGCTCTTTGATACCAATCTCTCATTTGAAAGCCATGTTTCTAGCATCTGTAAAACTGCGTTCTTCCATCTTAAAAATATATCTAAACTACGACATGCTCTCAATGACAAATGCAGATCAGTTCATGCGTTCATGACCTCAAGGCTAGATTACTGTAACACTTTACTGGGTGGTTGTTCTGCTCGCCTGATAAATAAACTACAGCTCGTACAAAATGCAGCAGCTAGAGTTCTTACTAGAACTAGGAAGTATGACCATATTAGCCCGGTTCTTTCAACACTGCATTGGCTTCCTGTTAAACATCGTATAGATTTTAAAATCTTGCTAATTACTTACAAAGCACTAAATGGTTTAGCTCCCCAGTACCTGAGCGAGCTATTAATGCATTATAATCCTTCGCGTCTATTGCGATCTCAGAATTCAGGCCAGTTGATAATACCTAGAATATCAAAATCAACTACAGGCGGTAGATCCTTCTCCTATTTGGCACCTAAACTCTGGAACAATCTTCCTAGCATTGTTCAGGAAGCAGACATACTTTGTCAGTTTCAATCTAAACTTAAAAAAAACCGCATCTCTTTAACTTGGCATACACATAACACATTATCAATTTATTTTTTCAAATCCGTTAAAGGATTATTAATCTGCATAAATTAGGTCAGCCGGAACCGGGAACACTTCCCATAACACCAGATGTACTTGTTACATCAGAAGAAGAATGGCATATTAGTCTCTCTGTTTATCCCGAGGTTTACCGTAGTCAGCCGAATCCGGGTTTATCCAGGTGAGATTGAGGACCTGCGCCTTGACATGACCACAACGCAGCCCTGAAGTGTCAGCAGAGATTGAGTCAACTAGATCATCCACTGTGAAGTCCTCATCGACACGACAGCCAGTGGCACAGTTCCTCAATAAACTGTCCATACCGGCGTGATGAATACAATCCTCAACTGGATGGAACTGGAATAAATACTTTGACTATTAGAATATTATTTTCATTTTTATTGAAAATAAATGCGAGTTTGGCAAAAGGCGGATTCAAACCCGCCTCGGTTGCGTTAAAAGCCAGATCTGCGAGCTTTATTTGCTACTGCTGCACCGCTGAAGATGTTGTATTCTGCATGTCTTTTTTAAAACTTGTGTGGCCCAACCAGACATTGGTGGGCGGAGTTAGTGTAAATAGCGTTTCCCGACAAGGGATGCTATTTGCAGTTAGTGTAAATAGACATTTTTTTCCATCACCATGTTATGGAAGCTTGTTTCCACCATGGAATAAAAAAAAGGATAATTGCGACTTTTTATCTCACAATTCTAACTTTTTTCTTACAATTGCATGATATAAAGTCACAGTTGTGAGTTATAAAGTCAGAATTGCAAGATATAAACAAGATATAAGCGTGTTATTTTCTTATTAACTTATTTTCTCAGAATTGTGATATAAACTTGTAATTGCGAGTTATAGTCCAATTCTGAGGAAAAAGTCAGTCTTTTCTCAGAATTGCGAGTTTATATCTCACAATTCTGACTTTATAACTCGCAATTGCATGTTATTAAGTCAGAATTGCGAAATATAAACTCAATTCTGATTAATATCGCGCAATTTTGACTTCATATCACGCAATTCTGACTTTAAAACTCGCAATTCTGATTATTAAAAAAAAAAAAATCTGAATTGTGAGATAAAAAGTCGCAATTACCTTTTTTATTTTTTATTCAGTGGCGGAAACAAGCTTCCATACCATGTCCCTTTTAGGGCTCTGTAAGATAAAATCACTTCCACATCTGGCCTTGAATGGCTTAAGTATGATATGGATAAAATTTTACCTTTATCAGTTTTAAAATCTACATTTTTCAATGTTAAAACACTCTTATATCCAGGTTTAATACCTCATCAGTAGGTTGATTCCCATGTAACAGTAAACAACTGAAATTTGCATAGCAACAACCAGTAGCGTGAGTAGGGCGGGGTTATCTTTTTTGTTCAACTAATGGCAGACAACCTGTTTGAAAGCAGTCTTTATTTTTGTGATTCCATTTGGCAGTTATGACACTTTATACCTTATACCTTTATACCTTCACACCTTAATAGAGCATAACAGAGTGACGCATTATTCAGGATTTTCAGTGCTTTCAGCGTCAACACAACAGAAGCCTGCGTCATGGAATCGGCCCGCCGTCTGCCTTTTCGATCACATGATCTGAGCCTTTCCGAAGGGCTGCAGAGATGGAGCGGCTCTTCAATTCCAACTCCGCTCTCCTCTCAGCTTTCAAGCCGCTCAGCTAATTCCTTCACTAAGCTGCACCTACCCTGAGGAGGCACTGAAGTATTCAATACTCAGTCAATCCATTAGGAACTGAAGCAGCTGCCTCAGCTCCAGCCGAGAAGAGATTCAATTTCCATGGAGCTGAAGAGAAGCCTGAAACCTCTGAATGAATACAATAACAAATTCCATGAAATTAATAATTAAAGACAGAGAAAGACTGCGGGGACCAGGGTGAGTCGATAGGAAGAATAAAACCATATCCCCGTTTCAGATATACACAGAAGCCTGCAGCTCTTAGAAAAGCCTGAACGGGGGAAAAGAAAACACCATTTGAAAGCCTTGTGGCATTTTCTGTTCCTTAGGCCTCCCTTCATCTCTATCTGTGCTGTTCCTCTCATTGCCTGTTTGAAATAAAACCTTAAAAATAAGTTTAAACTCAAATGTCTGTTATTCACCTGTCTGACTGTCAGGTTATGGGCCTGTGCTACATAAAACTTAATTTGTTTTTCTGTCACAGCTAGATTTAAAAATTGTATTTTTTTCTGCCAGGTCGTCATGCACCGTTTATTTATTGGTTTTTAGGGGGCAGTTCTGTGGTCACCTGATGCACTAGGGGGGCGATAAATCATGACCAAAAAACAACATTTCCTAAAAACTTAGTAGTGGTACAAACAAAAACATCTTTTTTGTATTCCTTCTTTTTTCATTTTTTTTTTTTTTAAACCTTTAAAAAAACATTTTAAATGTATACACTACCAGTCAAAAGTTCGAAATAATTAAAGCTGCTGTCCGTAACTTTTTTTGGTTAAAAATTATCCAAGTATATAATCAGCCAGTGTTCAAAACTATTTCCTAACCTTAGCCCGATTCACAACGGTAAGCTTATAATAATGTTTTATAATTCGGGTGGTACTGGTGGGTTTCCGTGGGAAATATGAGCATGCAGCCGTTCATCTTTGCAACATAGTCACGTTTGTAAACAGAAAGAAGGAGTCCCAGCTAGTAGCTATATGTGAGGATGCTGCTGGTAGCGGATCATTTATAGCGTTTTCTCACAGCAGCTGGAATAATTAAATGTATCATTTTGATTGTGGATTGTAATCCAGAAAGGTCCAAATGACAATCATCAGTGACAACTGGAGATTCACCCGTAGTCAAAAGCAAAAGATGTCAGACTGCGGAGTGGCTACAGAAATTGAAATCTACATCTACATTCTGTCATTAATTACTCAATCTCATGTCGTTCCACACCCATAAGACCTTCATTCGTCTTTGGAACACAAATTAAGATATTTTTAATAAAATCCGATGGCTCAGTGAGGCCTCCATTGCCAGCAAGATAATTAACACTTTCAGATGCAGAAACATTTAAAACAGTTCATGTGACTACAGTGATTCAACCTTAATGTTATGAAGCAACGAGAATACTTTTTGTGCGCCAAAAAAAAAAAAAAAATGACTTTATTCAACAATATCTAATGAAGGCCTTTTTAAAACACTGCTTCATGAAGCTTTACAAATCTTTTGTTTCGAATCAGTGGTTCGGAGTGTGTATCAAACTGCCAAAGTCATGCCCCCCAGTGGTGAACCACTGAAATTTCGAAACGCTTATGACGTAACGAAGCCTTGTTTACTGAAATCGTGTGACTTTGCCTCACTGAGCCATCAGTTTTTATCAAAAATATCTTAATTTGTGTTCTGAAGATGAACGAAGGTCTTACGGTGTGGAACGACATGAGGGTGAGTAATTAATGACAGAAATGTCATTTTTGGGTGAACTAAGCCTTTAAATTGATCAAAAGTAACAACAAATTTTGTTTTACTATAATGTTTTACTTTTCAAATAAATGCTGTTTATTGAATTTGTTTCATCAAAGAATCATGAAAAAAATTGTTTCCACAAAAACAGTTTTCAACATTGATAATAATAAGAACCATTGTTAATATACCAATAATACCAATATAATAATTGATAACAACTGAGCAGCAAATCAGCATATTAGAATGATTTTTGAAGGATCATGTGACACTGAAGACCATCACAGGAATAAATTACATTTTAAATATAATAAAATAGAACAAGTTATTTTACATTTTTAATAGTATTTTACAATATTAATGTCTTTACTGTAAATAAATGCAACTTTGGTGAGCATAAATTACTTTTTTCAAAAACATTAAAAAGTCTTATGTATTCTAAACTCTTGACTGGTAGTGTAAATATTTATGTATATTTTATATACATTTGGCTTTGTTGGTTTAAAGGGGGTTTGTGCGAGAAACCAAACAGTACTTATATAATTTTTTACCTCTAATACACCATGTCCAGCTGCCTTGAGCGCGCGCACGGGATCCGGTGCGTGAGGTGTGTACATGCTCTGGCGTAGTTTACGCAAGCGCCGGAAGTGATCTCTCGCGCATATACGTCACTCATTGTTTACACAGTGCACAAACAATTCAGGTATGACAGCTAATCAAAATGGTATTTACTTGTGCTTATCTAGATTGTTCAAACTGACTTAAAACTAAAAGATTACGTTCTCTTGCGCCAACTCATTCGGGAGTAGTGACTTTCCATGTATTCCCAACTTCTGAGCCTGCTCGCCTGAAGTTATGGTTGATTGCTCTTCAGCTGGGTCAACACACCCATTAACGTACTAAAGTTGCTGAGGGTCTGCAGCGATCATTTTTCCCCCTGATGATTTTACATACCCAGGAGAGGATCACGTACGACTTAAACCATGGTTTATGGTTTTTCCACATCCAAATGAGGTATGTGAACAAGATCTTTGTGTGTGTCCTTTTTATTTGTAAAGCTGCCCTTATGAAAAGTAACAAAATAAAATGAAGTTTTAATGTAATAAAACCATGTTTTTTAGTGGTTTACTTCCATTTGGATAACAACGGTTGTACTACAGGTACAATGTTTAAACTACGCCAGAGCGTGTACAAACCTCACGCACCAGATGCCGTGCGCACGCTCAATGTATTAGAGGTAAAAAATTATATAAAAACTGTTCGGTTTCTTGCACAAACTGATCGTTTTGTGTCTTAGGACATCAATGTATCGTCACGAGCTGCAGGGTTTAATTTGGATTTGTCTGTGCATGTTTTTTTTTACTCTTATAGATTTTGTTACCATTGACATGCATTATACGACTAAAAGACTGCAACGGTTGGAGTTAAAAATCATCATTTGTGTTCTACTGAAGAAACAAAGTCATCTACATCTTGGATGCCCTGGGGGTAGGCAGATAAGCATCAAATTTTCATTTTTGGGTGAACTATCCCTTTAAATCAGTTTTTTAAAGAAACTCTTTTAGATTAATAAGAGGGTAAATTGGGAGAACAGGAAGGTAAGCCACAACCTATTTATAACAGGCTGTTCCAGGTAAATTGCAGGCAAGTTCCAAACGACATCCGCCTGTGTTCGAATGAGAAAAAGAAAAGAAAAAACACACACAGTGGCATGATCCTGGTACAAAAGCTCGTTGTCTCGGTCTGTGCTCTCCAGGGTCTTCACGCAGAAACATTTTCTTCAGATGGGAAAGGGGCTTGTTACCCCGCCAGTACCAGCAACAATGTGTGTGTCTCTCTCGCACATGGAGGATAGAGTTCCTAATGTGAACGGTAAAAGGACAAGCAGCCTTAGGAGCACAGCCAATTAAAGCCGACAATAGAACAATACAGAAAGTCTCAAACTGCTCCAAATAGGCATAGGCCTTGCTTTCGGTGAAAACAGTGCCATCTTCTTCAAGGAGAAGTTTGAGAAGAGGAAGCTTTATTTTTTTGAGAAACTTTTTATTACCATCCAAACAGAAAGGAATCTGATTGTTTGCAACAGATCAAGGTGATTATAATTATAAACTGAGGCAACATCCTTCAAGAGTTTTATTTTTGTGCCATGAATGATTGTATTTACAAGGTGTGAGGATGTGAACATCACAATCTTGTGATTACCAGGAGGAAGTCCATAGAATTTTTTTGGCAGCATGTCAATTAAAGAGTCATGTCGGGAGTTAATTGGAGTTGATCATCATTTACACATACAAGTATAAATGTTGGAAGCTGTGAATGGAAGTATTGTTGGTGAAGGCTTGATCAGGCTTGACAGCACAAAAATGGTAATCTACACACCTAATAAGTAAACAATAAATTGCCCAACACATCATTTTATAGGGCACAACTTTCGTTTTACAGTACAGCAGTGCAAAAAATGGTCTATGACAACAAACTGTTTATACAAATGATACAAGGTATAATATTTTTTCTTCAAAACCACAGATTTGCTTAGAACTCATTTTGCGGCAAAACTAGTCACAAGAGACTAAAAAAAGACAGTAACTAGCTAACATGTTAACACTGCTAATGTGTGAATGAATGTCTTTATGAATCATGCCTTTTCTCAGTATGGATTTGATACATAGGTTTTCATCATGAACATTTTAACATTTTAAAGACATAAATCATCATAGCATTAGCTATCTTTATACTCTACCATTTAAAAGTTTAGGGTCTTTTTAAATGTTTTTGAAGTTATTGCTCACCAAGGTTGCATTTATTTGATCAAAAATGTCAACAATATTGTGAAATATTATTACAATTTAAAATGTCTGTTTTCTATTTGAATATAATTTAAAATGTAATTTAGGCTGAATTTTCAGTATCATTACGCAAGTCTTCAGTGTCACATGATCCTTCAGAAATCATTCTGATTTGCTACTTAAGAAACATTTCTCATTATTATCAATGTGCTGATTAAAATTTTTGCAGAAAAGCGATACGTTTTTTAAGGATTCTTTGATGAATAAAAAATTCATTCAACAGCATTTAGTTTTTGTGACATTATAATTGTCTTTTATCATCACATTTGATCAATTTAATGTATTTTTGTGAAATAAAAGTATTTATTATTTAAAAAAAAAATCTGAACAGATGTATATATTATCATATTAGACAGTACTGACAATAGGAAGTATGCTAGCTTGCAAAAATTGGTTTAGCTAGTCCATACATTGAAGGGTTATTTCAACCAAGAATGAAATTTCTGTCATTAATCACTCACCCTCATGTCGTTCCACACCCGTAAGACTTTTGTTCTTCTTCGGAACACAAATTCAAATATTTTTGATGAAATCTGCGAGGTTTTTTTTATCCCCTATAGAAAGCAATGAAATTACCATAATTCAAGGTCCAGAAAATTAGTAAAAACATCGTTAAAATAGTCAATGTGACTACAGTGATTCAACCCTAATGTTATGAAGCGGCGAGAATACTTTTTGTGCGCAAAAACAAAACAAAAATAACGACTTTATTCAACAATCTCTTCTCTTGCCACATTGGACTATTAGACTGATGTCTTTAATACCTTTCTGGACCTTGAATGATGGTAATTACATTGATTTCTATGGGGGATACAAAACCTTTTGGATTTCAACAAAAATATCTTGAAAAATATCTGTGTTCCGAAGATGAATGAAGGTCTTATGGGTTTGAAAGGACACAAGGGTGAGTAATTAATGACAGAAATTTTATTTTTGGGTGAACTAACCCTTTAATAACACCAAAAAAGGACAATCAAATGAAATGAGAAAGGAAAAAACGTGCACTGCAGATCGAAGTGCCAAACTTTAGAAGCTTGATTTGAAGTTGTGAGTGTGTCCTCTTTTAGAACATGTTGATTTATTCATGTATGTTTTGCACCAGGCCTGAGGCTGCAGGGAAAAGAGGCCACTGTCAGCCCTTCCTCCCATCCTGAGCCCCGCACAAACCCCAAAAACATGCTCACGCCGGCGAGCTGACAGTCATGCGTCCGTCTCCGCGGATCTCTCCAGATGCACTCACAGGGATCAAAGGCTGGCCCTTGTCACCACCGCGTGGCTCATGACAGTCATCACGGAGAAGAATAATTCAGGGGACGAAGCCCACCGGGGAAAAGGGCATCGGCACACATGTGTGTAATTCTTTTTAGCACACAAACTCAGTGTTCTCTCCTCCCCACCTGCATTTGCCCCAGGCACAGAGGCTTACAAAAACTCACCTCCCCTTCCAGCTCACATGATAAATATGAGAGGTTTGAAAACCCCGATCAGGGAGTGACAAACAGGATTACATGCTGTTTGCACCTGGTTGTCATAATTAGAGCACTGATGACAGGGGAGGAGTTAATTGAGATGAAGATCACACCGAGGCGAGTGCGATATGCACACGGCTCTGCATGAGCGCTCAACGGCTGTTTAGAGTGATAATTACTCCCTCGGTCACCTTAAACAGCATTAGCAAGCTTTTCGACAGTTAAGGCCTGAAACATACTTTACACAAGGATGTGAACACAAATGCGGCCAGGTGCATGTGCTTGAATTTGTGTCTGGTTGAGTTCTGATATCCGCCACAAGGAGTGCTATTGTGTAAACTTCTTCAATTATTAGTTTCTTTCAGCTATCAGGAGTGTGCTATGCAAGAAAGAATTCTTGAGTGTGGTTCTGTTTCAATACACCACATTTCTACTTGCATGATCAGACTTAGGCTACTTGCATTCAAATTCAAATTGCAATTCTGTTTGCTTCCTCAATTCAAATTAAGTTCATTTCTGGATGGTGCACAACCCTGTCAGCTACTTGTTGAGATCAAGTTTAAAAGGATAGTTTATCCAGAATAGAAAATTCTGTCACAATTTTCGTCGGACACTGATGGAGAGACTCAGGAAGAAGTTACAACGTTTAGAATGCAACTGGATGTTTCTGAATGGTTAGTGGATCAATTTATGTATTCAACTCATTAACTAGCATGTGCCATCATGTTTTTTTTCTTTTGTGCAAATCTAGCATTGAACTGGCCCTCGTTTGTGAAGCAGTCCGGCGTAAAATGACTTCATGGTAACAACACTCTACTACTACACCTACTTGGCCTCACCCCATTTGTTGTGTGTTCTCGGGGGCAGGGTTTATGTAAATTTTGGGGTTTGTGATGTCACTAACCCAGAAAGAAGTTCGTTGTAGTCCCTACCAGCCATTTGTTGTCCTTAAAAAGTGATTTCTGTAAAAGAACATATCTCCCTTTGCATTGAATTTTGAGCGTCGTAACTTTGCAGATGTTGTTTATGCTCAAACAGCAACATTACACACTAACTAAAGTTAAAAAAGTGAAATCATAATCAAGGACCCCTTTAAGTGATAAAAAGCAGTTGCAAACATTTGACAAAATACACTTACTTATCCCAACACCAATAAAATGACCAAAACATAAAACAATATGTAATATCTAATTAATTTATCTTACACTGGAAAGTTTTCCTCAAATTCTCATAATTTTGAGCAGAGTTCATAAACATGATGAATGATGGGATAGGCTTTAAGTCTCAAATACCACTCCAAAGCTCCTGTTGATTTGGTGTGCATTAAGGAATCTGAGCTTTGGTATTTTTTTTTGACCTGGGACAGTCTTGCGGACTTACTTCCTGTCACACACACACACTAGTGGCCAAGGTTGCAAGTGTGGTTATTGGGACAAGCCCTGCAAATGTGAAATGAATTGGCCACACCCCATCGGGAGTTGAATTGGAATGACAGGAAGAAGAATTGTTCTGTCTGTAAAGGCGCTTTTTCACCGGACTTAATACCGTGAATATTAAGTCCGGTAAATTAGGACTTCACGCGACCTTCCAGTTCCTGGTGGATTTCGTCCTCCACATATAAGCTTAATAAAGGCTGAACCTCGTTGTTGGTCCATTGATCGTATTTTTTAAACTCCATTGATGATTTGAATAGCAAACAACTCTTACTGCATGCACCACAACAGATTTTTAAAAAATGGTGGTTGAAATAAAATGCTGCGTGGAGTCAGCGAATCAAACCAAACTCAACCAATCAGCATGTTCAGTGCTCAAGTCCCACCCCAGAAAGTTCCTGAACTTTGAAAAAGTACTACCTCAAGAGCAGGGACTTTCTCAGGGGGAAATTTTTACCCAGAACTTCATTTAGACCCTGGTTCCTGTGGTCAAAACACACAGAGTACCACCTTTCTTTCTTTCTTCTGCAGAACACACACACACAAAAAAGGAAATTTTGAAGAATGTTGGAAACCAAACAACATTGAAGCCCATAGACTTTCATTGTATGGAAAGAAAACCTGAAACATTCCTCAAAATATCTACATTTTACATTTCACAAAAGAAAGAATACAGTTTTGGAATGACATAAAGGTGAGTTAATGATGACAGAATTTTTATTTTTGGGTGAACTATCCCTTTAAAGACATTTAAAGGTATCTTTATTGACCACTAGAGTTTCCACCAGAGCAACACAAGTGTGTAGAACGGGCTTCTGTGTATCTTCTTGAGGTGTTTCTTGCCTAACTCACATAAAAAAGTGTCTGGAAACAGTTCTAAGAAAGCATAAGTTATAAACATAAAGATATCACCATGATATTCTCTCTGAAATTCTAAGGCGGCACTGATGTTTAACTCCAAACCTTGTGTTTATTTTACAGAGTTCTTCACAGTTTCTCTCTCATTGACGCACAGCAATACGATCTCTCCCACAAAATTCCAAACCACATCAATATTAAACAGATCTAGTGAGTCGGGTAAATTATGTAGATTGTGTTTTGAAAGGCTGGGAACACTTCTCACATCAGTGCTGGATGAGCCGCTCCACCTGGGTGCGTTTTGATGTGAACGCGGAAAGGAGCGCTTCCATTAGCTGCGTTCACATTATTGATACACACGTTTTGAAGAGAGAACGCGGGAACAGAGGCTTTTCAGTGACTGTTTTTAGACGAAGGAGCTGCTGTTTGTACTGACGAAAGGCTTTTGTTCCCAAGCTACACAGGTTTGCACCCCACAGTCAGAAACACAATTGAAAAAATTGAACAGAAAGTCATATTTTACTAACACAACACCTAGTTCGCAACAACTTAATAAAAATAGTATGAAAATAAAGGACCTTTGCAAGCAAACTGTGTCTGGGTTTTAACTCGCAGGCTCCTGGCAAGATATTTTCTTTATCAAAGCTCCGTTTTCTCAAACATAATTGTCTTTTATGTTATGATATGTGTGAGCTATGTGCACCCAGCATTTATTTGTGCTATAGTGAGAGATCTCACATTGACATTTAGCTGCTCGTCTCCATTTTAAGAATTAATGCTGCAGTCATAAACCATATTAATATAGGTGGTTAGATCTAGCCTGGTTTTCAAAGGATGATCTATGTGCTATAAAAGGAGGCTGAAGGACATTTTTCTAATGAAGTAGGAAATATATATATGTTTTTATTGAAAAGTAATGGATTTTGTATGAAAATTAATTATCAAAGAGTCTGTTTTGATTAAAAAGCATTTAAAATGATATAGCGCAGAGCAAAATGTGAAGCCATATGCAAACACTTGATATAGCAAGACATTTATGTAACATTTAAGTGCATACTTATTCAAAATAAAAACTTTGGTGTACAATTTTCTATTTATTTCAGTGTATTTTAATTTTTCATAACATTTTGTCATCTAGAGAGGTCAGTGTGGGTCCACATTTGTCCTTTGCAACAAATCCATTCCCCATTATGGAAAACTTACAGAAAACAATTTGTCGCAGTCGAGGAATTCTGCTTCTCTTCTTTTTAAAACTGCAAATAATAGGCTAACCATTCACTTATTCGCCAGTAAAAACAGCTGAATAACCCTGAACAAACCCGAAAAAGTTGTTTGACTTAAAATATGTGATTTTTATTTGCTAAATGAATTTTAAAAATCATTACATACTTGAACAAATACCTGAAAATTAATCTTTTGTCATTGCATTCCTTGACCTCATGGATCTGAAAAAGGTTGCTGTTTAATGACAAACGGGTGGCAAAAGTGCTGCAGTGTTCTTTGTTGCTATATGAAGATTTTCAGGAGAAAATAATATCAGAAGTGTCTTTTACCTTGGGAACCTTTAGCCCCTTGTACCCTACCCCGATCAAAGCATTTTACCCCAGGTTACCCCCATTGAGACTTAGAGAGTACTGAACGTAACTTAACAGTTTCCACTGACTGTGGTTGTACGTGAATCCATTCTCAAAAACTCAATTCTATTCTTCTCTATGCTCCTTTCTGCTACACACTGCAATCCACTGAAGTCAGTAATGCAAATATAGGCTACTAAGATAAAATACTGGAATTTTACGGAAATGGGTCATACCATTGACGTTACCTGAGCAGTGGACGTAAAACCCTGCTTATTCAAGGGCGCGCATTTAATGCATGGACGGAGCAAACACATAATGTAAGTGTCTAAATGCATAAGCATAGTTCCAGTGAATGATAAATGAAATTTAACTTTATGTTGTTAAACAGAATGTTAGCAAAGAAAACTGCTGAAATAACTACAACTTTTAACAATACGAGCGCACGGTTTATCTATCAATCAGATGCACATTAAAGATGCATTTGTTACTATAGCAACAGTAGACACCCAGCGCGTTTTCTCTCTGAATCGTCGTAAAATAGGAATATGCTCCGTATAAAGAGAACAAAGCGGGTTTTAATAACTATTCCGTTAAGAAAAGTTAGTTTAGGATTAGTTGGGAAAGTGTATGATATTCTAGGGTAGTCTCTCCATGTAAGCATTATGTTTAATGTACTGGAACACTTTAATAAGGTTTTGTAACCATTAACACTGTTCTGCACTATAGTTAACATGAACTAACATTAACAATGGACAAAAGGTTGTTTTTTGCCCCCACTCTCTGACCTCCTGAAGGCCGCTGTGTAATTCGCACCCTGACTAAAACACATTGGGGGAAGCATTTCAATGATCCTAATGAATGTATATAAAAATGCAGAATCGAATCGAATCGCATTGAATTTTAATGTGAATCGCCTCAAATCGAATCGTTCTGAATTTGCACCTATGAATCGTGAATCGAATCGATTCACTGTCTACCGAAAGATTCACAGCAAGACAATGAACACTTTCAACGCCCAGAAAGCTATAAAGATGTATTTAAAACAGTTCATGTGACTACAGTCGTTCTAGTGATGGGCGATTTCAAAACATCGCTTCGTGAAGCTTCGAATCTTTTGTTTCGAATCAGTGGTTCGGAGCACGTATCAAACTGCCAAAGCCACGTGATTTCTGTAAATGAGGCTTAGTCACGTTATAAGTGTTTCAAAATTTCAATGGTTCACCACTGGGGGGTGTGACTTTGGCAGTTTGATACGCGCTCCGAACCACTGATTTTAAACAAAAGATTCATAAAGCTTCGAAGCTTCATGAAGCGGTGTTTTGAAATCCAATGTCACAATGCCAAAGTCACGCCCTCCGTTTACTGAAATCACGTGACTTTGGCAGTTTGATGCGTGCTCTGAATCACTGATTCGAAACAAAAGATTCAAAGCTTCATGAAGCAGTGTTTTGAAATCGCCCATCACTAGATATTGTTGAATAAAGTCGTTATTTTGTTTTTTGGTGCAAAAAAGTATTCTTGTCGCTTCATAACATTAAGGTTAAACCACTGTAGTCACATGAACTGTTTTAAATATGTCTTTAGTAGCTTTCTGGGCATCTGAAAGTGTTAAAGGATTAGTCCACTTTGAAATAAAATTTTCCTGATAATTTACTCACCCCCATGTCATCCAAGATGTGTATGTCTTTCTTTCTTCGGTCGAAAAGAAATTAAGGTTTTTGATGAAAACATTCCAGGATTATTCTCCTTATAGTGGACTTCAATAGACTCCACTGTTAAAGGTCAAAATGACAGTTTCAGTGCAGCTTTAAAGGGCTTTAAACGATACCAGACGAGGAATAAGGGTCTTATCTAGTAAACCGATCGGTCATTTTCTAAAAAATTCAAATGTATATGCTTTATAAACACAAATGATCGCCTTGCGAGTGCTTCCGTCTTCCATATTCTTCAAAAAGCTTACGCTGTATGTCTTACGCCTTTCCTATTCTACTTATGGAGAAAACGGATCTGGAACCGCGTTCGTTCCGTAATGCAGGCCTCACTGAGCCATCGGATTTCATCAAAAATATCTTAATTTGTGTTCCAATGATGAACGAAGGTCTTATGGGTGTGGAACGTCATGAGGGTAAGTAATTAATGACAGAATTTTCATTTTTAGGTGAACTAGGTAAAGATAATATAGCTAGAATGTTATCCTTCTTGTATTTATGTTTGGCATTCCTTAGAGGGTTGGGACCATATGGTCAGTTTGTTCCTGAACAGCTATTTATTTCCTCTCAGGTTTCAGTGACCTTTATAAAAGCTTTATTTTTTTTTTAGCTGTAAGGACAAACGGTCTAATTCATACAATTTGGTGAGGCTAAATTTAGAGAGTAATTGCTAGTGAAGGTGCTCTCATCAAGACCCACAGGTGGTTGTTTATTTCTCCCCATACGCCTGCAGCTTTTTCAGAAAAAGCATTCTGAATAAGTTCAGATCAAAGACAACAACTTTAGGTTCTTGTCAGAAAATGGTCCGCTGTGTTCGGCACGGCAGGAATGTTTGAGGATAGTATTGCTTACGTTGTGGCGGAAGGTTGGCTAGAATAGATGATGTTGCGTGTCTCTAATTGGCTTTCAATCATCGGACTATTGTGGCCTGATCCTTACTGATGTGCTTCCAGCTCTGTCTGTTTCATTTACGACTATGAATAAATGAGCAAAAAGCAAAAATTATGACATGTAATCTTCGGACGTTTTGGCAGTGCCATTTATATTTGCACTTCTGTGTTTTGAAAATGGGATTTCTTTCAGGGAGAAAATAGCATTTCTTTCTGATGCAAAATTGTCTGGAAGTCACACTGAGAAATCCAATGAATGAGAATCAAGAGTTGAGAACCATATCTTCATCGTGTTTTCTGTCTCGAGTCATTTTGCGTTAACTGGCGTATTCTGTCGAACATCCCCCCGGCTGAATTCGCATCACGCATGCGGGGTACGAGCGCGCGCACGTATAGTTCAGCACGGGACGTGCATATCACAGCGCTCGCCGCAATACTTCTGAGAAAATTAGACGTTTAGTTTTAAATGAGACACGCAATTCTGCATGATACTATTTCAAGCTCCAATGAAACTGAACCTTTGTTGCACTCTCGGCGTCTGATAGGAAAATAGTGTATCGGGTCTTGTCATTTTTCATCAAGCCTTGAGATTTTTTGATCTTTTATGAGAACGCACTGTCAGGAACAGTTTACATGACAAGAAGGTTTGAAAACACATCAATCATTCCGTTGATAAACATGGCTCATGTCATCTCCTCTTCCTGTCTGCTCTCTCCATTTATCCCACTTGTGAACGTGTCCTTATTATGTCACGTCCAATTAGTGAAACGCCTTTGGAAAATGGAGACCTCTTGATTGGTGACAGAGAAGAAAAGCTTTGGCAAACGCTGGGAATGTTGGTGTATGGATTCTGACACTGACACCCTGTGCTCCATGTCTTTGAATATCTCTTTTACAAAGCGAATGCTCATAAAATGTGTAAAATATCCCTCTAAAATGTTATTAACTCAAGCCAGCCCAATGTAAACACTCTTGAATTATAGTGGGGGAATATATATTTTTATTCCAAATCAGCTCGGAGTGTAAAAAGATAGAGGAGCACTCTGAAAATACGCATCAGTGACAATGTTATGAAATTGAGGATGACACCTCTAAAATTACCCAAACCTTTTCAGTCTGACAGCTGTAGCAGACTGGCACTTTAAAATGAACAGCTCCTGTTTTCAAAACCCAACAGCGGCTCTATCAGCACGGCCACGGATAGTTTCGCAGAGGGCCGGTTCTAATCGTAAAGGTTCAGTGTTTTTGGCAGGAGAAGGCAGGTTCCAGATAAGGCGAGGATTTATGCACAGACAAGATTAGAAATCCGCGCGGCTCTGTCACAGCACACTTCCTCCATGCAATGCAGTGATACTGAAACTAATCTTGCGGCAAACATATTGGAGATCCTGTAACACAAACCTAGATGGGAAGGAATGGGCTAATCTATCTGCATTCGCTCCATCGGACTCCACAAAGGACGACGTTTGCCGTGGCTGCATGCAGGCTGAGACGCTTTGCAGATGTGGCCTATGAATGAACCTTTTAAAAGAGGGATGATGCTCAGTCCAGTTTATGGAGATATGAGTGCAGATCAATATCTCCCGCTTAGCCAATAGCAGCTCTCATACGATTAAAAAAGGACAGGTAACCCAGAGGAAAATGGTATTGCTGTAGCTCAGGAGATTTAATGGAGATGTTTCATTGAATTATCTACAAGAAAAAAATAGAAACAAATGGTACAATTAATATTTAATTACCCAGATCATTTGGTCTTGGAAGAAGTTTTATGAGTATTGTGTGTTCATTTTAAGATATTCATATATTGGTGAATGTGATTTCACCAAGTTCAACATGTTCCTCGATCAACATCTTTGTTGATCCTGGAACAACATTCCAATCAACCAATTAAATTTGAGGGACAAGTTTACACACTGTAAAACCCGATAAATTATGGTAACTCCAACCATTTGAGGAAAACAATTGCCTTAAACCAATTAAGTTTTAAAACCAATAAGTATGAGTACTGTAAACTCATATTAATTCACTTATATTTTAGTGTCGGTTTAGTCAATTATTAGAGAAAAACCAAATATAAAGATTTTAAGTTTATTCCACTCATTCAGTTTGATTTCAGATAACAAATCTAACTAAGTCTTAACAACTATATAGCTACTTAATCGGTTTGAGGAAACCGATTACCTTAAATGGTTTAAGTTCATCGAACTCAATAAAGTTACATAAGACTTAATCTCAGCCTCAGACGTCACGCCCACGGACCGGTGGCTGATTGTCTGATGCATATGGCACACTCAACTGGAAACACTTCAGGACTTGCGAAGTCGTCATGTGGAGGAGGTCCGGGAGATGTGTCACATTCTTTAACGGTCTGCCTGGAAACAAATGTCATGACTCCAAGCCCCTCATGCAGGAAGAAAGCCGTTGTGTTTACAACTGTGACAACGAGCGCATACCAGGATCAACTACACTATATAACTCAGTAAGTTCAGAATACTCAAAACATTTAAGTATTTACATTTAACTCAATCATATTAAGTTCAACTTGCTAAAATTAAATTTTGAGTTTACGCAACTTTTTTCTATTAAGTACAGTGAGCTTTCATTATTATTTGAGTGAAACAAACTCATTTCATTTAATTAATTTCACTGTTTTACAGTGCAGTTTATGTCAAGTTTAGGCTTACAACCAGGGATAGGTGCTTCTACATCAGTGTTATTCATCATTTCCCTCTGATTTTAGGGATAAGTTATGGGCCAGGTTAGGGGTAAGTATGGTTAGGACTAAATTATCGGACTAGAATGATCCAGGAACATGTCTTGCTTGGCAAAATCGACCCCTTTGGTATATGACTATATTATTAAACTTTATTTGATTTTGGTTGGGCTGGATGAAGCTGTGTGTGTTTAATAACTCCTCTCCGCTCATTGCTAGTCTGAATTATACCACTTTGCTCTAAAATATTTAATAACATCGGTTTAAGGGCTCATTAACAAATTGGTCAATTCAGCATCCGATAAAGAGGTCCATCTGTTTTACTGAAGGCCCCATGTGGGCCGCTCTGAGATTCACAACAGAAAAAAAAGTGATGTTTATAAAATCTAAATATTATTGGTTAAAGAGACATTTTTCACACGTCACCGCCATGTCACATGTGAGTCCAATAAAATTTTTGTTCAAATAAATATTGAGGAACGTTCACCAGTGAAAGGTGTGTCTAATCTTCTAAATGACACTGTAAACATGGAAGCTGATTCCTTGCTGATCAGCCCTCCATCTGGAAACCCATCTGTACCTCCTGTTTTATGGATCTGATTCCCACTGTATCCAATACTCACATGAAGGTTAATGACTGGACAAACTGTAGCATGCTAAGGTCATGCATTAACCACAAACAGGGTCAGCAAGTGTAACCAGAGCTGTTAGCATATGGGTAAATATTGAATATGATAGGGATAGATATAGAGACAATGCTTAATGTGACCGTACACGCTAAAGACTATCTGCTGGGATTATTTATTTATTTGTCATATCTATTCTAGGGCAAAGCTATTCAGTGACATGAAGCAATTAACACTGTAATAAGATAACGTCTTTGTGAGGGAACGCTTGATTCAAGGCAATTTAGTTTGGCTTTGCTGTGGTTGTATAGTTAAAGATCCCTCATAATACATTTTAAAAAGATACTGTCAAAAAGATATAGTGTCAATGATGCTCTACTTCACACAAAATAAGAGGTACTATGATAAGAAAAGATTGATTACCCCATGCTTTAGGAATTTTTGATATTGCGTGGAGTCCTAGGGTGGAAAAGAACCATTAACCGCACCTGCTGTTGCATTACCTACATCTGTTCCTTATTACAGTGAAGCAAGACACATACTTCCACATGATGTGCCAGCTTGACGCACTAGCTCATAAACATTCCGGTTTGTTTGACGCTTTAATGACGGATCAACGATCGACCCATAATTGGACACTTCAGCTGTTTAGATCTTGCTGAAACTTCATGAAAATCAAATGCACTTTCAGAATTTCTCCATAATTTCCATGCACTTTCCACATCATGTAACTTTATAATATTAGCATGTAATTCTAATGTAATTCCAGAAAAAAATATAGTATATTGAGTTAGTGAACCTGTGTGAAACCCAACTGAATGATTTTTAGTTTTATTTATTCTGTGCAAATTAACAGCAACAAAATACACAGGGAGACGTGTTTGAATCAGTCAACAGAGAAGAATTGCTTTTTGTGTATGTGGCAATAGTTCAACATACAATACATTTTCTAATTTTCAAGAGAACAGAAGTCATGTGTGACAGGATTTATGATAGTTTCATCAACAGTTACTGACATTTCATATGTGGTTTAATTAATCAGAAATAATTCGATTGCTGACTTATGTAAATTATGAAAGGTGCAATGTACAGTAATTATTTTATATCTCTGTGCAACACAAGCTCAGTTTATGGTAAAAATATGAACATTTAGCCTAAATTAGGCTTTAATTTTTTTTATCTTATTATATTTAATTACTATGCAAATATAAAAATACATTAATTTGAAGAAACAAAAGTATTTTTGTATAGCTAAATTATGGCCATTCAACATTTTGATTTTATGATATTTTATAGGCCTACTCCCACCACTTTCATCAGAAGCTTATGCTCAGGTGGTCAGAATCTTTTACAAGATCCTTTTTCCAGTACTGTGTTTACTTTTACATCTTACATCATATGCAGTATGCAGAACTGGCTGACGCTGAAAATCGTTTCGACAAGACCTCATCTCACAATTCACCCTCATGTGGACATGCGGTTTTTGACCTTTCCAATATGGCGGATGCGCGGAACGAATCTCTTGAGTAGGGTGAACTTGAGGCAGGTATGTTTTCTCGGCGAGAAGTTAAGAAGTTAAGAGAGTTAAGAAATACCAGATTGTAAGTAAAATTTTTTATCAGTATTGGCAGAAGAAGTGTTTTAATTCTGATATGTGTTTTTATTGTTGGTAGTATATTCGGAGTTTTAATAGCACGCTGTGTAGACGCCTTGAGCCCCGTGATCTTAGTTTGACAAAACAAAAAAGTTTCTCAGTTTATCCAGAATTGTGCAGCTCTAAGTTTCTTTAACGCTTATTTATTTAATCTTTAATTTAATCTTTGTTTACATTTTATTTTTTATTTAAAATTATTTGTTGTTTGCCTTGGTTTTTTTTCTACGGTCCTTTTTTTGAAAAAAGTCAGTTTTTTTCAATAATTATCGATACTGAACAATATGAAACATTATATTGTGATACATTTTTTAGCTGTATCGCCCAACCCTACAGCACAGGCACCTCCCCCCTCAGGAGTGGACATGCCCCTTATTGCTGATTGGCTACAAGTGTGTTTTGATGCTAGGTCCATCCACTTTCAACAGCGTTCCTTAGAAACCTTTAATTTAATTTGCATATTGATGCTGAGTCTGACATTAAATGGTGTTGAATTGAAAGAGACAGTTTGAGAGCTGAGGTTGATCATTATCACAAACCTTATGAGATGGTCATAACCTAAATGTCAAATGCAGAGGTTTTGTTTCACCCTAAAGGAGTTTATTTTGTGATAATGACCAACTGAGAGTACAATTACCCCACTTATTACATGGCTACTGAATAAATCAATATGAAATTATTGTAAGAAAAAAAGAGATTGTGGCATGACCAATCAGAATCACAAATTTCACAGTGCCACATAATTGTCATATATAAAACAGCTAGTTTTTTAGTTGATTTAACCACTCTTCATTAGTATCAAAGCTCGTTTACCCATGAGCATGTTCATCAGCATGTTTTTCTGTGATGGTGGCGTTTGAATAAGGGATCTGTGGATCTGTTTCCGACTGTTTTTAGAATGAATGCACATGTTCAGATGGCACAGGGAAGATCATTCATCAGGGGTTTTGAACAACAGTACACATGGACAGCGAGGAGGCATTTATCTCCCCGGAACAACACAAACACAGAGCTGCTGCCCTCGAGACTTCAGCTGCATGCTCAAATCACCATCCCTCTTCATATTCCACTGTGTCTAATTAGCCAATTCAGTCCAGACCACATTTATAGACCCAATGGAACATACAGACACACACACTTATACACACATGCACACAAAGAATCTGTCCTGGAATTCACATGTAAATTAGATCGCAGTTCAGAGAGCTGTGTTCCTACGGTGTGGGCGTTTGACACTTTGAAGACAATCTAGTGGAAAGGACCTGGGCATATATTCGATTAAAATTATCAGATTATTGCATTTATTAACACGCAAATGCGTAATCATATTCCAAACTCGTGCTATTCACGACACAGGCAGCCATCCACCCCAGCTTGCAATGCAGATTGGGCCAGTATGTTCTCTTGAGGAGAATCACACTGATGTCTTCTGACAAGCTTCATTCCACAGGAGAGAGGGGTCTGTCACCAGGACACCATCGCCCAAACGCTTGCCTGAGGCCATCTTCCCCACTGACTCACATTCTACAAACAAGACACTAAAAATAACAGCATCGAAAAGGTAGAAAAACAGCATGAAATATCCATGAAAAAGTCCAATGTACGATTTTCTTTAGGAACTCTTTCTATTGAAATTAGACTGTTTTTTTTTCCTACTGAAGGCATCACTAACTCCATTTGAAACCAATTTGTTTCAAAGATGGTGGTGTAAATATATCCAGAATTAGAAATGCTTCAATCAGCCTTTAACAAAAAGCATAGGAACTTCTAAAATACTGACTTGCACATCTAAAAGAAAAGCAATTTTAGGCTTATATTCCAGTTAAATGATTCTGAAATGATACCATGCGGAGTCCACCTTGTGGGTGGGTAAATTTAGAAGTTATTCAAACTGGTTTAAAAGTGCATGTTAAGAGAAACTTTATTCAGTGTGCAGGAACCAGCTAAATCTGTGAAGTGAAGAATTGTGGCTGATTTCACCTAATCAGTACAAACTAGGTTGATGCGTCTTCATTTAAATAAGCTTTCTTGAATGTTACAGGACCAAATTTAGATATAGTTAACAAGAATCTGCATTAATAATTGTTGCTAATTTGTCTGTTCTCTGCAGCATGACTGTGGTATATCTTGTACTCTGATTGGACTAGAATGGACTTGTTTTAAAGCCTAGATCAACATTGCAACATGCATAATGACATCTGATATAGTTAATACCCTGGGTATACTTTTTTTTAACGCATACGCTAGTGTATGCGCACAGTCGAACGCACAGCCTTGGAAAGTATACTTCATTTGACTCCTACCCATACACAGGCGTTTAGCAATCTCTCGCCACGAGTTACAACCAATGTAAACATCTTTGTATTCTTTCATGCTAGAGTTGTACAAATGAGGGTACTCTTTTAATCTCTTTGCACAATCTCTTGTTGGTAACACTTTAGTATAGGGAACACATATAAGTTATTAACTACGACTAACCTCAATAAACTCCTAATTTACTGCTTATTAATAGTTAGTAAGTTAGTTGTTCAGTTTAGGTATTGGGTAGGATTAAGAATGTAGAATATGGTCAAGCAGAATAAGGCATTAATATGTGCTTAATAAGCACTAATAAATAGCCAATATTCTAGTAATATGCATTCTAATAAGCAACTAGTTAAAATTACCTAAAATAAAGTGTTACCCTCTTGTCTATATAGGCCTCCATTGTCGCTGTAGATTGCATGCATTCCGGTCTTCTGTTTATGCAGTTATTCTTTGACTACCTTGAGAATCGATGCCACCAACAAATAATGTGCGACCTGCGCGTACAAGTATGTGTGGTTACAAAAATCCGGCGGTGCATGTACAATCAGCGCGTAAATCTTCTGATGACTAAATTTGCATCATGCGCACTGCACGCTGACCCTCAACTACCCGTAAAAAGCGAAGTATACTTTGTGCTTTAGTCGGCTTGAAATGAAAATTCTGTACATTTATAATTACACTGTTGACCCATCCTTTACACCTTAACCCACCCTTAAACCTACCCATACCACCAAACCTGTCCCCAACTTTACCCATATCCCACCTTAATAGCAGCAAAAGTGTTTTGCAATACAATATGAACACAATAAGTATATTGGACTAATTTTTTTAGTACATAGTAGTTAAGGCCACCTAATATAAAGTGGGACCGAAAATTCACCCTGTCTATTTTCTAAATGCATGTTATAGATCATGTTTCATTTAATTAAAAATGACCTAGCCTTGTTTAATCAAAATATCATAGATCTTCCAGTGAAAATGACACACTTCTCTCTGGTGATGTATGCAGGATTTCTCTAATCATTTAGTCTGGTTAAACTCAGCCCCTGCAAGCTCACGTTCATCTGCTTCCACTTTTAAAGTTCAACACCCACATCTTAACTTCTAATCAACCCTCAAATTTCAATAATTTGTTACACTTAGATGTATATTAGAATATGGAAAAATAGATATGACGCTATTTCCGGTTCAACACGACTTTAATATGGCATCTTCATATTAATTTCTCTGGATTTATCTCCATTGAAATAAGCCCTAGGTTACAGGATCAACTTGTAGCCAATAAGGCAAAGAGTTCACAGGTGACTTGCGGTGCTGGTGGTTAAAAGGAAGCTGTAGGTGTGATTCATAGCCGGTGGCACCATGCCATCAAGACAAGCAGAGATCTGATCAGCCTCTGCTGGGGAACCTCATGATCATTTCTGATGATGAAAGTCTAAACACCCCAGGTTGCATCCTTTAATGATGTTCCAGAAAACTGCACTGAGATTATTCATCTGCAGAGGTGAATGTTTTTGTGAAAAAAAATTTTTCCATGCAAAATCATGTTTATGCATTAGGCATTTTGCACTCTTGGATCAACTTGACTTTTTTCTAAATTATTCTTTACCTTTTGTGGCTAGCGTTAATATTAAAATGAACACTCAACTAATCAGATAATTACGTGATCAATGTTTGTGACAGGAATGCAGCCTAGAGCAACGCGAAGGCTGCTTTTATTTCATTATAAAATATAGATTCACCCTTATCTTTGAGAATATTTGATTAGAGAAGGCTATTCATAAATAAAACAATACAAGTTTACTGAGAACTTTAGAAATTTCACTCCACATCTGTTAACCCTGATGAACAAGAAGAATAATTAAATATTTAAATGTATTTTTGTTTTATTTTGTCCCATTAAATAAAGTTTTACTTCTAGAGGAATCAATAGTAAGTTTGAAAAACATGATGTACACTCAGATGAGATGAAGAATTCAGTCATATGAACATGGTTTATTTTACATTTTGAGATCAACATCTCAACATCTCTTTGTCCCTGGTGAAAAAATTACACTTCCATAATGTACTTAAAAGTGCTCTGTTTTTGCGCACTAAAATGTGCTTCTAACATACCATCTCTGTTTAAAAAAAAAAATACAGAAATAGTATGTTAAAAGCACATTTTAGTTCATATTCATGGTGTCTCAAAATAGCACAGTTGAGTACACTTAGATGTACTCTTTGAGTACACTGAGTACTAAAGAAGAATTTTTAGTATATTAAGTACAAAATTAGTGCATGAAAACAGAGCACTTTATGGGAGTGTACTTTTTTCACCTGGGGTAAAAATAATGACTGTTTCCATACAGGTTTCCTCGAATGCTCTTCCCATCTGCCTTTGGTCAAAAAACAGATAGCCCTCCATTAGTTGATCCAGTGTTACCTCAGCATTTACAAAGTGTTTCTGAGGGAATCAGCATGCTAATGTCTTCCTTACAATTATCTCTGCATATTATGCTGTGATAGAAGCGTAGAAAATATTGCTTACTTCACCTTTAACCATATTTGGCCCACAAGGTTTCTCATAAATACTTCAGACAGCACGGAGAATAATCCCCATTAGTACTCGGCTCTCTTCTTTCAGAAACATCCTCAGGCAGGTGTATAAAATCTATTCCAATGATGCCATTACAAACACCTCAATTCCATTTCTTACTGAAGCACCTGTTTAAAAGCCTTCTATCTCTTTCAGAAACCATTACGCGATTTGCTGATGACGAATGATGCTGAATTTAAGGCCATTAGTTAATTAGTAGATCATAACATCCCTGAGGACAAAAGAAGCCCCAGAGTGGCTTCCTCTATCAGAACCGTGTGTCATTAGATGAGAGAGAGACGCTAATTAGAGGGCTGAAAGAGTCTAGATATTATATAAAGCCTCCCTGAGCTCGATGCTGTACACACGCACACATTTAAATGCAATATACAGGCCTGTTGTCTCCCCGCATAGAGAATGCCTAAATCTAATTTTGGGGTTTCAAAATCAATAACCTTTTGCTAAAAGCTGGGATTGTTAGTGCGAGAGGTGCATCTGGGAAATGGAAGCTGTATGAAACAGCATTCTGAGGTGAGACTGAGGTGTTGTCACTCTCTCACTCTGCTGGCTAATGCTAATCGTAAATACTCTAAAATGATTATCCACGTCGGCACTAATGATGTTCGACTTCGCCAGTTGGAAATCACTAAAATTAACATTAAAGAGGTGTGTGAACTTGCAAGTACAATGTCAGAAACAGTCATTTGCTCTGGTCCCCTTCCTGTTCGTCGGTGTGATGAGATAGTTAGCAGATTATCATCACTCAATGGCTGGCTGTCCGCAGAATAATATAGGTTTCATAGATAATTGGAAACGTTTTTGGGGCAGACCTGACCTGTTGAAAAGAGATGGTATTCATCCCTCCTGGGATGGTGCTGCTCTTTTCTCTAGTAATATGGCACATAGTCTTAGAGCTGAAACATGACAAACTGGGGTCCAGGTCAGGAAGCAGAAAGACCAGCTAACCCAACCGTCTGCTAGCTGCCTCACGTCACAGAAGTCAGATAAATCCCAACACATAAACTCTTTCACCTAGATATTATCACATAGAGACTGTGTCTGTACCCCGAATTAGTAAATACAAAAAACTTCCAAACCCATTTAAGGGTAAGAATGTAATTGATGTTCAACAAATAAAAAACAGAGATAATACTGATAAACAAATGATAAAGCTTGGGTTGCTGAATATTAGATCCCTTTCTGCAAAAGCACTTATTGAAAATGATATCACAGACAATAATCTAGATGTGCTGTGTGTGACAGAAACCTGGTTAAAACCAGACGATTACATTACTTTAAATGAGTCTAGCCCTCAAGGTTACGATTATCGACACAATCCTCTTCAGAAAGGCAAAGGGGGAGGTGTCGCTGTAATTTATAATAATATTTACAGTATTACTCAAAAGTCTTTCAAATATAATTCCTTCGAAGTGATGGTGCTTTATGTAACGTTATGTAAGTTGACATTTGTGCTGGCTACTGTATACAGGCCACCAGGACACCATACAGACTTTATCAAAGAATGTGCTGATTTCTATCGAAGTTAGTACTAGCTGCGGATAAAGTCCTTGTTGTTGGTGATTTTAATATCCATGTAGATAATGAAAAAGACGCATTGGGATTGGCATTTACAGACATTCTAAACTCTACTGGAGTTAGATAACACGTGTCAGGACCCACTCATTGTCGTAATCATACTTTAGATCTAATATTGTCACTCGGAATCGATATTGATGCTGTTGAAATTCTGCAGCAGAATGACGACATCTCAGATCATTATCTAGTCTCGTGTATACTACATTTAGTCAAGGCTGCTAAACTGCCTTCCTGCCACAAATATGGTAGAACCATCACTTCTACCACTAAAGATTGCTTTATAAATAATCTTTCTGATCAGTTTCATCGTCTTAGCATACCAGATAGCTTAGAACACCTCGATGTTGCAACAGAAACTATTGACTCTGTCTTTTCCAGCACATTAGACTCAGTTGCTCCTTTGTGCTTAAAAAAGATTAAGGAAATTAGTCCAACGCTGCGGTACAACGAGCACACTTTGGCCCTTAAGAGAGCAGCCAGAAAAATGGAGCGTAGCTGGAAGAAAACAAAAAAGTCTTTTGCATTTTGTGGCGAGAGAGAATGATTGAGTACAGAAAGGCCTTAAAACGGCTAGATCTGCTTATTTTTCAAATCTTTTAGAAGAAAATAAACACAACCCTATTTATTTATTTGATACAGTGGCTAAATTAACAAGAAATAAAGCTTCAACTTCTGATGTTTCTGAACAGCACAGCAGTAATGACTTTAATAACTTTTTTACTTTCAAGATTGACAATATTAGAGAGAAAATTATAACCATGCAACCGTCTACTACAGTATCGCGTTAGTGCGTTGTAGTATCCCTGAGGAAAAATTAAATTCATTGATGCTTTAGAAGACGAAGAATTGTCTGAACTTGTTAAATCATCAAAATCAACAACATGTATGTTAGATTCTATACCGACTAAGCTATTGAAAGTCAAGTCAAGTCACCTTTATTTATATGACGCTTTTAACAATGCAGATTGTGTCAAAGCAGCTTTACAGTGATAACTGGTATATAATTTTGGCTGCACAGCAGCTCTTAAAGATGTGTCATTGTCCACCTTAAGTAAATTCAGTATTGATTTATTTCGTTGTTTTTTTAATAAGAGGTTTAATAATAGCCAGCTTAAACGTTTTTGGTACGTATCCTAGTGATAAAGATGAATTAACAATATTAAGAAGATGATCCATGACCTCTGGAAGCATCTCTTTCAATAGCTTAGTCAGTATAAGGTCTAACATACATGTTGTTGATTTTGATGATTGAAGTTTGAAGTTTAGATAATTCTTCTTCTCCTTAAGCAGCGAATGAACTGAATTTTTCATCAGGGATACTACAATGCACTGACACAATACTGTAGTAGATGGTTGCATGGTTATAATTTTCTCTCTAATATTGTCAATCTTGAAAGTAAAAAAGTTTATAAAGTCATTACTGCTGTGCTGTTTGGAAACATCAGAAGTTGAAGCTTTATTTCTTGTTAATTTAGCCACTGTATCAAATAAACATCTAGGGTTGTGTTTATTTTCTTCTAAAAGATTTGAAAAATAAGCAGATCTAGCAGTTTTTAAAGCCCTTCTGTACTCAATCATTCTCTCTAGTTTTGTTTTCTTCCAGCTGTGCTCCATTTTTCTGGCTGCTCTCTTAAGGGCCCAAGTGTGCTCGTTGTACCACGGCGTTGGACTAATTTCCTTAATCTTTTTTTAACACAAAGGAGCAACTGAGTCTAATGTGCTGGAAAAGACAGAGTCAATAGTTTCTGTTGCAACATTGAGGTCTTCTAAGCTGTCTGGTATGCTAAGGCGATGAAACTGATCAGGAAGATTATTTATAAAGCAATCTTTAGTAGTAGAAGTGATGGTTCTACCATATTTGTGGCAGGGAGGCAGTTTAGCAGCCTTGACTAAATGTAGTATACACGAGACTAGATAATGATCTGAGATGTTGTCACTCTGCTGCAGAATTTCAACAGCATCAATATCGATTCCATGTGACAATATTAGATCTAAAGTATGATTACGACAATGAGTGGGTCCTGACACGTGTTGTCTAACTCCAATAGAGTTTAGAATTTCTGTAAATGCCAATCCCAATGCGTCTTTTTCATTATCTACATGGATATTAAAATCACCAACAACAAGGACTTTATCTGCAGCTAGAACTAACTCGGATAGAAATTCTTTGACAAAGTCTGTATGGTGTCCTGGTGGCCTGTATACAGTAGCCAACACAAATGTCAACTTACATAACGTTACATAAAGCACCATCACTTTGAAGGAATTATATTTGAAAGACTTTTGAGTAATACTGTAAATATTACAGCAACACCTCCCCCTTTGCCTTTCTGATGATCGTAACCTTGAGGGCTAGACTCATTTAAAGTAATGTAATCGTCTGGTTTTAATCAGGTTTCTGTCAAACATATCTAGATTATCATCTGTGATAATATCATTTACAATAAGTGCTTTTGAAGAAAGGGATCTAATATTCAGCAACCCAAGCTTTATCATTTGTTTACCAGTATTATCTCTGTGTTTTATTTGCTGAACATCAATTACATTTTTACCCTTAAATGGGTTTGGAAGTTTTTTGTATTTAATAATTCGGGGTACAGACACAGTCTCTATGTGATAATATCTAGGTGACAGAGTTTCTATGGGTTGGGATTTATCTGACTTCTGTGACATGAGACAGCTAGCAGACGGTCGGGTTAGCCGATCTTTCTGCTTCCT
This sequence comes from Elopichthys bambusa, assembly GCA_037101425.1. NCBI lineage: Eukaryota > Metazoa > Chordata > Actinopteri > Cypriniformes > Xenocyprididae > Elopichthys > Elopichthys bambusa. The sequence goes on from CM074433.1 coordinate 40,748,645, forward strand.
GACCTGGGCCCCAGTTTGTCATGTTTCAGCTCTAAGACTGTGTGCCATATTACTAGAGAGAAGAGCAGCACCATCCCAGGAGGGATGAATACCATCTCTTTTTAACAGGTCAGATCTGCCCCAAAAACTTTTCCAATTGTCTATGAAACCTATATTATTCTGCGGACACCACTTAGCAGCCAGCCATTGAGTGATGATAATCTGCTAACTATCTTATCACTCCGACGAACAGGAAGAGAACCAGAGCAAATTACTGTTTCTGACATTGTACTTGCGAGTTCACATTAATTTTAGTGATCTCCGACCTGCGAAGTCGAACATCATTAGTGCCGACGTGAATAATAATGGTGGAGTATTTACGTTTAGCATTAGCCAGCACTTTTAAATTTGCTTTGATGTCAGGTGCTCTGGCTCCTGGCAAACATGTGACTATGGTGGCTGGTGTCTCTATTTTCACGTTCCGTGTAATAAAATCGCCAATAACTAGGGCACTTTCAACAGGATTCTCAGTGGGTGCGTCACTGAGTGGGGAGAACCTGTTTGATGTTCTTATCGGAACGAAAGAGTGGTGTTTCCTGCGACTATGCCACCTCACCGTTACCCAATTGCCCTGCTGCACGAGCTCTACAGCTGGAACCGAACAATGTACAGAGTTCACTAAGCTAGTCACATCCAAAACAGTATCTAAAGCCCTTGCATTTGTGCTATCCTCAATTAAAGTTTGGATGCTTGTCTCTAATTCTGAGATGTTCTCTGTCAGCCTGACTATTTCCCTACATTTATGACATGTAAATCCCTCGTTGCTGACAGAGAAAGCTATACTATGCATGTGACAGGCAGAGCAAGTAATAATAGAAGGAGAGGATGACATGACTCACCGTGTTTGTAGACTAATCCGACTTACCACAGCTGTTTGATGAACGTGTAGAAAAAGGAGCGCGCGAGAGAATGATGACAAGTTAACAAGCTAGCAAAATGCAAACGCGTTGTGATAGCGATTTAGATTAAAAGATTAAAAGCTAGCAATGTCAGATTAATGTGATAGACAATATTAGATATATGGTAATAATAATATGAACAACAATGAATGATAGTAAGAGATTCAAAACAAAGCTATACGGAGTTACAGACGCAAACCACTCCGAGCAGCAAGGCAGACAGGAGCGCAGACAGGAGATGCTTCCAGACAGGAGTGCAGACAGGAGTGTAGACAGGAGATGCTTCCAGAGGTCATAGATCCTCTTCTTAATATCGTTAATTCATCTTTATGACTAGGATACGTACCAAAAACTTTTAAGCTGGCTATTATTAAACCTCTTATTAAAAAAACACAACTTGATCCTAGAGACTTAGTCAATTAAAGGACGATCTCAAATCTTCCTTTTCTGTCAAAAATGCTAGAAGGCAGTATCATCACAACTATGTTCCTTTTTAAAAAGAAATGATATCTGTGAGGATTTCCAGTCAGGATTTAGACCGTACCATAGTACTGAGACTGCTCTTATTAGAGTTACTAATGGTTTGCTCTTATCATCAGATCATGGTTGTATCTCTCTATTAGTGTTACTGGATCTTAGTGCTGCATTTGACACTATCGATCACAACATTCTTTTAAATAGACTCGAAAATTATGTTGGCATCAGTGGAATTGCATTGTCATGGTTCAAATCATACTTATCTGACCGTTATCAGTTTGTAGTAGTAAATGAAGAGATGTCATATCGATCAAGTTCAATATGGAGTACCGCAAGGCTCAGTACTAGGACCGCTGCTTTTCACTCTGTACATGCTACCCTTTGGAGATATCATAAGGAAGCATGGCGGTAGTTTTCACTGTTACGCTGATGATACTCAGCTCTATATTTCTTCGCGCCCTGATGAAACCAATTCACAAAATTAACGGAATGCATAGCTGATATAAAAAATTGGATAACCAGTAATTTCCTACTACTAAATTCAGATTCTAATTTTTGGACCAAAAACTTCTTCACGTAATAACCTAGAATACTGTCTAACACTTGATGGCTGCTCTGTTAAGTCTTCGTCGTCAGTTAGGAAACTGGGTGTGCTCTGTGATATCAATCTTTCATTTGAAAGCCATGTTTCTAGCATCTGTAAAACTGCATTCTTCCATCTTAAAAATATATCTAAACTACGACATATGCTCTTAATGACAAATGCAGAACAGTTAGTTCATGCGTTCATGACCTCAAGGCTAGATTACTGTAACGCTCTACTGGGTGGTTGTTCCGCTTGCTTGATAAATAAACTACAGCTCGTACAAAATGCAGCAGCTAGAGTTCTTACTAGAACTAGGAAGTATGACCATATTAGCCCGGTTCTTTCAACACTGCATTGGCTTCCTGTTAAACATTGTATAGATTTTAAAATCTTGCTAATTACTTACAAAGCACTAAATGGTTTAGCTCCCCAGTACCTGAGCGAGCTCTTAACGCATCATAGTCCTTCACGTGTATTGCGATCTCAGAATTCAGGCCAACTGATAATACCTAGGATATCAAAATCAACCGCAGGCGGTAGATCCTTCTCCTATGTGGCACCTGAACTCTGGAACAATCTTCCTAGCATTGTTCGGGAAGCGGACACACTCTGTCAGTTTAAATCTAGACTAAAAAAACGCATCTCTTTAACCTGGCATACACATAACACATTATCAATTTATGTTTTCAAATCCATTAAAAGATTGTTAGGCTGCATAAATTAGGTCAGCCGGAACCGGGAACACTTCCTATAACACCAGATGTACTCGTTACATCGGCAGAAGAACGGCATCTACTCTAATATTAGTCTCTCTGTTTATCCCGAGGTTTACTGTAGTCAGCCGGATCTGGGCCGTATCCAGGTGAGATTGAAGACCTGCGCCTGGACACGACCACAACGCAGCCCTGAAGTGTCAGCAGAGATTGAATCAACTAGTTCATCCACTGTGAAGTCCTCATCGACACGACAGCCAGTGGCACATATCCTCAACAAACCGTCTATACCGGCGTGATGAATACGATCCTCAACTGGATGGAACTGGAATAAATACTTTGACTGTTGCGATCCCAAACGGACTTATGATAGCTGTTCGCTGTTGGCCAGAGGAGAACTGGCCCCCCGACTAAGCCTGGTTTCTTCCAAGGTTTTTTTCTTCATTTAAACACCTGTTTGCCACCTGATGTCACCTGTTGGAGTTTGGGTTCCTTGCCGCTGTCGCCTTTGGCTTGCTTAGTTGGGGACACTTGACATTTGATATCCAACAGTGTTTTGATCTGCCTGCATTGACACCGTTGTATGCGAACTGAACTGAGTTGGATGATGACATCACTGTTTACTCCAGTGCTGATATAGATAAATTAACTAAATTAATAACTATTGATTCTTACAAAGGAATGAATCAATACTGAATTTACTTAAGGTGGACAATGACACCATTTTCTTTAAGAGCTGCTGTGCAGCCAAAATTATATACCAGTTATCACTATAAAGCTGCTTTGACACAATCTGCATTGTTAAAAGCGTTATATAAATAAAGGTGACTTGACTTGACTCTCGTGTTGTTAGAACAGTCGATTTCGATTTCATGTTATATGTGACAGTGAGAGTGAATAAAAACAGTCATTAGAGTCTTGATTCCACTATGGCTGCACCTCATTAACAGAACAGATTAAGTGTATTTTTAGAATTTATAAATTAGCTTAAATTCAATATGAAATGTCATTCACAACTCATTTAGCTTCCATAATGTAAATATGTAATGATATAATTCTGGTGAAACTGGATATTGTATGGCAGAACTTGGTTTTATTCATTGGAAATTGATTGGATCATCAAAAGTGGGGTTGTAGGAAGGGATGATTGGAAAATAAGGGCAAACTTTCAAGTTTTTTGTTGGAATAGTGTGCACTGATGCAAAGTAAATCATTGAATAATTATTAATGATTAAAACCAGATATGTGTGAGAAATTACTGTAAATGGGGTCTGTTTTTGATTACCTGTTGGAAATAATTGCCTTGTTTTGCTATCCAATCTTCTTAATTTTTAAGAGGCATGGCTACTTGTTACTTGAATGTGCAAGGCTTCCAGCGTCAGCCACTTCCAGTTATTTTACCTTTATAAAAACAGACCATTATGCTGCTTGATGTTGCAAACTGGTATTTGTTATGTAAGGACTCCGGGCTGTTCAATCATTAGTGAAAAAATGCACACCTGATGTGGTAATGTGTTGTGTAGTTATACCTCGGGTGCACACCGAAGGTCTTATGGGCATGGAACGACATGAGGGTGAGTAATTAATGACAGAATTTTCATTTCTGGGTGAACTAACCCTTTAAATAGCTTTGTCTAAGCCACTGATGTGAGTCACAAACATATTGTGTTTGTTGACAATGCTATTCATTTTTTTAGGTGTAAAACCTTTTTAAAAGTGGACAAAAATACCCAGCGCAAATCGATCAAAACATCATCAGTGACCTCCAGTGTGACGCACCCGGCTCCCGACTCGGCCGACAGATCTGATTCCTCTTGTCAGTGTCTCATTATGAAATAGAGAGGCGTTTAATTATTTATTTATTTTTCTAGGTTCCTGACGCACGTCTCTGACAGGAAAGCACTAACCGCAAGCGTCCGGTCAGCGTGCTGTTGCTCTGCTTTGAATCAATCAATATGCCGAGGCTGTATTTGGCCTGCAGGTAGCACATACAGACTGAATCATTTTCAGATGATCAGATATGCAGCACTGATGCGAGAAGACGGCCACTAACGCCGACTCTGTGCACGCGAGACTCTGTGGCACGTGGTAATGAGCCTGCGAGTCTCTGATGCCTGCCTGTTCCATGCCCCGTCTGCCCACTAACGAGACCCTGAATGCATCATCGGCTGACTGTCCGCTTCTGTCCCGCGGTGTCATAATGAAGCTTGAGAGGCCTCACACCTCACAGACGCGACTGCTCCCTGCCGCCTGATGCCTTTTAATGGCTTGTTTGTTTGCCTTTGTTTTATTCCTCCTTTTCAAAAGGCGACGGCACGCAGTCCCGACAAAATCGCCTGGGGCTCTCCTTGATGTTTATGTTGCATGGGAAGTGAATGGGATTGGAGCAGACAGAGACGTTTATTGCCGAAGGCGAGTGCATCCATACTCGATATCTGAATGGGGTTATTAACATCCCCTGTTTGCACCTCTTGGATGGGATTTTTCAGAAATCATTTTCACTCATGTGCAAGGCGCTGGAACTCCAGAGAGAAAGATGTGTGCTTGTAGGTTCAGAGGGTTTTATATGGATTGGTGGAAAAGTCTCTGTGCTGCTCCAGCGAAAGGTTTAAGGCCATAATTCTAGCTTAAGTACAAGAGGTCAGCAGATTTCAAACCGTAAGCAATGGACGTTCTGAATTATTCAAACCTTCCAGAATCGTCCTTGCAACAAAAAAAGTGAAAATCTAATACAATTCACTTGTGAGACCAGCATCTTTCAGTGGCCTATAAACATTCCTGATTTGAAGTGGTTTTACATTTGCATTTTTCGTTTATGTATTTGGCAGACTTTTTTTATCCAAAGCGACTTACATTTCATTCAAGGTATGTTTTATCAGTTTTTGCTTTCTGTTGTTATTGAAACCATGACCCTGACATTGATAGCGCCATGTTCTACTGCTTGAGATACAGGACTTGTTTTAAATGGGCAAATGCAACAGTCTTGAAAATAAAGGATCTTCAACGGATCTTTGTGAAAATGCTTTTCGCTGTTTGATTTTTCAGTTGATTTTTTTTTTGGTGGTTAATGTTCTTGGTGTAAGTTTGTAGGTGAACTTGGTAGTGACTTAAACCAACTGTTTCAAATTCATGTTTGAAATATGATGTGCCATTTATGTTGAAGAACAAAGCAGTAAAGTCAAGTAATGCTAACCACAAATGTTATTTTACGAATTTTGAACCAGTTTGAAAATTCCAAAGGAAACCCATGGCTCAAATGGTAGTTCTTTTCTTGGTTTTTAGACTACAAACTGAACCGCTCTATGCAGATTATTCAGAGTTATATATTAGTTTCTGTGTTCTGTAAAACCCCAGTAGAGAATTTGAAGGGGTTTTTTTTTGTAGATCTTAAGATGTTCGTCAGTGTTGCATCAAGCTTTAAAACCCTTTTTGGTTCTAATTGATCCTTCGCAAAGACCCGCCCCCCTTAGTTACTGTTGCTTTGTCCGACAAGCCATGACGCTATCACGCCACACAGAGTGAAAAATACATTGCGGAGCAAAGAGGACACTGACAACATGTCAACAGACAAGACAGAGCAGGTTACTTATGATATTAAACAAAGTCACAACTTTCAAACTGTGTAATTTTTTAAGAAAATCGAATGTGTCGTGACAGATCGTTGTAGCGCCTTAGCTCAAGTTGTTTTAAACGCGGAAAGATGTCAGTACACACCATTTTTCAAGTTCAAGTCCACCGAGGTTAATCTTCTAACTCCTGACTGCTTTGTCGGACAAAATGGCAGATTCTGCGTTATGATTGGTTAGAACGCTTGTCAATCAAACTCCCGGTGAAGGGTCAATTGGAGCCTTTAGGTTTAAGTGAACATTGTCTTCAAAGACAGAGGAAGTCTTGAATGAGCACTTAAATCTACTAGTGAAGGGTCAGTTTCTCATGAAATTACCATCATCATACAGAATTGATGTTATCATATAAAACATTTATCGCCAATTAGCAATAATGTGTGTGTGTGTGTGTATATATATATATATATATATATATATACACACACACACACACACACAGGTACATCTCAATAAATTGAAAATGAAAAGTTGAAAGTTTTTTTTTCTGTAATTTAATTCAAAAACTTAAATATATTCTAGATTTATTAGACATAAAGTAAAATATTTACAGACTTTTTTGTTTTCATTTTGATGATTACAGCTTGCTGCTCATCAAAATAAAAAAATCAGTATCTCAAATTATTAGAATGTTTATTTTGAAGTTCTATTAAATGACCATTCTCAGTGTATAAATACATCAAGAGCCCCCCCGCACACAGACGTCTTCAGGAAATGGGCTACAACTGTCACGTTCCATGTACCAAGCCACTTCTGAACCAAAGACAACGTCAGAAACGTCTTACCTGGGCTAAGGAGAAGAAGAACTGGACTGTTGCTCAGTGGTCCAAAGTCCTCTTTACAGATGAAAGTAAATTTTGCATTTCATTTGGAAATCAAGGTCCCAGAGTCTGGAGGAAGAGTGGAGAGGCACACAATCCAACTTGCTTGAAGTCCAGTGTGAAGTTTCCAGTCAGTGATGATTTGGGCTGCCATGTCTTCTGCTAGTGTTGGTCCGCTGTGTTTTCTGAAGTCCACAGTCAACGCAGCCATCTACCAGGAAATTTTAGAGCACTTCAAGCTTCCTGCCCACACTGCCAAAGCTACCAAAAGCTGGTTCGGTGACCATGGCGTTACTGTGCTTGATTGGCCAGCAAACTCGCCTGACCTGAACCCCATAGAGAATCTATGGAGTATTGTCAAGAGGAAGATGAGAGACACCAGACCCAACAATGCAGATGAGCTGAAGGCCGCTATCAAAGCAACCTGGGCTTCCATTACACCTGAGCAGTGCCACAGGCTGATCGCCTGCATGCCACGCCGCACGAACGTTGGAAAGACACCTTAATTTACCTTGAAAAAAGGTGAAAAATACAGTTTTGTGAGAATCGCACTTCAATCTGATGGTTTACTTTGCTGGGTATAGGAAATGATGGCAAAATGGACGTGTTAAACAAGATAAATGTGTATGCTTAATTTCATGATAAATGTATGAAAAATGTTTTGTCTATTGACATGTGTATATTGTTCTTCAGATACAATGACAGAATATGACAGAGTTCGTGTTTTAAAGCGAAACAGACACTGGAATGAATAATTCTCTGATATAATCAGCATGGACTATGTCATGACAATTTCACATGCTTTCGTAATTTTTTTGCGTTAAATATGCGAAATAATTTTAACGCGTTAAGGATTTTGAATTAATTGCATGTGTTAACGCGTTAATGTTGACAGCCCTAATTATATAATATATATATATATAGGGGTTGGACAATGAAACTGAAACACTGGCCAATATAGTGTTGGAGGATTTATGCCTATATTTGTGCGACCTGGTGGCCAAACTTCACTGATTTCACATTCCATCAGTAAGAGCAGAGTGTGAAGGTTGAATTAGCAGAGCAACAGCACAGCTGTACATAAAATATAGCAATCCACACAACATAATGGGAGACATCAGAGTTCAAAAGAGGACAAATTGTTAGTGCATGTCTCGCTGGCTCATCTGTGACCAGGACAGCAAGTCTTTGTGGTGTATTGTGAGCTATGTTATCCAGGGTAATGTTGGCATACCACTATGTAGGATGAACCACATCCAACAGGAGTAACTGTTAAGGCAAGAGGAAGCTGTCTGAAAGGCATTTCCAGTTACTCACTTGGATTATATCCAAAAAAACATAAATCTACAGCTGCCCAACTCACTGCAGAATTAAATGCGCACCTTGACTCTTCAGTCAATATTCGCTGTCGGGCTTCTATAGCCAAACCTTTGGTCACTCGTCCAATGCCAAATGTCGGTTTCATTGGTGCGAACAGTGAAAATCTTGGGCTGTGGACAATATGAAACATGTATTGTATTCTGATGAGTCCACCTTCACTGTCTTTCCCACATTTGTGGGAGTTACAGTGTGAAGAAGCCCCAAAGAGGCTTAACACTGGACTGTTGCTGCCCAGAGTGAAGCACAGGGTGGATCAGTGATGGTTTGGGCTGCAGTATCATGGCATTCCCTACTGTGCTTGACGGGTGCTTCACTGCCATGGACTTGTAACAGAAAGATTTGATAAACATGAAAATTAAGTTAAACATCTTTTCAATGGCCTGCACAGTCACCAAGATCTAAATATGGGGTATTTTGAAGGAGTGAGTCAGAAAATGTTTTTCTCCACCAGCATCACATAATGACCTGGCCACTGTGAAGGACTTGTACAGGTATTTGTTATTCCCAAGACGAATTGATGCAAAAGGAGGTCCTACACCATATACTAATAAATTATTGTGGTCTAAAACCAGTGGCTAGTGATTTAAAACTTATGCCACTATGTTAAGACTGTGAACTAAGAACTAATTTGACCAACTATAAATTAGTCAAGAGGTAATCAGTCTCACTTTTCTGATTCAAATTAGATCAGTCTACCTTTTTATGTAACTAAATTTAAAAAGTTAGGACCAGTCTTGAAGAAGATGACTAACTGTTCAGACTAGTCTAAGCAGTTTATGACACACACACACACACACACACACACATATGTATTTGTTATATTCAAGGACAATCTTAAATAATGAATGCCACATATGCTGGTGCGATGAACAGCCAATAAAAACATGCAGGAGTCATATGATTCATGCATTCATTTTTTAAAAGTCATGTAATCACTTCTAGGTTGAGACATCTGCAATCTCTAGTTTTCCAACCCAGTGGACACTACATTTCCTCTCTGTCCGTAATAGACAAATCACTCAAAGCTACCCAAATATGGTGAGAAATCTCATTTAAAACCCTTCAGCCTGGAATTTCAAAGCCAGATCTGCCAACCCCAAACTGCTGCAGTGTCCTGATGACATATGAATTTAATCACATGACAAATCAGAAACACAAGGAAAGACAAGAATATCTTACCCTCCGCCACCTCCAACCCCTGGGGAAAAGTTGCAAAGATGAATTCATTTACCTGTTGTATTGTCTTAGATGTGTTCTAAAGTATTTCTGTCTCTTAAGTGAAGAAAAAAGTCTGGATGCACATTCATTGCTACATAGAAAAAACAATAACTTTACTCTCAAAAACAAAAGTACAAAAATTGTACCTTTTGCTTTTAACCGAGGCAGTGCACTTATACAACCAAAAAGGTTTATATTAGTACATTTAGGCAGAGTTAATATGAATTCCTCTCTTTAATTTGCAGTTTGTTTCTTTAATGTAGTTTAGTTTTCATCATTGTTAGTTTAGTTTTTTCCCCAGAGTTTTCTACATTTAGTTTATTTTAGGGTTGCTACAGTGCACTAAAAACTTAAATTTCTCGTGTCATTTTCATGTTTAATGCAGACAGGTTGTTTTATATGTATTATATACATGTATATATATTTATATGCAAGTATTAAAAACTAAAAAATAATTTGTGGACATTTTTACACGTGTAACATGTTTAAGAGACTTAGCATTTTATTTTACAATAATGTTAACCACAGATAAATTGAGCAATTCTATTCTAAAAGCCTACTAGAAACCGATTACCAAGGGAAATTGTTTTTTATGAATACAATATGAATAACTGGATTAAAATGATTATTTAAATTAATCCAAAGCACCACTGAGGAGTCACTGCATTTGAGCTGTATATATTTGCCTTTAGTAATATTAGCTTGTTACTAAGCTAACAACACAATACTCTATAGTACATTAGAAATGAGACTGAACAATTTTACTGATACTTTTTGTTATTGAATGAAATATATTTGAAGGCAACATTTCTCTTCACTTTGTCCACCAATTGTGAGATATAAACTCTGACTTTAAAACTCACAATTTTGCCAATTATAAAGTCAGAATTGCGTGATATAAGAACTGCAAGTTTATATCTCACAATTCTGAGAAGTCAGAATTGTGAGTTTATATCTCACAATTCTGACTTTATTTCTTGCAATTGTGAGTTTATAACTCGCAATTGTGAGATTATTACTCAATTCTGACTTTATTTTTCACAATTGCGAGTTTATATCCTGCAATTGAGAGTTTTTAATTCACAGTTGTGAGTTTATATCTTGCAATTCTGTGGAGAGAATTCTTTTTTTCTTTTTCTTTTTTTATTCAGTGGCTTCCATAGTTTTTGGTAGAGTTCTTTTGTGAAGTTTTTTTTCTTCTTCTTTTTAAAGAATACATGCAATGCTCCCTTAGAATTTGTCCAGAACAAAGTATCTTAGATCTCAGCATGCTGGATGCCTGTAATGTCTTAAAATGCTGTCTAGGTAGGAAGGTTAAATTTTGGAACAGAGCTTGTATATTATTCAGACTTTTTCACATTGTTTTTTTTTTTCAGGCTGAGAGAGGAAAGATGATTTAGCAGGCAGGAACAGTTCAGCCGTCCACAGAGATGAACAGTCATGTCAGTGAAGCTTGTCAAGCTGTCAAAGAAGAGCAACAGCTGCATCAAGCTATCTAAAAATAAATCTCAACACCAATCAAAATTGTAAAGATTTGGGGCTGGAGAGCTGGTCTAAGCCTCTTAGAAGAGTGCCCCTCATTTTGATATCAGGTTAAGATGTTGGAGTCTTTGGTTATGCCAATCATGTGTTCGAAAACTTGAGATCAGACACATATGACATTGCAATAATGATGCCGTAATCGAATTCTAACACTCCAGAGTCACAATTTCTTCATCCGTCAGCCCTCGCCGGTGTGCCGGCTTTATATCTAGAGGAAGACATCACACAGAGCTGTGAGTAAACCCACACACACTTAAATTTATCAGATGACATGGCTTTCCTTCCATCAAATAATCTTCAGCGAGGATAATAAAGAGATTAAACACTTCTACTTCTGGACAGGTTTCTCCGTGGAGCAGATCTGAAACTGTTACGGATGGTGGAGCTCATTCATCAGCTAGTTATTTAGAAAGAGGGAGAAATGGATTCTGCACTTTGACTATGACTAATACAACATTCAGTTAAATGTATAAGAAGCCAGTGAGCCGTAAAGAAGCAGGAGAAGCTTAAGACTGAGCCGAATAATACACACTCATGCTCAAAGAGGTAGGAGGGTAAAATACCATGATTAACGATTTGTTTCTGTACGATGTGGGTATGTTAATCATCACTTGGCTGCTGGAGCAGAGAACTACTATGCAATGAAGATGTTCATGTAGGTCAGATAGAGCTGTTGGTCTGTCTGTCTATCTATCTAATCTACTTATCTGTGTTTTACTGTATTTATGCATAATTTTTGTACAATTATCTGTAAAAAACATGATTTCCATGCACTTAGAAAAGAGCAAAAGCTTTTTTTGAGAAAATGGTGGATACATTTCTGCAGTCTATATTGCTTCTTGCACATTTTGCAACACTTTCAAAGTGAAATGTACAGTGAGTAGTGTTAAAAGTGTGTTCAGTTTGATCAGAAACAGATGAATGTAATTCTGGCGAAGTTTTTTATGTTGGTTGTTGTACGTATTGTGGTAGTTCGGAAATTAAATGTCCTGTGAGAGGTGCTAAAAGGTTAATGCTCTATAGAGTGGCGCAGTGATGATGTACCCAGAAGTTGGCATCACCCAATAGGATTTTTTCATTGGATTTTGGATTATGGCAGAAAATAAGGTCTGTGACAAATGTTTTGATTCTTACACATTTTGTTCATCATGATAATCTTCACAAATGAACACAACTTTCATGAATTTTGAAGCATAAAATATAATCGGCAGAAGTCAAAAGCTAAACGTAGGCTATAAACGAACCACGTTTGGTGACGTTTATAGCCTGGTCGAAGCCATGCGACTGTGGTTCGTTTATAGCAGGCGTGTCCAACCCTGCTCCTGGACAGCTACCATCCTGCAGATTTCAGCTCAAATCCCAATCAAACACACCTGAACCAGCTAATCAAGGTGTCCAGGGTTGGAACTGTAGTCTGCAAGACGCGTGATTTCTGCCAATCTCATGTTAATCTTGAGTACATCTAGAGTAACAATGCATCCTTCATATCTCTGAAAAGTCTTTAGTTTTATCATATTTATAAAAAATAGATACGCTAAACCGAGTCTTTCCGGAAAAAGCAGAGCTCCTGGAGGCGTGCCTGCCGTCAATGCCACGGGCGGAACTAAAGAGTCACGAGCGCGCGCAGCTTTTGCGTAGAGATCGTCTGCTAGCTGCGACATCATTACAAATACAAAGGGAACAAAAATGTGTTCGTGTTGTTTACATTTTATGCCTATTGCCAACAAAACACAGACATCTAATGCAGCTTTACTCACCACCCGCGATCTGCAAATCCAGAGCCGAACTGGGACTTGTTTACAAAGTATTCATCACCGAAATCCTGGGAACAAATAAACATACATGCACAACTCCGTTGCAACCCCGGAAAAACAAACTTCATCTACTGTTCCCTTAATGCTGGGTTCTTTGGGAAGCTGAAAAAGGTAATCTTTCCCTCACAATCAAAAACACACTTCTTTGATGACAGGAGCTGCGTCTCATTTCAGAGGCTGCGTTCTCCAGAGGTCGCATTTGAAGGCTGCATACATCATCAAGGATGTCATATTTAAGAAAAGTAACCGTAATATAACTGACTGATTATTAATGTGAGGTGTAAAATACTGTAATTTCTTTCTTACGTTGCAATCTAATGGTTATTTTTCTTAAATGAGACTGCCTCGATGATGTATGCAGCCTTCAAAGGGTGCAGCCCCTGAACTGAGACACAGCCATTGTTGAAAAATCTCTCGGCTTCTGTATTCCGAACGAAGCGTATTGATGGCCATGTTCTTGCTCTGGGTGATGCGTGTGCGCACGCTTATCAGACAGAGGTGCCTATACAAGGAATTCTGCTCTCTTTTGATGTCATGCAGGCCATACTCGAAAAAAACTCTCCGAAACCCGGTCCAGAACCAGAAGTAGTGTATTTGGCACAGAAATACTCAGTCATACGTCCAACTCGTGTTTTGAAACTTTGGCCATGTTTAGCATGAGAATGCAACTCTTTAACAGTGCAAATAAGTCAGAATGCATGAAATAACATTAGACCCCCCCCTTTAAGCAAAAACCCATTTATAAAACCCATTGACTTCAGGGCGATGGAACTGAAGTGCTAAAATGCTAACTCATTTCCAGGTTTTGGCCTACAAAAATACATCATCCTTGCACCACTCTATTGCATTTGAAAATAACATACCACATACACTTAACCCTAACCTAAACACATTTGCTGAAAGTCTTTGAGCTAGTAAATTGTGACTTGTGTTTCACAGGTCTCATACCAGCGTTCAACATTGTAAGTGCAACGCTGCACCAGGTGAGTTACTCAGAAAAGTTATAATATCAGAAAAGCCATACAAATAGAGCTGGTTAAAAATTTGGGCTGGTTATCAAATATGTATTAGTTTATAAATCATGCACTACGGTAAGTGTTTTGAGGTCATAAAGTATTGAGCAAGGAACTGTGCAAAAATAAGTCTTTATTGATTGATGATCCATATCACAATTTGTGTGAAAAGGAAAAGAGTTTGTTTGTGTTTTACTGGTACTAGTGTTCATTTTAGCTGGAAACTGCAGTGAATTGTATGGTTTTGGAGTTCTGCAATAATGTAGGTAGAGGCACATTTTTCCAATAAACCAAGGTTGAATGACTTGAACACTCAGCCCCATTTAACACATTTTGCCATGTTCAAATCCATTCTGTAGATTTTTTCCCCCCATCAAAATCAGAGCAGAGAATGCTTAAAAAAACCCTGCAGATTTGGTCAGGCTCTGGTTATGCATCTAAAAAAAAAGATGTCAGGTACAAAAGCTCAAAGTAAATCAGGCAAACATGCCAAGTATGTTAGTTGTTTTGAAATTGCTATTGCAGCAATTTGTGATAATATTAAACATTTGTATTAGCTTTCCAGTCATGCACATCATGTTGAGATATAATCAGGTTTAATCTCTGAAATCATGAGCTGTGCTTTACCGGCACACAAAAAATGCTTTTATAATGATAAATTGCACAATATTTTCCATGTTCTTGTTACTTTAGTACCACTTGGTAACAGGTAAAATGTTATTTTATAAAAATCCCACATATTTCTCTGAATGGCTAAATATAGTTGAATGCTATACAGGATGAGTGTACTTAATACAAAAAAATGAGATGGTTGCAGTGTATCACATGAAGCTTATAGCTGTTAAATATATTATATGGGTCAGAAAAAAAAAAAATCAACAGCTGTTTATTCACAATGAACTCTGATGACTTGGATTTTCAATTTGATCCTCCATTTGATTTCCTTTCATGTTGGTAATTGGTGATGCGTTTTTTAATGAACATGTAAGCAACAGAAGGTAAGTGCTGCATGATGGGTCTTTCAAAGGAAATGTTTTGTGAACACTTCTAAACCTCTGTGTTTTTATCCTTACACTCTTCATTATGCTTTAATAATGATCAGTGGGATTGAAATTCTCTGTTTGTCAGCAAGGACATCTCTAGGTTGAAACACTCACTGTGATCAGCCGGTATTGGCTTGATATGTAGAAATAATCTCAATTAAACTCCAAGTGAGATGGGACATGCAGGAACATATGCACTTTTCGCTTTGGGTTTTGACACACAGCAAACATCCCAACCATTTACAGTCAACAGGAAATGATATTCCCAACCCATTTTTTATGATAGTCTAGGGTAGGATTGATTTTTATCCATAAGGAATTGGATTGTAAAAAATGTTTTAGAGGGCTCTACAGTTGAAATTGATATTTGTTCTTGTTTGCTGTCCTTGACGGTTGTTCCAGGCACCCCCGCAGCGTTGGTCTGGTTTCACACTCACTTGTTTCTATCAAACCCTGCTGCATTTCCGTTCATCTTACGTCATCACAAACGATAGAAACGAATGATAGAAAGCAGGATGTGTGTCAATATATTGGGTTTTTTAATGAATGAAAGTTAAAATAAAGTGGAAGTGACATGTGAAGGCCATACTTGGAATTTGTCCCATCCCATCCAAGTTAATGCACACACATTAGGAGTGAGTAGTGAACACACACACACATACTGCAAACCGTAGACACACACACACAGAGCAGTGGGCAGCCATTTTGCTATGGGGCCCAAGGAGCGATTGGAGGGTAGGTGCCCTGCTCAGTCATTTCCTACTGGTATCGAGACTCGAACCTGACTCTCTAACCACGACTGCCCTAATTGGGTGCTATTATTCACAGCAGAGTGAATGACGCTGTAAGTGCGTTGCAAGAAGGCAGCTTTCTGCTGCTTGCAAATGGACTCTTTTGAGGAGACAGCAGAATGAGAGCCATTCATTTACCACTCACTATGCGCGATTACGCTGCACGCTCACTCTTGCTCGGATCCCAGGTAAATCATCACCATTGTCATCCCATGTGTTTTGCTGAACAAAATGAAATCCTCGTTTTACTTCCCATTTTACAGTGCAGGCTTCCGTGTACTACGTCAGAACGCCGACTCCGTATTGGCCGGCGCTGTTCACGTGAGCACCACTACACAAGCGTGTGATGCTGATGCAGGAGCCGGCCAACAATGAGTCGTGTTTTCACGTAGAACGAGGAAGCTCTGCACAGTCTATACAACGTAAACAGCGTAGGAGACTGACAGGAGAGAGACGAAATTGTTGAATAAAGTCGTTATTTTTGTTTTGTTTTTACGCACAAAAAGTATTCTCATCACTTCACAACATTAAGGTTGAACAACTGCAGTCACATTGACTATTTTAACAATGTCTTTACTACTTTTCTAGGCCTTGAATGTGGTAATTACATTGCTTTCAATGGGGGATAAAAAACCCTCCAAGATTTCATCAAAAAAATCTTAATTTGTGTTTCGAAGGTCTTACGGATGTGTAACGACATGAGGGTAACAGAAATTTTATTTTTGGGTGAACTAACCCTTTATGAGTAACACACATATGAGAGGACAGCCCAAAAAACCCACGACACTCCAGTACAAAAGTGGGCATGACCCTTGGCTATCTACGGCAAGCCCCAATGGGAAAATACACTGCACACACACACAGTATCCAACGAGTTTATAACAGAATCAAACATAAATGTATAACATGTTTGTTACAACACCATCAGTGGAAACCGATGATTAGTCACATGGGTTTAATGTTCGATACGTCAGAATTTATTCGGCAAATGCGTTTCCATCTTCCATTATTCGCATTAACTCTTTTTCGGACAAGTCAAAACCACCTGAAGCAAGCATAAAAACTTTTTTTACAAATTAAGGGATTTCGAAATTGGGCGTTTGCATCACTTGTTTCTGATGCGATACTTCAAAATGTGCATAAAAACAGGGTGATGGAAACAGCTCTTGCGATTTTGTAGTCCCATTTTCCTGTCATTGTTGCCAGTACGTCCTGTGGCTTATGATTCACGTGACATTAAGGCTTAACTGATTGGCTTATAACAACCTGGCCACAGAACTTAATGAGCAGAGTGAGCAGATTTCAGTTTAGCAGAAGTTATATTTATTGGCATTTTTTTTTTCTCTGAAAAGCCCCCAGATTTGAAGAGGTTTTTGGTTTAGCTTCTGATTAACTTTAACATATAGTCTGTGCAGCCTTGATGATGTCATGAAAGATTACAACTTTTTTTTTGAAAAATGCGTGCTAAGACCAGGAACAGGTATTCATGTTGACTGTAGATGACCTTTTAAATACAAACAAAAGGAAAAAAAAAAAAATAGCATCACCAGATAAAGAAGTCACTCTGGGTTGCATTTCAGGGTTTCTTGACCTTGTTGACCAATCGAATTGATGTTAGATCCGTCTAGAGGTGTTTTGAATCGCTAAGAGTTGGTCAAAGGTTAGGAATTACTGGATAAAGTGCCAAGTTCGATCCAAACTTTGACTGATGTTGATTTGATACACCCCTGAAAGCATTAAAATGTGTGATATAATTAGGTGTCTAATAGCTTGAGCTCTATACTTTCTGCATGTAAACGGTCTTATATTCCATTATCTATTGATTAGACAATTGGGCATTTTGTTGCAGATAACAATACATTTGAAATGAATGAAAGTCATTTATGCTTGAGGTTAGATTTCATGTAGTAAAGATGATGCAAAGGGACAATGTGAAGAATCAATATTCACTAAGGGGAAAAAAAAAAACAAGCAGATGAGTTGAATTGAAGCATCTGAATGAATGTAATATATTGTGAGTGAGTGATCAATTTGCAAAAAGTCAGTTCGGTAACAGGACCTTGACGTTGTGAAAGAAAGCATTTGGGTAATTTGCAAATAAAACCTCAAACTAAAATCTCCTCTGTCGACACACACCCACATACCTCTTCATAAAAGCCCTCAGGAGGCAGTCGGATGTGTCTGTTTGGGGGAGATAAAAACTCGTTCACTGGATCCCATGAGCTGGAAAGTTGGCGCGACACAATCTGGCAGTCACTCTACTCCTATAACAAGTGCTGCCACTAACAGAGAACGAGAAAGAGACAGCAAAAGAGCTGCGGGAAGAGAGAATGAGAGATTCATTCATTAATAGAATATTCCACTTTAACTAAGAGTTGGATATAGTTACACATACAGTACAGTGAACTTTTTTTTTTTCAACATTTCAGGTTTAATTTTGTAGAATTAATGAGGGAAAGTATATTTTAGATGCCTTGACCTTTTTTTGCAGTTTATTTAAATGGTCCTGCAGTGTGACATTTTCTGAAGTAAATATTCCATGAAGTCTTGAGCTTATTGCGCTCTGAATGCTTGTGTAACTTTTAGAACAATATATGTGAAATGTGGGAAATTCTGTCAAATCTTGTGCTGTTCTCAAAAGAACTAAATTATAAATGTTTTTTTAATGGATACATGACATATTGGTTCTATTTTGGCTATTATAGTTCTATTTATCTCTATTTTATCTCTTTATCTCTTACCTTTGCCATCATCTAACACTCACTTAATGTAATTTTTAGCAAATCTAGAAATGAGTACTTATTTATACTGTAGATTACAATGATGTGATGCCTCAAATCACTTGTAGCATTTAAAAGAGTTTTTAGTGTTTTATTCATTTATTTCGACATTTTAATAGTATATTGTAAATAAAGTAGTGTAGAACTTATCGGTATTGGTCAGTGCATCCTCACTGTTTTTGCCAGGGGCAAAAAATGCATGAAAAGGGAAAAATACATTATAATATGAGCCCTAATATGAAGTAATGTATGTAAATATTTATAACAAAATTCAAGAATGTTGTTTTTTATGGAGTATATCATGTCACACTGCAGGGCACTGCTATGAATGATCACAAATGTTCATATTTATTAATTTACAAAATAGTAAATAAAATAGTATAGAATTTTATAACATAATTATCGGTCAGAATTTTAAATATCGGTGCATCCTCACTGTTTTTGGCAGGACAAAATTGCATGAAAAGGGGGAAAACTATATGATATGACACCTAATATTAAGTAATGTAAGTAAATGTCTAATATTGAAAACAAAATTCAAGAATTTTGTTTGAAATATGGCATTTTTGATGAAGTATATCATGTCACACTGCAGGACACTGCTATGAATTATCACAAATGTTCATAGTTATTCAGTTCTTTAGACAAAATAGTAAATAAAATAGTATAGAATTTTATATCATAATTATCGGTTTATCGGTATCGGCCAGAATTTAAATATTAGTGCATCCTCACTGTTTTTAGCAGGAAAAAATTGCATGAAAAGGGTAAAAAAATATATATATGATATGACACCTAACATGAAGTAATGTAAGTGAATACCTAATATTTATAACAAATTAGACTGTTTTGGAAATATAAAGTTTTGGATAGAGTTTATCATGTCACGCTGCAGGAATGATCTCATCTGCCTGATTGTGACTAATAACACTTCAAAAGCAACAGCAGATTTTACACTTTTGGCATCTAATGGACTGTTTATGCAGACATATGCTGTACATTTTCAGCCTGATAGATGAATAAATGCATTATCAGACTCTTTGGTCTGTATTTAGCTTTTTAGCTGATAATGAGGAGGATTAAATGAGTCTTTAAAACTCACCCTAACCCTCCATTTTCCTCTAAAACTTTGTAACACGTTAATGCATCTCTGTGTCTGCAGTGACAGGGAAATTCTCTGTTGTGCAGAGAGATTGTTTGCAGGTTAGACAGATTGTGCTCCGAGGAACAATCAATATCCTTTAAGCATCAGGAAGTAGGCAGAGGGTGTGGAAGTCCCTTGTGGGTAATCCACACGTAAAATACAAACACATACTTAACCAGTCTTTCCGCAATTAACAAATTGTGCGATTCATAAATGTTTTATGGCGTGAGCTTGTCTTTGAAGCGTTCTGATATCTCTGGGATCTAAACAAACGTCAGTGATCAAATCAGCCATTTGTGAATTGTGCGGCTTTAATTATTGTACGCTGAAAGAAACACTGGATGAAACTTTGTGCTTTGAATATAAAATCCTAATCACAGCGAATGACATATACACACACTCTTTTCTTAAATCATAGCTGTATTTATGCCCAGGGCTTGGGCAAAAATGTGAGCATGATTCATTACCAATTATGATTTTATTGTAAAAATAAGAAGCAATATGTGCACGAGAAAGAGGGATGTGTTTTTTCTGGGGCTAGTTTTGCCGGTCTTTTGAGATTTTATGTATGCATTGTATTCTATTCAAACTGATGTGAGAGCTAAAGCCTGGGCAAAACTAATAAAAATAAATGCCTGGGCAAAACTAATAAAAAATTCAAACGGTGGAACTGCACGGCTCATAAATTTACTCATAAACTCCAGATACCGCGTCAGTTCATTTGTTTCCTTATTTGATTCATCTCTAGCACAGTCCATTTCATGGATTGTCGCACGTCTTCCTCTGAAAACCATGTTTCTTTCTGTCCACTGTGCAGTGATGCAGTTTGCACACAATGTGATTTAGCCAAATAGGATATGTTCCTGCATTAACAGCCTTTATTGATTCTGCAACAGCATTTCTTATCAACCAATCATAGGCCAGATCCTAACTCTAGCCTTAAACCCTTAAATCTGAGGGAAATTATGGGTTGATAAGAACATTGCTCAAGCTCTAATGATGCTTTCAGGTTGAGTTTGTAAATTGTAAGCAGCAAAAACAACCATTTCAACAGTAGTACAACAAAATAAAGAGCAAAGGATGCACAGTAAGTGTGTATTTGACGCTTTATTTTTGAAATTGATCATTCTTTGTGCTGCTACAGAGAATGGATAGTGTACAGACCTGTCACTTCATAAAGCAGTTAAATGAGTAGTGTTTCCTGTCATTAACAGTACACAAAACGTGCAAAAAGATAAATTGTACTGTCATAATTTATATTTATAGCTTGAACGTTGAGGGAATGTTGACAACCAGCAAGGATGTTGATCCAGGAACATGTCTTACTTGAGTAAATTACATCAACGTTTTAAAATTCAATACTTTTTTTATATTAGGCCACATGGAATTTGCTGAGAATTTGTTAAACTTAAAATGTAGCTATAGAATAACTTCCCTGGATAACTCATACATCCAAGTTGTTAGTTAATACAAAATTTCAAGTTAACTAAACTTACTTTAATTTGAAGCAAGTTTTAAAATAACTTGTTTTTGTTACATTTAGGGGCGTCAGTTAAGTATGGCAGGGTATGGTGGCTGCCATACTTTGGCTGCCTTGTCAGATCAATGCAATTGCAAATTAATATTTTTATTGCAGGATTAACAGTTACATTACTACATGTAAAATGTTATTTGTAATTGTTTAATAAAAGAGAAAAATACATTATATTTGTGTCACATGAGCTAAACGGCGTTGCTAATGTGTCTATTTACAAAGTGATTTTTCAGTGTTGAGAATTGTAGCCAATCATAGGCATTTCTGAAAATAATGACCAATCAGAGGTGTTTAAGTTTCAGTATCTCTCAAAACGCTGAATGAGTTGATATTTACGGCAAGTTTACTAAGTTGTATACATGCACAAATCCTCTCATTATAACAAACAAAGCGGATATGCAATGTAGATAAAAGATCCATTGATCTTTTGAGTTAATGAGTTTTTGCTGAACTGACTGACAGCTTCAGTGATTTGTAAAGATAGTGCTCTTTACTCGCTTTTGTGTAATTTCATTCACAAGTTGAAGAAAAGTATAGTTTTTCATGAAACTTTTTAACATTTCCTACAATTATATATTTTAACTATAAAATCAAAAAAAGTGACAAAAATAGATTTTTTAAATGTTATAATAGTTATAAAAAAGCAATATTAGGGATTGGAAATGGCTAATGAGCCAATAAGTGCTCCTCTGCAGCTTTTTAAAGCTGGTGTCCATAAGATTTACCTCTTAGTCGCTTAGACAAACAGAGTTTGAAACCTGCAATTGCAGTTATATGTGGAATTATTAGCTTTACATGCATTGTGCATTGGCTCAGCGCAGATGAATCTAATGTTTCCTGTCAGTCACCATACCGGTGTGGATACTGTACTTCGGAAACACAGATTGTAGTCTTGAAGTATGACCAAAGTAGGAATTTTCACCGGAAAAAGTCATCTGAACAAGTAAGTAACATGTCTGCCACTTTTGTTCTGACCAACTGAGGGAAAAAGCATTAGGCCTAGAATAAATTGCGCTGCCAATGGTGATTAAATCTAACGATCGCTTAGCTAATATCACATCAAACCGTGCAAATTATTATTATTGTTATATTTTGTTCTCAAAAAGATTTCAATTTCTGTAGCCACTCTGCAGTCCGAAGTCTTTTGCTTTTTGACCACGGCTGAATCTCCAGTTGTCACTGATTGTCATTTGGACCTTTCTGGATTACAATCTGCCATCAAAATGATAAGTTTAATTATTGCAGCTACTGTGAGAAAAGGCTATAAATGATCTGCTACCAGCAGCCTTCTATATGCATAGTCTAACTGGGACTCCTTCCTTCTGTTTACAGACGTGACGTAATGACGCAAAGACGAACTGCTGCATGCTCGAATTTCCCACGGATATCCACCAGTATCGATTTATTATAAAACATTATTACAAGCTTACCGTTGTGAAACGAGCTAAAGTAAAGAGATAGTTTTGAACACTGGCTGGTTATGTACGTGCTCAAATTGATTTTGGATCATTTCTAACCAAAAAAAAAGGTTACAGACTGCAGCTTTAAATTTTAAAATAAAAGTTTTTGTTTTTCACCAAGTGTTAGTTTTCCTATGCATCGTGAAACTTTTAGTTTTTAGCTTTTAAGTGCTGGAAAAAGTTGTGTGAAGAACTTAAAGTGCTTCATTCTTATAACGGTCTAATTTGCTTGGTTAAGATAAAAGCTATATGTGACTCATCCTTATAAGCACCACACACTTGATGTGTTTGAAGGTCGGTGCTCACTCCAGTCGCTATGCCTTTGCATGAATTTCAATTTTATGCATTTCAGTTTGTCAAATGGCTTCAATGTAGAGGTGCTTGTTGTGATATCTGAGGATGGCTGCAGCAGCAGTATGCATAGAATCAGGAATTAAAGAAGATAAGCTGGACGGTCACATCACAAAGAGAGTAAGATCTGATGACAGAGTTTGCCATTCCTTGGCTTTTGGTAAAATGACATCACTGGTTAAGTTCATCTAATGCGGTCTTGTCAAAAATTGAATTTAACCCTGTAAGTGAAGTTCACTAATTGCAAATAGATTTGATTGTTTCTACTCAGTAATTTCATTTGATTGCCTTATCTAAATTATAATCATCGTATTGATTATACCATCATCATTTGACTGACTGAGTCAGACATGATTCAAACAAGAGCTCCTTGATTTTTGTGTGTGCATTAAAAGATTGTTGGTGTGGAGCAAAATGGCTTTTATGAATATCAAAGGGAACGCTAACCAACCTAACCATGACTGAAAGCAGCTATAGAGCACTGCAGATGATGTATTTTTGTAGGCTAAAACCGGAATACAACTTGCATTGTAGCACTTCTGGTTCCATTGTCCTGAAATCAATGAGCTTTTTGAATGTATTTTTGTGTTTTCTTTAGTACTGTCAACATTAACTCGTTAACGCATGCAGTTAATTTTTTTTCAGTTTAAAAATATTAACGCAATTAACGCAGCATCTGGTTTTTTCTGTCTTATTCATGCAAATGCTTTTAAATCATTTAAATGTGCCAAAAGAGAAAAAAGAGAACGCGCTCTGTGAATGTCCTGTCACACACAACGCGTGCCATTGTGTGCATGGACAGTACGCCAGAATCGATTTCTGTCACGCTTCAACTAACAATAGCACGCACAATAATGCCAAAAAGTATCCTCACAAGAGCGGCCTTGAATGAGTTAAAATCTTAAAATGAAAGTAAAGAGCTGTGCGGTAGCACAGTGGAAACACATATGCAGGGTTATTTGTCACGAGCCACAGAACCCCAGAAAAGATTGCAACAGAGACGTGATGTCGATGATCTCACTCCAGTCTATGGGAAAGTAGCCCATTTTCGATTTTTGGGAGGTTTATTGTGATGCTTGCCTTGATTCAACTTCCCGCGTCGTCTGCGCAGATATCAACAGCGCAACGGGGTTGTAGGTTGCCAGGTTGAGGTCACAAATGGGTTTGAATTTGTATGATGTGTTGATTGCGCGAGTAGAATGCGTTTCATACAAGATCTGGCAACAGGACAACCTTGGAATAATATATTTATGTGATTATTCTTTTAACGAGGTTTGGCCATACAAATGACGGGAGTTTCCCTGGAGAAATGGCAAAACGGGAGGGGGCGGCAGATGGGTGTGAAATACGGGAGACTCCCGGCAAAAACGGTAGTGCTGACAGTATGTGGTTGGTTCATGTCCTCTCTGCGTGAACTGAAGCGCTACAGTGATCTGTCACTCCACAGAGCTCCAAGAAAGATCGCGACAGCTCGTCCATGGTCTCGCCCCAGTGTATGGGGAAGTAGTCAGTCACTCCTCTTGTTTGACGAATAACCGATATGCCGCTAGACAGCACAAAATTACATAAATCTCCAAAATTAGTACGCAACAGGCTGTCTGTCTGTTTGTGTCTGTCTGTTTGTGTCCGTCCGTCTGTCTGTGTCCGTCTGTCTGTGTCCGTCTGTCTGTGTCCGTCTGTCTGTGCGTCTGTCTGTCTGTCTGTGCGTGCGTCTGTCTGTCTGTCTGTGCGTCTGTCTGTCTGTCTGTGCGTCTGTCTGTCTGTCTGTGCGTCTGTCTGTCTGTGCGTCTGTCTGTCTGTGCGTCTGTCTGTCTGTGCGTCTGTCTGTCTGTCTGTCTGTCTGTCTGTCTGTCTGTGCGTCTGTCTGTGCGTCTGTCTGTGCGTCTGTCTGTCTGTCTGTCTGTGCGTCTGTCTGTCTGTCTGTCTGTGCGTCTGTCTGTCTGTCTGTCTGTGCGTCTGTCTGTCTGTCTGTCTGTGCGTCTGTCTGTCTGTCTGTCTGTGCGTCTGTCTGTGTACACAGAGTACAGCGCAAATAAAATAGCAGCGCTGTTTGACTCTCAGAAATCAGAGCTTTGTCAAAAGTAGGCTAATACATCAATAATATACTGCATCATAAATATTTTCTACTATTTGATATGTATTTAAATGTCCTAAACCTTGCGAGATGATATATGATAGACGAAATGATACACAAATGGGTGAAAATTCTATGAAATGATCAGCGCGTTTCACTTGCGTCTCTCAGAAATGAACTTTGTCTAAAGTAGACTGCTATCAACTAAAACACTACATCATACACACTTTCTACTATTCGATGTCTATTTAAATGTTTAAAACATTAAACATATGATAAATTAATGAGTGCAAACTGTATGAATGAAATGAAGCACGATAAGTCAAATGTAGGCCTATATATTTTTTTTTTTTCCACAGCCCTGATCATACTGGCCTTCATTCATAAAAAGATGCCATTAAACAAGTATTCAAAATATACGGTCTTCATGTGGTTTCTTCATGTTGTTTTAATTTGGAGATTAACTGTGAAATTATTACATTATAAATGTCACTGGCCTCACTGTTTTAATTAATCCAGTTATCCAGCTGCTAAACACTTCCACAATAAACTCCACAAAGATGCAGTTTATGAAGTTTAATCTTGAAAAAGTGTGAAACTACAAAAAGTGTGAAAATACACAAGCATGAATTTCATAAAATAAATAAATCATCAAATGAGCATTCTCAAATACACAAGGCAAACAACAGTTGTATATAATGGTACAGTTGTATATCAACAGCATAGATAGACGCTTGAGTAGAATAAGTTACAAACATGCTAAATTGAATGCTACATTGCAAAATTACCAACACACTCAATTATAATACATAGCACAGCAATAAAGTACTCATAATACTCACAAAACAAAATTAAACAAATTCACTTACAGATATTGCATTTCAAAGAGCTTTGATAGGCAAGATGAAGCTGGATGACTACAATCACATGAAGTACCTTGCATAACTAAAGCACTTAAGTAATATGGCCTACTTCCTCTTAAAACAGGAAACAATAGTAAAACTAAGGAAAACAAATATCAAAATAAAAGTCCTTGTTCAAATCAAAGTTTAAAGTCCAGCACAATAAAATATATTACAAACGTATAAAAACTTGTGTTTTTAATTGCGAATCGTCGCGATTATTCACAGAAAAAATTGTCATTAATCAAGTTTTTTTTTTTAATTGATTGACAGCACTGTTTTTCTTTTCTTTCTTTTTTTTTGTTTTTTTTTGTTGAATGCCTGAAATAAGGTCTGTGGTTAACACAAGTTCAAGATATTTTCACTTTGTGTTGCTAACAAGGGGCTAAATGGGACTCATCTATTCACTAGTTTGCTTTTACAGTCTTATTGTGTTTATAAGTGATTCTAACTCAAACTTTCAGGGAAAATGTTTTTAAATAAAGAGTTGAAGACTGAAAGAGTTGGAAGCTTAATGGCAGTGATGTTGAAGTCATGCAACTGTAATGCAGTTCATTTATAGCCTTTTATTAGATTTTTACTTCTGCCAATTGTATTTAGGCTTCAAAATTCATAAAGGTTAGGTTTATTTTTTAAGATTACCATGATTAACAAAATGTGTAAGAATCATAAACTTTTGTTGGTCGCAGAGCTTATTTTCTGCAATAACCCAAAAGCCAATAGAAAAATCCTATTGGGTTTTTGTCGAAGGAACCAGGGTGGTGCCAACTTACAAATATATGTCATCAATGCAGTGCTCCGTTTGCACATCCCTGTAATTTCCCATGCTTTTAAATGAATTAAAGTGCAAGGGCTTATGGGCATTCCCCCTAGCCACAATGCTCAGTATCAGATAATATTATGAAGTTCATCGTTAAGCCTTAGCTTTATTAAGGATTTAACATTCCGTCTAATTAGCTTCAGTAAAAACATATGGATTCAAGAAGGGAGTCCAATCAGATCAAAGATAGAGTTGTGGTATTTCGTAATTGAACACTTAGAAACTTAACCTTAAATTTGTTAAATTTTTTTTAGCCAGAGAGGTTCAAGGAAAATGTGACATTTCAAGTATTGTTTAATTAGGACAACTTGATGCTTTTTTATTAATGATGACATTACTGTGTATCACGTGTCATTTAGCCTGAAGGGCCTGTTCGATTGTTTTTGGAGAGTTCAATGTGATGATAGATGCGTGTGTGCATGCTCTGAGGCAGTCTGTTTCATTACCGAATATCATCTCACCTGCACAATGGGGAATTTTACCCTCCTGGTCTGCATTGTCAAGCACTGACAGACCCCCTGTGGATTTGAAAAGAGAGACGTTAGAACATCAAACGCTGAGTTGAGCTCTCAGAGATCCACTGTAGAGAATGCAGTGACTTCTTCAAATACACTGTGGAGGTCTTTTAAAAGCTACATAAAAGAGTTGAGGTAAAAAAATCGAGAGCTGTTGATATTTGATGCTGCCAAGAAGTGAAAAACCAGAGACTGATCCAAGTTTGAACTTCTAATCCATTTGGAAGTGGTGCGCAGCACGGAGGCACTGGACTTTAGCTCCTCTGCATGGAGCCTGATGGTTGTTTTGCAATTAGACTTCATTTTCCTTACTGCTTTAGTTCTTGGAAGTGCTGATTGCACCTTGGACTACCTGTCAAGGCAGAGACTCTTGATCACCAGCCTTGAGTAAACCTTAGACATTTTAAAGATGTTTTAATGACCTGCCTTGTACCCACTGTGCTCACAATTGCACTATTAGCGCAGGGGTGGATGGGGGACTAATTTAAGTGTCATTCTGTGCTGAATCCACTTGAATATGAAGTCTCTGTGCTTCCTTCCACAAGCTCTGCAGATGCTCCGTGGAGTCGTATGCACAACAAAAGGCGATGGAGTCTGAATGTGAATATCATCATATAAAATCACATCAAAAGTAATAATAAATATATTAAAATGAAGGCAACACTCTCGGTTCTTTTTCTGTGGATATGAATGGGTTGAGAAGAGCGTGTGTGTCATTGAAAAGCTTTTCTATCCTAGAGACGTTGGTAATTATTGCCTCTGAGTGAGATGAACTGAGTGAAAAGATCAGGGCTAAATGGGTTTGGAAAAAAAAAAATAGTACCTATTTTTTTTTTTTTTGTCTGAATAGTTGCAGGTATCCAAACTTGATGAAAAATTATAAATAAATAATTTTTTTTTTCTTCCCCAATTTAAAAGTACACTTTAAAACTTTATATATGTAAATGCACAATATGTAAGATTTTTGGTATAAAATATCCAAAAACCACTAGAACAATTTTATATATTTTGTTGCTTACATTATCCCAAATGTTTCCAAGAATATTTTAAAGGGGACCTATTATGCCCCTTTTACAAGATGTAATATAAGTATCTGGTGTCAAAATAGCCCACAGATAATTTATTATAGCTTGTCAAATTTGCTCCTATTTGGGTGTGTGCAAAAAAAAAACAGTTTTTGTGTGTGTCCCTTTAAATGCAAATGAGCTGCTGCTCCTGGCCTGCTTTCTAAAAGAGGGCGGAGCTTTAACAGCTCTCACTTTGGTTGCTCAACAACAACAAAGCTGGAGAATTTCATGCAGCCAAAATGATGATTGTCAGTAACGGTGTTCAGCCTTACATTGTTCAAACCTGAGTCAGACACTGATGGAGAGACTCAGGAAGAAGTTTTAGAACTTTTAGAATGCATCTGGATGGTTCTGAATTGTTAGTGGATAAATTTATGTAGTTGCTGTGGAATTGATTCAACTCATCGACTAGCATGTGCCGTCATGTTAATCTTTTGTACAAAACCTGTATTGACGCCCACTATAGCATACCTGTTTGCCAAACAGAGCCACACACACCAGGCTAACATTCATGATTGCTATCAAATGCTGTGAATGGTCTAATATTTTTTCCCAAATATCCTTTTTTAGCAATCGATCATGCCAGGGTCAACTTGCAGGCTAACAAGACTCTAAATAATGTTCTGTGCTCATCTGTGCAGCCAATGACAGAACAGTTAGCATGCTTTGCTCGAACTTTTGCCATAGCCTTAGAATTGGTACACCATTATCGCTTGCGAAAACAAAATGATGGCGCTGTGGGTGGAAACATGCAGATAATATTATAATAAGATCCCTTTCCTATGTCACAAGGGGAGCGAAATCTAAGCGGCTCGTTTTTTCACATGCTTCCAGAGAAAAGCTTACCAAAACAAATTTACTGGATTGTCCTTTTTCACATTTTCTGGGTTGGTAGATGCACAGATTTTCATGATATGTCCCCTTTACTTCAGAGAAATAAGCAATTTTAACCAGGACACGGACCATGTCCGTGCGTCATCTATCAATGACATCATACCCGCATTACCCTTGATTTCTGGTTTTATTTTGTAGAAACCATGGAAACACCAAAGACGTTTTAATATATTATGTGTTTTATTAGACATGTGAGCAACTGTTTGTATACATTTATAGACAGAAAACTAATCATGTTATATAGCTCAACACAGTAAGTCTTATTGTTTAAATCTTATTTTCTTGATTTACAGCGAGTACCATGTTTTAACATGACTAATATCGATCTAGCTGACTGCAGTGTGCAACAAGTGTCTCATAGAAGCCGCTGAGGGAATACACAGAGTAGCACTATAACTGGAATCAGCCTTGTGTTTCATTGATATCTTTCCACAGTTGAAACACTGATTGAGCGATTACATGTGACATGATACAGATTTCGGTATACTGTACTGTATCTTTCAACATACCTGATGGTGTTCATTCATGTTTATTTCATGTTGTAACTAGTAAGGTGGAAGAGAAGATCGGTTCATGTGCACTCCATGCTGCCAGCTGAAAAGACATCTATGGTTGAGCCCTACCTGTGCACGTCCCTGACTTTAACATTTTTCAACACAAATGTATCTAATATGATAAAACAGTGCTGCTTTACCCCACATATTCATGACTGGAAGAAGCAGAAGCACTTGTCTGCGCCATAATAAAAGCTCCACTGCTCTCGAGCCATGTGTCGTGCTCGTCTCTCATTAGCAACCGCTCCAGCGGCCTCGTTTCACTACGACGGCTTTCAGCCACACCCTGCTTCATACTACAGTAATGTTAATAAATCTTTAATACAGTAGCTCATCCATGAATATGATTTCTGCCCGAGTCCCATCGGATTCTTTTCCGCTGGCTGTAGACGTAAAGACAACACCTCCCATGCCTTTGTTTTGAATAAGTGACCTCTAGCGGCATAAAATTACATATTGTACCTTTAAGTTGCTTGTTAATTTATACTGAAACCTACTTGCGCAAATGTAGCAGCTGTTTCTTTACCATGATTAATTTATTCCATGATTGAATGTGTCCATAGCATGGGGTTACTGAGTAGTAACAATAATAATAATTTTTTAAAAAGTAGCATTCAGCTGGACATGTGACCTCAACATGGCAGTTTTTATTTGGCTACTGATATGAATACATGAATACAAATGCATTAGCTAACATGAAATAACTATGAGCACCCCATATATTTATCTTTGTTAATATTAGTTAATACAATTGTTTATTATTTTATAGTTCAGAGTGCATTAACTAACATTAACAGACAACTTTTGATTTTAAAAATGTTTTAGCAAATGCTAAATTTAAAATTAAATTGAACAAATACTGTAGCTAAACACTGAACAATACTTCTAATGTAGTGAAATTAAACTTTATTGTAAACTTTAGAGGAAAAATTACTGAGTGCATCTTTTTCTTTTTCTTAATATAAACTCTAGCAAATACATTTTAGAGAAGACACTTTATTGATCCTAGAGGAAATGTATTAGAAGTGTTCATTGATTTCCATAAGGTTGTAATCAGGATTTTGGGTTGCTATTGCTTCAAAACAACTCTATCTTAAACTTAAGATGTACACTCTGATAATTATTTCATTATATTCACAATGTGAAAACCCACTGCAAAAACGGATCTCCTAATATTGTATTTCAGAGTATTTTTAGTCTGTTTTTATGATTTAATTATTACTTATAAAATGATTTCTCCAGGTTGATGTGTCAGGGTGAAATGTGAATAGACAATTTGCTCAAGGTGCAAAAATCTATTCATTCGACGTAATTAAATTTGCTGTCACAAGATGAGGCGACTCACGGCTTCATCATTGGATCTGAATACAAGGCGAATGTCAGCAATCACAGAGAACTTTCATGGAGAACCGTAATTTCTTATAGCATCTTCTTTGCTGCATATGTGAGTAGTACCACCTCGTAGTCCAGAACTTCTTTCGCCACTGACAGATACAAAATGTCACGCTGCAAAAAGCAACGGAATGACAACAGTTATTTTTTTCATATCACGTCAGAATAAAGACAAAAGCTGTCGTCATTCTGCCGCAGTTCCCATGGACCTGTCAGCAGCCTCGCTTCTCTGTGAACGCAGCACCAATCATCTGTTTCGACTCTACAACTGAAATATTACTGCTGGCCTACCAACGCTTTAAACATCCGCTGATATTTTATTTATCTCTAGCAGACAGGATCCAAATGGCGAGAGATTTGCCCATCCTGAGAGATATATTGAGGAAGACACCTGTCAACAGCCTCATCTCTCAGAATGAAATATTTCACTGAAATTTTGATCATAAACCTTTAAAACTACTCTTTCAAATCGGATCTGAATTTGGCAGGTGTTTTATATGCAGTACAGCTGGTTCTCCAGGGGTGATTTGAGCCATAACCACTGGCACAAAAACATGCATGAAAAAGAAGATGGGGAAAAACACAATGAAACAGGACAGAAAGTTTATGCAGATTTATATAACAAATAAACATTTTTTAAGATGCCGTGTCAAGGTGAAAATGGTCAACAGCAACATTCGTCTTTGAATGCAATAACTTGTCTTGTGTTAAAGGAAATTGTGACTTTTTTTTCATATATCTTATATCTCGCAATTTGACTTCATATCTCGTAAAGTCGGCATGAAATGGAAGTTGCGATAGTCTTTTCTTCCCTATTGTGACTTATCTAAATGTAAGAGAGAAAAAAATGTAGAGCGGGAATTGATTTTATCCATCGCTATTGATTGTTGGATGGTTGTAGTTTGCTGAGGTTTGCTTTGGTCTCTGGAAGAAGGAGGGGAAGTTATTTTTATTAAAGATTACTGATGATGTGCATGGATAAATCATTTATAATAAATACTGCAATATTCCATAAAAATCAAGAACTGTCAATTTTAATGGCGGTTTTAATTCTCTTAATTGCAACATTATTTCCCATAATTGGGACTTTTATTCATAGTTGCGACTTTATATCTCACAATTCACCATTCGCAAAAACCCATCCCCCTTAGTTACTGTTGCTTTGTCTGACAAGCCATGCACTCTTACGCCACACATCATGTTCTCACAGAGTGAAAAATACATAGAGGTGTAAAGAGGACACTGACAACGCGCCGACAGACAAGACAGAACAGGTTACTTTTGGTATGAAATAAAGTCTGAGCTCTTAAATTTTGTCATTTTTTAAAAAATAAATTCAAACAATAAATATTGTTTTGTGGCTCTTTAATGTGTTGTGACAGATCGCTGTAGCACCTGTAGCAGGACGTGAACCGATCATCTCTTCCTACTAATAAACATGAATGAACATTAGAAGGTATATGTTGTTTCAACCACAGAAAGACATCAATACACACCATTTTTTAAAGTTCAAGTCCACCAAGGTTAATTTATTAACTCTCCTGTGTTTGTTTGTCGGACAAAATGGCGGATTCAGCGCCATGATCGTCTGTCAATCAAACTCCCAGCGAAGGGTGAATTGTGAGTTAAAATCTTACAGTGTGACTATTTCTTATTTTAAACTTTCTCACAGTTTTCTTTCTTATTTTTTTTCCTTTTAGGTGGAAACAAGCTTCTATACAAATAGGTTCCCTTGGGAATTTATAATCAGTTTTATCAATAGCAGTTTTAGTAAAACAAATAAAGTGTGTGGTAAACGTTACCTGAATATACTTTCACGTTTTGTTCTAAAACAAATGTATATGACTCACAGTTATACATCAGATATGATTTTTGAAATAGCTGTGTTTTGTAACATAACTGTTGCGTTAAAAACATTAAGTTCCTACAAAGAAATTTGTCATGCACGTAAACGCATTTGTTTGTGGTAATTGTTCTTGTGTTGCAACTTAAGTTTTAAAGTGTTGAGGTACAGGTCAGGAGCCATGAATAAATGGGTTTTAATATTTTAATATTATTCATGTTTTATAAATAGTATAAAATTAACATGTTAAATTGACAGACCTAGTAATATTCTATGCTAAATATCACACAAAAGGACGCTGTTCATGAGGATTATAGAGATGTGAATCACAATTCTCTCTGTGTGGTGTATCCGGCCACACGTATTCCATTGGGATCTAAATGAACCATAAAACCAGCTGATTATCATTCACGAGCACTTGGCACTGCAACCTCCCAAAACCTCTGCTTACATAAATTATGCTGTCGTTGTTTTACAGAGGTAAGCCTACGAGCTGTTTACATAATTGAA
The DNA here is from genome assembly GCA_037101425.1 of Elopichthys bambusa. Taxonomy (NCBI): domain Eukaryota; kingdom Metazoa; phylum Chordata; class Actinopteri; order Cypriniformes; family Xenocyprididae; genus Elopichthys; species Elopichthys bambusa. Next base: position 40,782,444 of record CM074433.1, read on the forward strand.
TTCATATGCAAACACAACTAACTGGAAAATATGAACTTCTTTGGCATTTTAAGTATTTTGACCTGAAAAATCAACTTTTTTCCTGCGGCTTTTCTCTTAATGTAATCTTCCCAGAAGACCCGACTGAGACCTGAGTAAGTTGTTCATCGATTGCAAGGATTTCAGGACCCATAAAGACTATGGAGATTAAAATTTCTCTGACTGATGAACATTTGTTTGATAATGTTCCATGTGTACACTGTGGCAATTTAAATACATATTTATGAATATCGACATGATAAATAAATGAAATGCAGAAAATGAGATGAGTAAAGTACATGAGCCAATGGAGGATAAAACTATATTCATAATCTGTTAAATTATTCAATATAATGTCAGTCCACATCATTCTGAAATAGCTATACGCAATCCCTATCTGTCACCTTCTGTGGAAAGGTCTATTTTCTGGAGGAATATGGTGGGTTTGGATACTAATTTAGACCAGTTTTGGCCACAGTATAACTAAAACTAAAGCTATGAATAACTTGGGTTTCTTTAAGCTTTTATAAGCAGTTTTAATGTTTTATGCATAATTTTTAGGCAGCTGTTTCATGTCACGTTCAAGTGATGCATTTCCAATGTCAGATGGCACAGTAAAAACATTTATAGTCTTCTGCCAAGCAACCTAAACATGAGTCAAAGGTGTTTAATGATTTTTAGAAACACTTGCTGAAGCATATTTCATATTTGGTATCTTGTTTCTTTTAGACAGAAATTGATATAGTGTATATACAAAAGCCCAGTTTCCCTGACTGCAATGAAACATTTTCTTTCTGCATATTTGAAAATTCTTCACTTGACACAGAAGGCCAAAGTTTAAAAGAAATTCTGCAGCTGAAATGAGTATGTTTGATTAGTTTCTATTCATAGAGTCGCTTGATAATTGAGACTAAGAGTGACTGATGTCTAAAAATACAAATGAAAAGCTAAAGTTAAGGTTCAGGCAGTTGTTAGGTCTTCTGTTGTGATGTTGAAAGGATGTCATATTAAATCATAAGACTCTGTGATTTTTAAAAGCAGAAACTGTTTATTCGCCCTTCTGAAATGAAATTGGAAACAACATACCCGAAGTGGGAAGCAATTCAAAATAAAAGTTATTAAAGTCAACATGAAATAGAAACTGACCCTGTTTAATTTCCTAATACACATTCTTGGTCTCATCGGTATGATTCATCACACATTTTTTTCAGAAGGCTAAAAATGTTTGTCTTTATAATCTTTCTCGAAAAAGCAATGTAACTTGTTCCGTCTCTGAAACAACTTTCCTCTAGGTTTACGTCACCAGTCCCTCGTATTTTTTAACCCTTACTTCCAACCAAGTGTGCTGCACAAGTGCTATAAAAATGGGAGTGTGATGTCATGATTGACAGCTGAGATTGACAGCTTCTCTAAGCAAAGTAGTCACTAAAGCACCAACAGACTTTTTTTCTGGATGTTCGAGAGGATATTGGAGCTTTAACTTTAATTTCTACATTTCCATAGCTGTTTTTTTTACACTGACATAATGAGTTGTTCTGCAGTTAACTGTACTAATCGATTCTGCGGGAGTGAATTCTTGAATTCTGCGATTCTTGATATCGCGCCTCCACTTCTTGCTCACTACTGCACAGACTCAGGTCCCTAATCAGTGCAGGATGTCAGCGCCATATTGCGCCACATGTTGGCGGCTTCACTTTTCAACAATGGAAGAGAGTGAAGGTGTGTCATCCATCTTTTTTTACAGTCTATGCTTCCAACCAAATGTCTCCATTCAGTGTAAGACCGAATATGTTGGCAAAACTCAAAAAAATGTAGGCAATCAGTTACCTCAAAATTTTTAAGTTAAGAAATTCAAAGTTTAAGTAAGCAATACTGGCAGATTTTTATTTTGTATTCATAAATCTTTGCTCTTAACTTGAAATGTTTAAGTATACTAATTCATACATTTAACTTAAAAATTTCATGTAACCTCAATGTGAACATTTTTTATTAGTGTAAGCTTAGCTAGCTATAACAAGCTAATTCAGAAAATGCTAACATGTTAACAATAGCATGGTATAGAACTTGCTGAATGAGTTCAGAAATATAAAGCATTTAACATACTTGCCCTTAAACCAAGCTGCATGCACCACTTGTCACCATGATAACTCTCCAAAAACCCAGACATTACCAGAAACTCTTCTAAATTAGCATAACAGAACATTAATCACTACTAAATCTCTCACATAAGTCAAGTCAAGTCACCTTTATTTATATAGCGCTTTTTACAATGCAGATTGTGTCAAAGCAGCTTTACAGTGATAACTGGTATATAATTTAAAGAAAATGGTGTCAATGCAGGCAGATGCAAAGTTCTGTTGAATATCAATTGTCAAGTGTCCCCAACTAAGCAAGCCAAAGGCGACAGCGGCAAGGAACCCAAACTCCAACAGGTGACATTAGGTGGCAAACAGGTGTTAAAATGGAGAAAAAAACCTTGGGAGAAACCAGGCTTAGTCGGGAGGCCAGTTCTCCTCTGGCAAACAGTGCTTTGTTATGATTCAGGTAGCTATCATAAGTCTGATGGGATCGCAACATTCAAAGTATTTATTCCAGTTCCATCTAGTTGAGGATCGTATTCATCATGCCGGTATGGACGGTTTGTTGAGGAACTGTGCCACTGGCTGTCGTGTCGATGAGGACTTCACAGTGGATAATCTAGTTGACTCAATCTCTGCTGATACTTCAGGGCTGCGTTGTGGTCATGTCAAGGCGCAGGTCCTCTATCTCACCTGGATACGGCCCGGATACGGCTGACTACGGTAAACTTCGGGATAAACAGAGAGACTAATATTAGCGTAGATGCCGTTCTTCTGCTGATGTAACGAGTACATCTGGTGTTATAGGATGACCTAATTTATGCAGATTAATAATCCTTTAACGGATTTAAAAATATAAATTGATAATGTGTTATATGTATGCCAGGTTAAAGAGATGCGTTTTTGTAGTCTAGATTTAAACTTACAGAGTGTGTCTGCTTCCCGAACAATGCTAGGAAGATTGTTCCAGAGTTCAGGTGCCAAATAGGAGAAGGATCTACCACCTGCGGTTGATTTTGATATTCTAGGTATTATCAGATCGCAATAGACATGAAGGACTATGATGCATTAAGAGCTCGCTCAGGTACTGGGGAGCTAAACCATTTAGTGCTTTGTAAGTAATTAGCAAGGTTTAACAGGAAGCCAATGCAGTGTTGACAGAGCTGGGCTAATATGGTCATACTTCCTAGATCTAGTAAGAACTCTAGCTGCTGCGTTTTGTACGAGCTGTAGTTTATTTATCAGGCGAGCAGAACAACCACCCAGTAAACCGCTACAGTAATCTAGCCTTGAGGTCATGAACGCATGAACTAACTGTTCTGCATTTTTCATTGAGAGCATATGTCGTAGTTTAGATATATTTATAAGATGGAAGAATGCAGTTTTACAGATGCTAGAAATATGGCTTTCAAATGAAAGATTGATATCAAAGAGCACACCCAGGTTCCTAACTGATGACGAAGACTTAACAGAGCAGCCATCAACTGTTAGACAGTATTCTAGGTTATTACGTGAAGAAGTTTTTGGTCCAAAAATTAGAATCTCTGTTTTTTCTGAATTTAGTAGTAGGAAATTACTGGTCATCAAATTTTTTATATCTGCTATGCATTAAATTATTTTGGTGAATTGGTAAGTTTCGTCAGGGCGTGAAGAAATATAGAGCTGAGTATCATCAACGTAACAGTGAAAACTAACACCATGCTTCCTTATGATATCTCCAAAGGGTAGCATGTACAGAGTGAAAAGCAACGGTCTTAGTACTGAGCCTTGCGGTACTCCATACTGAACTTGTGATCGATATGACATCTCTTCATTTACTACTACAAACTGATAACGGTCAGATAAGTATGATTTGAACCATGACAATGCAATTCCACTGATGCCAACATAATTTTCGAGTCTATTTAAAAGAATGTTGTGATCAATAGTGTCAAATGCAGCACTAAGATTCAGTAACACTAATAGAGAGATACAACCATGATCTGATGATAAGAGCAAATCATTAGTAACTCTAATGAGAGCAGTCTCAGTACTATGGTACTCACAGATACTATTTCTTATTAAAAAAGGAACATAGTTGTGATGACATTAATCTTGCACAAAAAAAAACAATTATATAACACTTAATTTTAGCATTTACTCTCCCTTAAAACTGAAGTTCAACTTAAGTTCTTTTAAATGAAAAGAAATAAGTTCATAAAACTCAAAACCATTTACTTAAAATATATCAGTCCTGTGAACTTGAAAGAAAAAGAAAGTGCTAAATACTCTATTGATAATGATCTAATTTGTCTAATTTAAGTTTGTCCTACTCAAACCAATTAATTATTTTGAGCGTTAGGCTTTACAGTGTTACGTTCTATAACGCCACTTTTCACTATCTGATTACCTATGGAAAAAATCATATCCCACCCTACTTTTTCTCTTAATATCTTGTTTCATGCGGAAATATGTAACTGTGAACATGCAATTGTGAACATTTCATTTTGCATTTAACTGCAGTTGTGAATGTTGGTGATGCATTTTAAGTACTGTTGATGATGAATAGTGATAAAGCTGTGAAAACATTTATATATTATGCATTTTTTGGAACTTACAATACTAAATAAGAATAGACTATGAATAAGAAAGTCTATGATGTTGTCTATTTACTAGTTCACTATGTTGTGATAATGAGTTCAGAAATTCATTAGCTTGTAAGCCTACATAATGTTGCAAAAATTATGACATATTCACTAAGGATAAATCAATAACAAACATAGTATGTCATGATGACATGGTTATTAAACTGAGATTGAGACACAGTCAGAGATGAACATGTAGTCACATACAGTCTGTCACAACAGACGTCTAATGCACCACAGTTTCCACAGAATGACAGCAAATAAATGAAGCAGGAAAAGAGATGAGTTTGTGTCTAATGGGAACTCATTAATTCAAAGTAAAGTCAGATTGAGGGGACCTTTGGCACGAATTATGTCTTGAACATGAGTTTGGTTTTGAGACCCATATATGAAAGTATACCTTATCAAATTGCTTCAAAATGATCTCACTCACTTTTATAGGTGCATAGAATACAGTTAGGGATAATGTTGGCATTAGGGAAGGACCTGCCTATATATTATGCTATTTAAGTCATGGCTTGACTCAAATATGCAGCATGTTAATTTAATAAAACTGCTTAAGAGCAGCATATAGCTTAATCTAGACTGTTAATTGGGCTTCAGATGACCATTAGCCAAGTCCAGAGGTCTTTAATTAACAACAGTGTGGAAATGGGTTGGGTGTATGTTTGTGAAAAGAAAGAACTGAGGAAGGGAGTTGACAAGTGAAAGCAATGCTTTTATCATCAATCATCCTATAGGGCAGAGTCAGAGTTTTACAAACCCAAAGTTTAAGAAACCCATAAAAAAGATCTATAGAAAGAAAAGTAGCACAAACACAAATATAATGAGTTGACGTAGAACTGCGAGAAGATGTGAGCTTTCTGCAGCGGTTTCTGCTAGTTTTACTGATATGTCCTGACAGGAGGTAGGTAGCACAACCTACATTCTGTCAGTCAGCCGCTTTGATTTCAAAAGGGAAAGACGAATGTTTGTGGGAAATACAAAATGCCTCTGGGCAATGTATTGTATTTGTATACAATCGATAGCTAACACATGTTCTGTCATTTTGTTCGGTAAGAGAATTTGCAGCTGACATCATAAAACCTGAAATGTAGTAAGAAAAAAGTTTTTTTGCTTTAGTGAACACTGACAGCAATTTAAATTATCAAGACTTGTGTAGAAGCTCTTTAGTTTGTCTAAGGAGCTTCTATATATGTCTTGACAATTTAAATTGTTGACAAAAAGTTCTCAAACTATTCTTTAGTTTACTTTTAACTAGTTTTTCTCCAGTAAGGGTTTTATTCTTAACAAACCAGTAAGAATACAAATGGGACAGATTAGTGCTTTAGCTATATGTTTGGTTACTAGTTAAGTTATTTTTAGCCCAACTGTTTTTCAGTTCTTTGTTTTGCAAATCTTCGTTTTTATTGAAGCCAAGTGAAAATGACCCTAAGTTGGGAATGTGCTTTATATCCGTATGTGTATTTCTGAACATATTTTTCTATTCTATGAATTTATAACAGCTAAGGGACGTTGTTAGGCACGATGCAGAGCGGAGTTATAAATTTAATGTAAACCACGGCTTCACGGGGCTTATTGCTTTTATAAAACGGTTACCACACAATACAAATATTAAAGCCAAAAAATATGTATCAATGCAACTTTAATGAAGTAAAATCATTAAAAGTCTTCCTTCCGCTGGAAAAAAAAAAGTCCCTGACAGTGAACAGCAACAGAGGTTACATTTATTACGTCATTAGATGGCGGCAAAGATTGTCTTTATGAGCGAGTCACTCACACACACACAAAAAAACTTTTATATTAAAACTTGTTGTGAACACGGAACAAGACGCAAATGACGCTTTGACTAGCGATCTCAGTGTCAGCAGGGCACAGGAAAACCCATTAAATTAAATTAAATGTTAAAAAGACAGGATGCAGGGGACATTCAAACGGATTTTATTATTTTGAACATAGGACTGACCTGAAGGAAAATGCTCAATTTGAATGCAGGTAATACACTCGGTCACTCGACATCTCTCTTCTACATAATGCAGTAAGCTTTAATGAACAAAATCAATAGAGAACAAACATGTTTACATTGCTAAGACAGACCAGCAACACAGCCATACTTATGTAATGCGGTTAGCTGTATGTTTTCGGGAATTTTACAACGACTTAGAACTCCGCTCATCAGAATCAAGCGCTGGAACTATCCGTTTTATAATACCTGGTTTATGTTTTCATTGGCCAGGCTTTCTTGTGTTGTTGTTCTATGCGTGCTTTCTTTTCTTGTTTTTAACTTGCTTTTGAGAAAACGCAGCCCAGAAAAAGCGGAAGATGGGCTGAGTGGAAAAGTAATGCTGCGTTCACGCCACCTCGTATTTACCGAAATCTTGAGATGACAACACGTGACGCTATGTTTGGAGCTGTTCACATCATTGGACTGGGAATTATGCGTTTCCATGGCACCCCTATCAACGCCTAAATGAATCTACAGCGGTCAGGTGGTACAGCGGCCACGTGGTACATTTGGGTAGCTTTCAGAAAACTCCCAGTTTACAAACTGTAATTACCAGCTCTACGAGGACGTGAACGCTTTTTACAAGCTAGAATCTCGTAACTACAGGAATTACGAGGCCGCGTGAACGCACCTTTAATCCACTGTCTGACAGCAGGTGGGGGCGGGGCTTATGGAACAGCAGAAATAGAGCGGTTTCCTTGGTAACGGATGTACACAAGACATTGATGCGCTAATAAACACTTCTTTTTTAGGCAGTACATGAAGGTAAGATGAAAAGAAAATGCAATCGAAACTTTTCTGAAGAGTCGTTACCTTAAATAAATCCAGCACAAATCTTTTATTCTAGATTAGAAAGTCACTGCATTCCTGAGCATCCTGGACAGATTAGTGCTTATGTTTGGTTACTAATGTCAGTTAGGTTATTTTTAGCCCAACTTTTTTTTTTCAGTTCTTTGTTTTGCAGTAACTTTAGTTAGTTTTTATTGAAGCCAATTGAAAATTACCCTAATTTGGGAATGTGCTTTATATACGTTTGTGTATTTCTGAACATGTTCTTCTATTTATTTCTTTGCATGACTCTTTCTAAATACAAGACATGGTTTGATCTGCCACAATGACTTGGTAAGAAAGATCTTCTGACACTAACAAAAGGTCAGTCCAATCTGAATGTTTTGTATATGAATACATCATATAAACTGTATTAATATGTTCTACAGTACAAAATCACTGCATTTCTAAACATGTTCTTCTCTTCTGTTCCTTTTTTGACTCTTTCTGTCTACATGCCATGGTTTGAGCCGTCACAATGGTAAACGGCAAGAAAGCTTATGTGACAGCAATAAAAGGCAAGTCAAATCTACAGTAAATGTTTTGTATATGAATACATCAAAAACTGTATTAACTTGTGTTAAAGTGCAGAATTAATCTTTTTTTCTAGAAAATCACTGCATTTTTAAACATGTTCTATTTATTTCTTTGCATGACTCTTTCCAACTTAATGCTATGGTTTGATCTGCCACAATGACGTGGTAAGAAACATCATGTGACAGTGATAAAAGGCAAGTCTAATCTGAATATTTTGTAGATGAATACATCACAAAAACTGTATTGTTTTAAATTGCAAAAGATCTCTATTTCTAAACATGTTATTCTCTGTTTTTTTCTTTGCTCGACTTTTTCCAACTACATGCCGTAATTCGAGCCATCACAATGGTAAGCAGCAGAAGCTTGAGTTGCAGTTATTGGTAATTGATTCATACTTGAACATTTTGCTACTTTTATGATGTCAAACTTGAACAGAAGTCACTTTGGATCTTGTGTTTAACTAGAACAAACAAGAGATCTGTCTATATATATATAAAAAAAACATTTTTCTGGAAAGAATTTCTAAATCATGTTCTTTCTTTCTTTGTATGATATTGTCCATCTACATGCCACAATTTGAACTGTCACAATGGTAAATGTGGTAAGAAACATCATGTGACAGCAATAAAAGGCAAGTCAAATCTGAATGTTTTATATAAAAACATCAAAAACTATAATAACTTGTGTTAAAGTGCAGCATGAATCTTTTTGAACATGTTCAATTCAATTCACATTCATCTGAATAGCGCTTTTCACAATACATATAGTCTTAAAGCAGATTTACAGAAAATGCATGTCTACATTACAATTGAGAGTAATTTGTCATCAGAGATGACTGTGTCCAAGTAATCTTCATATGTCAGAAATGTACAGTTCCTAGATAATACAAATCATGCCATTAGCTACATCATGTATTCATTTAGGCAGAAACAATGATCTCATTAAAGCAATTATTAATAGTCGTGATCATGATTACAATACATCTTCTTCTATTTATTTCTTTGCATGACTCTTTCCATCTACATGCCATGGTTTGATTTGCCACAATGACGTGGTAAGAAAGATCATGTGACAGCAATAAAAGGTCAGTCCAATCTGAATGTTTTGTACATGAATACATCATAAAACTGTATTATCTTGTTTTAAAGTGCAAAATCACTGTAAAATGTTGAACTTGTTCTTCTGTTTCTTGCTTTGCATTACTCTTTCTGTCTACATGCCACGGTTTGAGACGTCACACTGGCAAATGTGTAAGAAAGATCAGGTGACAACAAAAAAGGCAAGTACAATCTGAATGTTTTGTATATGAATATTATCCAAAATACTGGAATAACTTGTGTTAAAATACAAAATCACAGTATTTCTGAACTTATTCTCTTTTCCTTTCTTTGCATTGCTCTGTCTACAAGCCATGGTTTGAGCCAACACAACGGTAAATATGGTAAGAAAGATCACGTGACAGCAGTAAAAGGCAAGTCAAATCTGAATGTTTTACATTAAATTTTTGTATTAACTTGTGTAAAAGTGCAACATGAATCTTTTATTCTGGAAAATCATTGTATTTCTGAACATGTTCTCTTTTTCTGTCTTTGCATGATTCTTTCTGTCATGTCATTATATATATATATATATATATATAGGCTATATGTGTGTATATGTATATTTGCTCACACATATATAACATATAAACTTAATAGATGCGATTAATCGTGATACTGTAACAACTTGTTTTAAACACATTATCAATTTCTATTATTCAAATTAGTTAAATGATTGTTAGGCTGCATAAATCAGGAAAACCGGAACTGGGAACATTTTCTATAATACCCGATGTATACTTGTTACATCATAAGAATAATGCCATTTAAACTAATATTAGTTTGTCTGTTTCATCCTTATTCCGAGGTTACCGTAGTCATCCGGATCCGGTCCGTATCCAGATCAGATGGTTGACCTGCACCTAGTTGACATGACAGCACAGATCCTCAGCAAAGACCACAAGAACCAGACAGGCCATCCGCACAGACCTATGGCCAGCTTCGTTCCCATACTGGCATGATGAATCCGATCTTCAAGCAAAAGGATGGATTAATATTTGAATGCTACCAATCCCAATCTGAATTATAACTTGTGATGCAGCCTGAATCATAATCACACTGTGTTCGTTCGTTGGCCAGAGGAGAACTGGCCCCCCAACTGAGCCTGGTTTATCCCAAGGTTTTTTCTCCATTCTGTCACCTGATGAAGTTTGGGTTCCTTGCCACTGTTGCCTCTGGCTTGCTTAGTTGGGGACACTTAATATTCAACAATATTATTGATTTGACTGCATTGACACTGAGAACTGTGTACACTATGTAAATAAAGGTGACTTGACTTTGCATGCATTTTATTCTGGAAAATCACTGTATTTCTGAACAAAAATGCTGTATTAACTTGAAAAGGTTACATCAAAAGTACTGCCATAACTTGTTAAAATACAAAATGACTGCATTTCTGAACTCGTTCTTCTCCTTTCCTTTAAATTAATTTTTCTCTATACACACCATGGCATGAGCTGCCACAATGGTAAATATGGTAAGAAAGATGATGTGACAACATTATTATTCTTGTTTTAAAGTGCATCATGAATAATTTTATTATGGAAAAATTTTATTTTATTTCTGAACATGTTCACTTTTTTCATGCCACGATTTGAGCCGTCACAACGGTAAAGGTGATAAGACATCGCGCAGGCTAACAGCAATAAAAGGCAAGTATCTGAATGAGTTGTATATAAATACATCAAAAACCTGTATTAACTTGTGGTAATGTGCAGCATGGATCTTTTATTCTGGAAAATCACTGTATTTTGGGGTAGTTAAAAGTTATTTTTCACCCAACTTTTATTGTGGATTTAGATTTTCCCTCCTTTTTACAACTCGGCAGGTCTCACGAGGACAATTTAAAATCATAACGGTCGAAACGGCCAGACACTGCAAGATGAAGGTGAATCTGTTTGGGTAACTAGTTAGTCTGTTTTATTAACGCAATTATTTTGCACTTAGTATGTTTTAATATCTAGTCCCTAAACATTCCACAGCACTGGTAAGACACTAAAACCCCCAAAACGAAAATATTCACCTCAAAATATCTACCTCAGAACATGCTTCAGTTTGGCGCGCCGTTTTGACGACGCTGTTCACAAACCATCCAGCTCTCTTTCCTAAACTGAGAACATTGATAATTTAATTCGTTAATTCATGCTGTGTGCTTCTTACTTGTGTCAGACTCTTCGAGAGGAGCTGGGAGGAGGAGACGGGAGAAGGAGGAGCGAAGCCGTTCAGCGCTCTCTTCTCTACGGCTGCCTCATCCGCCACTGAGTGATGGAGAGAGTGAGAGAGTATGGAGCTAACTGTGAGTGAGCCGGACACTGATGCGCTCTGAGCGGCAGAGTGAGAGAACGCACATAGGGTTCGAGACACAGCACGCGAGAACAGCGTCTATAGGCTGCATTTAACACTAAATTAAGTCAAATCAAGAAGAAATAGCGTAGAAAGGAAGCAGGAAAGATCATCCACAAAGAGTAGACCTACCTTTTGGAAGAAATCAGCGCTCCTAACTTTGAAGGACCGCAGTGAGCGCGCACCATCGCCTCAGTAACCATCACATTACTGAAGAGATCCTCACCGACTCCAGCGATGCGCTCCGGGATGCTGCTGCTGCTGATCTCCGGGCTGCTCGGGTTAGGTATGTGAATGGAGTTTTTTTTTTACAAATACTCTACGCATAATATTCACCTGCCAGCTACTTTATGTACAGCGAAAAGTGCGCTGCCCACATGATAACTGGGGTTCGTTTATTGTAAATTATCTTCTAATGATTTGTAATGTTACCTGTCTTGTACATTTCGGACGATACGGTATTTGTTTGTGGTGGTTCGCCGTTCCCGTCCCTTATTTTAGGTTTGTGCTGTACAGGTTTGCAACGGTTGTGTTACGAACATGGAAATCACATACTCTTTGTTCTTATCGGTGTAGTCATCACTTTGCAACTTTTCTTCATATTCCATGTGTAGCGATCATTATAACTTGCTTTAGAAATGAATATGTGATTAGTACCTCTGCCTTAAATGAGGTTACCATTGTGCGAAGTTTTGTCTGTGGGGGTCTGACCTCCCTAATTAAGAGTTGCACCCTTCCAAAGGAAGTCAGAATAATAAACCGGGGTCTTCAAAGAACGTAAACTTACTGCATATATTTTCACCTGGCGATAAATAATTGTTCGCGAACAAAAATCGCGGTTGGATGAGCAATAGAATTGACAGCCGGAGCGTTTTTCAGTGACAAAAATAATAGTAATGTAATTAATCATCATAAGAAGTTTTCTTTAAAACTTAATTGTTTAATTTTTGCACAAAAAGTAGCCTACTGCAATAAAAATGTGTTGTACTGAAATTCATATTCACTGCACATTATTCAGTTGTCAAATATTTTGCACCTAAGAATACAAGAGAATGTGTATGTGTAAAAGTTTGAGTGGTTTTGTTAAGGCTAGGATCCATTGTTAAATATTTGTCCATCTTCCTTAGTGATTTAAACTTTTGGGGTAGATTTAACAGCAGAGATCACACTCGTTTTCATTTAAAGTGCGGTGACTTCATGTACCCTTCAGCCCTTATCTGAGATTCTGTGTTATTTGATTGTGTGAGCTTGAAATAACCCGAAGATGAACCCCTTAACACTCACATTTAAAGTCCAGCATGGGCCAAACTCCTCATTTGAATCTGAAACCAGCAATAAAGCCTCCGGTATGGCTCCCACATGCACACTTGAGCGAATGAACATAAAATCTCAAGAGGCTTTCTGGTTTATTACTGCTTTTTATGAGTCTGTGTGCCGAGATGTTAAGCCTCGCAGGGCTGTTTCTTTTTTTCTTTTCTTTTTTAACCTCCCTCGTGTGAGTCTTGAGAGGGAGTGCTTTGCCATCACTCTGAAAATCATTTTTTATGACCTGAGAGGAAACACTGACAGGATTTTTGCTGCAGAGTTGTGTTTACGCCATATGCACACAGTGTTGCACTTCAGTGGCTCAGAACTTCGAGTTTACACACTGATGATATACTGCAGGGCCCCTCCTTCTTCTCTCCGTGTTCTTCGTTTGTGTTACCTTACAGTATCTTAGCTCGCCTGCAAACCGAGAAACATTTCATGAACAGTTTATGACAGGACATTGAGGGGGACTCAATAATTAGAAATGGCCTCCCCGCCTCAGCAGTGCTCATCACTGTCAGAATGAGTGAGCTGGTCAATCAAATCAAAGAAGGCGGGGCTTACTGTTCACAGGAGACGAGTACGAATTCCAAAGCGACGCTTTCGTTTTAATGTGGCGGGTAAGTAGCTGAACATATTTGATGACTGTTTTATGATTTAAATATTCAGCGACCAACAGTAATATGATGCAAACAACTACTTAACATTTTTATGAAATTTTGCCGTTTTGAAAAAAAAAAAAATTATTTGCAAATAATTTAAATTGATTACTTAATAACTACAATATACCTGTAACTTTTACCGTTCTTTTTCGTTATTCCCTTAAATCCCTTTTAATCCTGTAATTATTTAATTCTATTTAATTTTAAAAATTACCCAGTAACACCTAGGGTTGTGTACCGAACTCGGTACTTTTAAGGGCACCGACTGGATTACGTCGGTACTACCGAGTACCGATTCACATGCCAAATTTCGGTACCTGAGAACGCATCTGGGCACGAGAGGTACGTTAGAGAAAGAGAGAGAGACCATGCGAAGAATTTAATTCTCTGCTGTAATGCATACTACAGCGCACACATATCAGCTTATTTTGTGTAGTGTGTAAAATCTCTAAATACATTTAAAAAATGTTGAAATTGAGAGGTTTGAGCTTATTTTTTTCACTTTTTTTATTTTTCACTTTTATTTTTTTCATGTTTTTGTTATTACACGGACTAGTAAAGTACCAAAAAAAAGGTACCGGCACCAGATTCCAGGCACCGATACTGGTACCGGTTAGAATGTGAACGGTACCCAACCCTAATAACACCCCCCTGCCCCTGGGGAAAAAAAGTACCCCCAATCCTATGTTCAAGACATGGTTACGGCCTTGGTTTACGAAACTATACATAAAATTAATGATCACCTTCTTCCAGCCAGCTACACTAGAGATTAATCAGAGTATCAGTTATTTATACTTGCCGTCAGAGAAACTGTTCCTCTGGTGAGCCGAGATGCTATCAGGTGAGCCTTGTGTTTGTACCAGTCCCCGGGGATGCTTTGTTAACCATGGCCAACTCTTGTGTTACAAATGAACGCCGGGTTTATTTAGCATCTCTTGACAGTTGAATCGTGGTGCTGTGGCCAGGGAAAACAGAAGGAGAAGAAAAGTCGATGCGATCTGACACCCTTCATCTGATCCCTTTATCTGTGCCGCGGCCCCGCTGCCTCCCCGGCAGTGAGGGGGAGCAGCAGATCTTTCCCCTGCAGCGACGAGGACAATCTCATTCACGCTTGGCCCATACACCACTTATAGCTCTCACCGAACAAGGAGCAGCCAAGGACCTCGTGAAAGGGACCCTCGGGTGGAGCGACTCAAAGAGACTCAAGAGAGGATGGCGAAACAAGTGCATCTCTTAAAAAAATGTTTTAGCTTTACTTTCGCTCTGTCACACGTTTTAATAGTCGCGGGACGTTGAACTGAGCAAATATTGAATTTCCCAGATCCCGCCCACCGCACTCCACAACTTCCTGATTGCTGCAAAAGGCATCATGTTTCCTCTTTAAGTGTCATAAACACCATCAGCATTGTCAGCAGTGGCTTGCAGCCATGGGGGCAGTATAGCGCTGCATGGTTTTGTGCAGCCCACACGCTGTTATACAAGATGCTGTCAACGCTTGCTAACAATTATATTGTAATCAGAGCTTGTCTTTCATAAAATGTGGACTGTGGGGGCATCTCGGCTGTTGTTTGACAAGCCACCTTGGCCTTTTATCTGAAAGCGGCTTGGGTTGTATTATGTAGGATACATTTTTACAGCTGTGGCACTCCGATAATGCTGGAAACTGAGTGCCTTTGTTTAGTCAGTGCTTTTTTTTTTTCTTTTTTTTTTTTAAAACTAGTTTATCAACATACAAGACTTAACACTAAGGATTTTTTTGTCACACTTTAGATTAGGGTCCAATTTTCACTATTAACTATGACATTTGCCTCAATAAATTCCTAATTATTGCATATTAATAGTTAGGTATTGGGTAGGATTAAGGGATGTAGAATATTGTCATGCAGAATAAGTCATTAATATGTGCTTTATAAGTACTAATAAACAGCCAATATCCTAGTAATATGCATGCTAATAAGCAACTAGTTAATTGTGAGAATTGGACCCTAAACTAAAGTGTTACCATTTTTTTTTTTTATACTGGCCTGACCGTCGGGCCAGTGGTTCCGATTTTTACTCAGCCTGCACAAAAAAAGTTATTGTTTTCATTGTTTTTGACTTGTATTCTAATAGAAAAGGTTGTTACAACACCAAAATGGTAGAAATCAGAGAAATTTCACAATTGACCATTTGCAAAGACCTGCCCCCTTTAGTTACTGTTGCTACATCCGACAAGCCATGCCGAACTCACACCACACATCATGTTCTCACGCAGTGAAAAATACACCGCGGAGTAAAGAGGACACGGACAACGCGTCGACAGACAGAGCAGGTTACTTTTAATATGAAACAAAGTCTTCAATTTCAAATTTAGTCATTTTTAAAGAAATTTAAACAATAAATACCGTTTTGTGGCTCTTTAATGTGTCGTGACAGATCGTTGTAGTGCCTCAGTTCAAGCGGCTCGTGAACCGATCATCTCTTCCTACTAGTGAATTTATAGCATCAAATAAACATGAATGAACATCAGAAGTAATGTTGTTTCAACCACGGAAAGACGTCAGTACACACAATTTTTTAAGTTCAGGTCCACAGACGTTAATCTACTAACTCCTGACTGCTTTGTCGGACAAAATGGCTGATTTGGCGTTATGATTGGTTAGATTGCCTGTCAATCAAACTTCCAGTGAAGGGTCAATTCTCAATTCCAATTTTGAGACCACAGCATAAACTACTAACTGAACTAATATAAAGTTCAAACATTATTGAAGATAAGTAAACAATCATTAATAAAATAAGAACAAATAAACAAATTACAAGCAATAGTTCAAATAAATACAATAGAACAATGATACAAATGAAATAAACAGTTTTTCAGGTAGGTCTAACGGTATAGTATTCAGGTAAGAAACACTACAGAAACTGAATATGTCATCAAATGTAAAATAACACAGCATAGTCTTCACTCTATGAATTAGTCTGGCAAGACTTAAAAGCGATAAGCAAATGATAAATTTGCGTGATGACGCAGCACTGGGCCGTTTGGGCCAGTGTCAATTCTATCAACTGTCCTGAGCGTCTTTCATGCTGGTCCCAGGCCATTGGGAGGTCCTTATTTCTGAGCCCTGAACATAGAAGGAATGATAAGATCATCCTTGTGGGCCCTGTATTTATTCTGCTTATATTGAAGATTCTGAAAAGTATCATGGTGTATGCTTTCAAGGACAGCTTGTTCAGGCATTACAGATGCAGGGCTGTATATCTTTTCCTGTTTGTAGAAGCTTACATTTTCTCTCACCTGTTTCTTTTATTTTACACATCTCTGAACTCTCCATTGCCTCAAAGCTGCATTTAAGCTTCAGCCTGCAATGTGGTATTTAAGTGTAATCTGCTCTGTGAAGCACCGAGGTAAACACCAATTTTCTCCCAGCTGGTCTCATCCTTCTTGCTGTCCGTTTGAGTGTGATGGCTCGACTCGGGCCAGGTCAGCCCAGGAATGAGGCGGAGTACGTTCCCGACTTCGGCTCGGCCCGTGTGGATGGGGGTCAGCTGCCATCTGCTCTCTCCTCTATTTGTTTTTTATGTAATTTGATTTGAGTCAGACAGAGACGGATTAGCCCATAAATAAGTGAAGAGAAAATCACAACTCAGAGAGACGGCAGAGATGGAAAGAGCTTTGCTGGCTTGCCATCATTCCGAGGGCATTTCCACAGATGCCGACCGGGATGCATGGATAATACTCGTAAAACAAAGGAAAAAAACCTGGCTGTCAGGAAAGGCTATTTGTTACGGGGCCAAGAAAATAAGACTTTTACGTTTTCATCAGTGATTCTAGCTCACGTACATCTTGTAACCTGACAGTTATGAGTGCAGAAGTGCTGCTCTACTTGTCTCTGGGTTAATTAGATCACATTAAAGCCTGAAGGCCGTCAGATTTTCTTAAATGTCACTTAACACTTTTTATCAAAGTTTCTTTCTCCTCACCCACACTGAAGCATTGACAGGCCTAATGGGATCTAAGCAGGTAATAACAAAGTCATTTCTTGACATGTTTGTATATGAGCAATCCTGTGTGTGTGTGTGAGGGTCCCTGCTGTGTATGTGGGTGGCAGTTCGTCTGTGTGTGTATATGAGCTTATTTTTCCTCACTCTGCACAATCAATCATTTGATCATTTATTTCTCTCTCTAATTTGCTGAAGGGTGTAGTTTAAAAAAACATCAGCATCATTTTATTCTTGCACTATATTGCAGCTATGAATCAATGTGACGCTGCCACATATTTGCGTCGCATTGCAAGCAGTTGTTTGCTTGTAGTCCTGACAGACTCTGAGAGATAGACTTAAGCAGGCCTGGTAAATTCCGCACAGATTTATGTTGTTGGACGTGAAATGCTTGATCTGATAAGGGTTTCTGTGTCTGCAGGAAGTTTGTGCCGCGGACAATCGCACACCTGGATTGACAGGTCTGGAGTCTGATGGCATTACATAGCGAGCCTGTTTACCGCGGCACGGATGAGTGCCACAATACAAGCATAAGCCTGGCTTATTTAAATGCAAATCAATCCTGTGACTACACAACAGCGATTGAGGGCGGGGTTACTGTCCTCTTACCTTCAGATAATTTTGTGTATGTTTTTCTGCGGTAACAATGCATCCTTAACAGCTGCTGTTGTAACTTCACCTTCCAAATCCCCAGATTGCTTTGTGGTCACATTTCTGATAAGAGGCTGACGGTGTGCTTCAGAGTGACCAATTTCAAAACACAGGCTGTTTTGCCGCAGAGGAAGGCTTCTTTCTATCGGGAGTGTTGTGTGATCTGAACCCCGTGAGGCGCGGTTAATACTTCTTCATTATTTTGTGCTAGTAAAACGAATGCTTTGATGGCATCTTTTGATGGGAACTGCAAGTAGTCGCCACGGGAGCTTATAATAATTGTTCTCAGCATGCGTCTCTGTGTTGTCTCTCTTCGTTGTAGGCAGATCTGAAAGCCTTAAAGTATTTCCCATAAAGAACCTCTAATAATGTTCTTCTTGAAAGAGGCCCAACACCCAAGTTTACTGTCTGGAGACTCGAGCGGCTGGCAAAGACTTGTTATCTTGTGTTTGGTGATGTCTGCAGTGGTCAGGTCTCGGTAAAGCATGCAAAATGTTTCACTAACAATGAGTTATTTCCTACTAGTCTGAAACGAAGAAGCCTTGTGGCATCTCTTAAAATAACTCACTCAAAGTGAGCTGCTCAGATTTTGCTCCCCTAGTGACGTAGGAAGGGGATCTTATTATAATATTACCGCCCCTTAATCTGCACGTTTCCACTCACGGCGCCGTCATTTTGTTTTTGCAAGCAATAACGGTGTACCAGTTCGTGAGGCCATGTTGGGCTGCTTTAGAGAAAAGGAAGAGTTGTTGTTGTAGTAGAGTGTTGTTGGTATTCCGTCATCTTACTCCGGACTGCTTCACAAACAAGGGTTAATTAAACGCTGGATTTGCACAAAAGATTAACATGACAGCACATGCTAGGGGTTAAATGGATTGTTGTTGATCCGTGATCCGTACGGACCAGGGCCCAATTTAACTGCCATAGACTGAAAGTTTAAAATTTGTGTTGTGTGTTGTCTTACTAGTTTACACATTCAAAAGATTTTAAACCATTCAAGCACTAGAAGAGGCAAAAGTGAATTTAATTCATTACTCGTCTTCTGCGCTGTTATCTGTGTGCACGGCCGCACACACACACCAGAGGCACGCACACACAGAGAGAGGTGTGTTTCAGATAGCGTGCGAGCTCCGAATCGATTCTTCTTGCGAGCTTCCTTGCACTTTGATGGACACATACACAAAATTCATTCAAAATACCGGTCTCTGCAAGTGAACACAGTCGGTTATGCCTCAAAAGAAAGAAAACAAGAGAAAGATCTATATCATTAGGACTATTTTGGATCCGTGCATTCGGTCTTAAAGTGACAGCGGCCTATTAATACCTGCTGTTGTCTTTACTATATGTCATTAAACAAAGAAAAATGATCCAATCCGTGACTCAAAAACTGTAATACGATCCCAACCGTGATTTTTGTGATCCATTGAACCACTAGCACATGCTAATTGATGAGTTGAATCAACTCCACAGCAACTACATAAATTTAACCACTAACCATTCAGAAATGTCCAGATACATTCTAAAAGTTGTAACTACTTCCTGAGTGTCCGACTCCAGTTTAAACAATGTAAGGCTGAACACCATTACTGACAATCGTCATTTTGGCTGCGTGAGATTGTCCAGCTTTGTTGGTGTAAAGCAACTGAAACGCAAGCTGTTAAAGCTCCACCCTCTTTTGGATAGCAGGTTGGGAGCAGCAGCTCATTTGCATTTAACGGTGTGTTTTTGCTCACACCCAAATAGGGGCAAATTTGACAAGCTATAATAAATGATCTGTGTGGTATTTTGAGCTGAAACTTCACAGACACATTCTGGGGACATATATTTCATCTTATGAAAAGGGGCATAATAGGTCCCCTTTAAACTTTGTATAAACCTTAGATGTTTTAGCAGAGCAGTTCCCTAGTTCTATCTCAAGCTAGATAAAGATGCATCTGGCAAGGCCTGTGAGACTGTACTTTTATTAATAATTTTATCTTAAAATTGAATCATTCCCTCACGCAAAAAAAAAACGAAAAAAGTTGTCAGAGACTCAGCTGTCTAAGTGTTTGTCTTTGACTCACGTCTAAACCCCTAGACTACCTCAGAACAACCGAGCAACTTCTGTTAAGAGCCGTACAGCCGTGCCTTTTTCAGCACAGTAAACGAAGCCATCTGTACATTAAGAAGAGCTAGTTTTGAACGACTGCATCAATTGCTGTGGTGCTATGATTTAATAAAGGAGAACTCTGATTCAATCAGCAGCTCTGAAACATCCGCAGAAAATCACACATGAAACGCAGACGCATCCGTCCGGCACGCCTGCTTGGCAGCCGACCAAAGCTAAATGGTGCAGCTTGAGTGAATTGACTCCTCCTGCCTCAAGTGAGCCAAAAAAACTCAAAACCGGCTTTTTTTAATATCAGATGCGAACGAATGAAGCAATGCACGACACCAGAGCCAAAGCAAGATTCTCTTAAGATCTTGTCAGTCCTCTGCGGTTTGAGCTGAGAATGGGCCGATAAACAGAAAATCTGTGAGCTAAGTGCACTTTATTTTCACCTTATCAATACTGATAATGGTCTATAATGAAGAACGACTGGGCAATAATCTAATAAAAGCCATGAAGTCAGATCAGATAGCATGCAGACAGACCTGGATTTTTTAGGCTGAACCCTGTCTTCTTAAGTGCGCTTTGAAAATGATGCATCTGTCGAATGACATCGCTTGAGGTTCAGCAAAGCAGGTGAAACTGAACTAAAGGTGCAACTATGTGTTCTTGCCTGACAGCTTTTCAGGACTGAAAGCTCCATTTCCTGTTTGAAAGCCGCTTTTTTTTTTAGATTGCTGGAAAAAGATGAAACAAGGTTGAGAAAGAGTCGACAGGCACGCCTCAACTTTGACAGACAGAGCTTGATTCTTTTGTGAGACAAAAGGCTTTTTGATAACGGATATTTTTTTCTGGCGAGAACATTAACAATAACTCAACTTTACATTTATTGATAGTTATTCAGCAGAAACAACAAAGACGCTGGAGTGTGCCGGTGTAATTTTGAGACATCGATATTTATTGACAGGCACAGAGTCCAGCTGACCTCTGCTAAATGGAAAGAAAATTATTTCTTCAGAGGTTCATATATACAGCAGAATGCTGCTTAGTGTTATAGTACTTGAGACTGGTATTAAGACCGTTTTTTGAAGGTCTTGGTCTTGTTTCGGTCTCAACCACATATGTACTCGTCTTGTCTCTGTCTCAGATTAAGAGGGCAAGGGATTTTGTTTCAAGACCGGTCAAGACCACAACTGCAGGGATATCACTAAATTGATGGTGCATTGTCTGATTTAATGTAATTTTACCAATTTTACCAGATGCAGCTTCTGTGCCACCTCTGCTGCGCAAAGATTAATTTTGTTGTTAGTGGTTTCATTTGATTGGTAACAGCTCTGTATAGTGTCTTATTATTCTAATTGTATTTAATGATTAAAAATAAGTTGGTCTTGTGCTTGTCTTGGTCTCAACCCCCTTGTAAATTGAAAAAGTAATCTGATTACGTAACTCAAGTTACTTGTAATGCGTTACCCCCAAAACTGGTCTTAACTGATGCTGCTTGTATTTTCATGCTGCCGAAATATTTCCCTTTGGGCTGCTAAAACCTTCTCTAACTTCTCTACTGAAGATATATCTCCAAAGGAATAGGAGAGGAAGATGTTGTAACTTCAAATGTTTATACTCACATCAACGATTTCCCCCAAAAAATGAATAAAATGCACTTCGCCATGAATTATTGTGCATCTCAGAGGGTCTCGGCAGAAAATCTGCATGAAATGATACATTACCCTGAATTCACTATCATGAGCCTTGACTGTATGTGGTTGTTTATCTTCCATTTAAGGTATGAATTTATTATAGAGGAAAACAAAAGAGGGCAATTTTCAGACAACTTAAATGCTTTTGCACAAATAAACATTTCAGAAAACAAAACTAGGGAGCCAGGTTCGTCCCTATAGGCACTGATAAAGCATAAATACATAATTAATAGGCTCTCCGTCAGAGGTCCTCGCATGAACGCCGTCTAATGCTGTAAGCGTACGGAATGATGTGACACCATCTACACTTATTAAAGATCAAGGTCCCAGAGGATATGACTAATGTAGGTGGCCTTACAGCACTTACCACTTTCTAAATCAGAGGCAATGCTCTATATATCTGTAGATGTTTTTTCATTTATTGTCATTTCTACAGCCCTAGCAGTTTTTAGGAAGCTTTTTCAGGGACATGCATCAGTGCGAAGGTTGGAAGTCCAGCTAAATCATCTTCAGCTTTGAAGCACAAACATCCAAAGTGCATTTTTCAGGTGGAGAATTTTGGACGGACACACTCTGGCTAATCGAAAGCTGTTTCTGGCCAGGAAACTTTTGAGGAGGGTGTTTTAACTTGCCACTGCATTCTCCTGAACCCCTACAGCTCTTGATTGCTTGCAGCCCATAAATGTGCTCTCTCAGAATTCATTTGTAGGTCGGCTGTATGGTGCGTATTGCTGAGCTGTGTGGTTGTACCAGGCATGTGGTCCTGTTTCTGGCCCTTGGGATTCCCTGTCCTAGTGCTAATGGTCCAACTCATGCCTCTGCTATGCGTTAGATGATGGAAGCAGGTTTGGTAAATAGCAAAGACGGACTGCTGTGTTCAAACATCCCTAATGGGATTCTGGTGCAAATTATCATCTGGGAGGTAAAGACGACAGCAGACGGGGAAGGAGGGAGACAAGACTGATGGAATTCCATATGTGCGCATTTCCTTTAAATGGGACTAAAGGTGTGAAAACATTCTGAACAACAAATAAAACCCCGAGAGTCCATTAGAATATCGTTCACAGCTTTGTACTTTCATTTCATGCATCTTCTCTCCGTGAAGACATTATCATATATCTGCCGTCAGTTCTGGTGTCATATTGAGCCGAGAAAAACAGAAACACATTCCTTGCCGACCGAATTAAGATTTACACCTTCTCTCGTCTTCTCTCACTCATTATTTTGCTCCATTTTCACAAAACTAATTCTTTTAAGATACAGTCTTTAAGGAGTTTGAGCATCCTGTTAGGCTCAGTGGACATTTTCATTTTTCAGATGCTGCTCTTTCATAGCTCAGGAGACTTGGAGTTTCATCAGTTATGTTTTTTTTTTTTTTTAAGGGGTCATACGATGGGAATTTTTTTCTTTCTTTGTACTATGAAAACATATTGTAACTTTCAGAACTTTAAGCTTCCTTCCAGTAAAAGACACTTAGCTGCAGACACTTTTTTTTTTCATTTTATTTTCTTCAGTAGTCCCATTTAAGTTACTGTTCATGTGAAACTATCATTACTTGTGATGCATATAGGTTTAAATTATAGTTCATTTAAAACCTAATTTTAATTTAAACAACTAATAATGTTTTAATTTTGAATTAGGAATGCATGTTATACCAGTTTCATTCTTAAACATTAGATAGTGTGTAGATATTTAATTGTTCATTCTCATTTCCATCTATTTTTACATTTACCTAGTGCTCACTTAAAGGTAATCTTTAAAAACAATTATAGTATAACATCACTGTTAAATGTAATCTTTAGCCAAGACCTGACTAGTGAAGAATGCAATTTGCTGTTGATTACTTTCATTAAAACATTCTACAGTGACCTGTACAATGAAATGAAAGACACATATGATTATAAATAACTTTGTGTCTTAGTATTTATCTCATGCTGCTGTATGGTCTTTTAGAATATTTTTATCCAGTTGACATTTCTGATTGTTTTTTGAAGTTTAAAAAAAAATAGGCAAATCTGATGGTTGTCTTTTTAGTGTAGCTATAGTAACCGGGATTAGTTTGAATTTGTTTTTGTAGGTGGGTGGAGCGTAGCGTAGCGGGTACGCATTTTGACCACAAAGTACGCTGGTACGACTTGTCACTCTAAACTACGCAAAAACCTGGTGACTTAGTACTCAAATCAAGCAACAGCAAAAGAAAAAGACTTCGACCAATCATAGTGCTGGGTTAATTTCCCCAAATAGCAAGTGGGGATGACTGACAAATGCGTAAGGCCTTAAAAATAGACTGTAAATCGACATCAAAACAAAATCCTGCTCGATCTCCCTCCACTCACTGTCTGACTGAATTCTGAAGCGAGGACAGTACAGTAGTCACGGTACTTCTAACTCCTTGAGATAAACGGGTATAAAATGCTCAAGTAATGTTGAAAAACAAATCTAAATAAAATTGAAATCGTTATATGGCTTAGTGATTATGAAAGTGCTGTGGTGTGGATGACTGACAAGGGTGAGTCTGGAGAAACAGGTGATTATTTATTCATTCTCAGTGTTGAGAAACGCAGCCTACATGTGTTACGTTAAATGTGTTAATAATAACTGAAGTATCTAGTTATGTTACATATCTTGTATGAAAATTAGCATGTTAGTTACTTTTGCATTTAAAAGTACCGTTATCTCAGTGCTGCGCGAGCTCTCTCTCATATACACAAACGTGTGTGCACACAGAGAGAGGGAGGATCATTGTAAAATGAAAATTGACGTGCTAGGTTTAAAATTTGTTCTTGCTTGTTCTTGCTTGTCAAAATGTCAGAAAACATTTGAATTATCCATCCGTGTTTTTAAGATTTGTTAAATGACGGACGCTTACAGTTAACAAAATATAACTTATACATGATATTCTTGAATACTCAATTCGTTTTGCTCTTATTGGTCCTGTCTATTCATTGTCAACTGTTTTCTATAAATATGTTTGTATTGGCTAACGTTTATTCAGCGAATGTTTGTCTTGTTTATAATATGCAATGATTAATGCAAAGATAACACGTCACAAATATAAACCCTTTTTTCTGTGGGATTTAGTATCATATTTGGATATTGGAATCAGTGTTGCCAACTGCTTTCAATTGAAAGTAGCTAAAACTGGTAGCTAAATGTGACTAGATGACATGGCAAATTCATTGATCTGTATAAATATGAATATATCAGTGGGCAAAATAAGAATCTAGATAAAGTTTGTCCAAGAAGTTGTTAAGAGTTTCTTAATTTTAGACTAGTTGACTAGTCATTACAAAACCTCTGTTTAAACAACTGTCGTAGGTTAGTCGAAGTAGCCTATGTAAATATAGCCTACTTGAAATTGCAAACAAAAAATATATATAATTTTAATTCATATTAAATAATTGAATGTGATTCACTTGTGATTGTAAGTTTGTATAAGCACACATTACATCCCCCCCAAACCCCGTGTCGTGTCCCGTCACATGGTACTCAAAAAAAAATGTCCAATGTTGGCAGGTCTGTTTCTGAACGGTTAGTGGATAAATTTATGTAGTTGCTGTGGAGTTGATTCAACTCGTCGACAAGCATGTGCCGTCATGTTAATCTTTTGTGCAAATCCAGCATTGAATTGACCCTCGTTTATAAAGCAGTGAAGCGTAAAATGACGGCATTCTAAAGCATTCTTCCTCTTCCTCTCATTCTTCGGCATTCTTCCTCTTCTCTAAAGCAGCCCAACGTGTTCTCACCCCCTTTGTTGTGTTCCCAGGGGCAGGGTTATGTAAATTTTGGGGTTTGTGATGTCACCAACCCAGGAAGAAGCTTGTTGTAGTCCCTACCAGCCGTTTGTTGTAGTCCTAAAAAAAGTGATTTCTGTGAAAGAAAATATCTCCCTTTGCATTGAACTTTGAGCGTCGTAACTTTGCAGATGTTGTTTATGCTCAAACAGCAACATTACACACTAACTAAAGTTAAAAAACTGAAATGATAATCAAGGACCCCTTTAAGTAAACATGTCTATTGGCTCTCATTTCAATCTAGGAGAAACAGTTACTATTAAAAAGATCTCCTTTGTAACTTTTCTTTCCTACGGGGGTTTTCATCGGGTCCTTTTTTTACAAACATGAAAAACTGTCCAGGACTGAAATGAGAAGGTCACAGCTCAGTCTCTGAGGCAGATGCATGGGACTTGAGCCCATGGCAAGGTTGTTTTGAACCACAGTGTGGTTTCCTCCAGTTGCCTGTGATGTAAGTAGGACAAACCCAGGATCCCTCAGAAGATCTCTGTCGTTTTAATACCGCTAGTGTCCAGAGGGTCCAAGAGACGGAGGCCAGTGTTAGAGTTACAGCTCCTGCAGAGGGCAAACAAGGAGATATGACACGACGCTGTGATGGGTCTTTAATGCCAGATAGCAGGAGGACACCAGGGACCTGTGAGTGTGCTTGCACACTTTCTCCTGGCTTTTAGGGGCGTGAAAGAGTAAGAATGTTCGCATAGGTGCGAAAAAGAGTGGAGACAACATTTAATTTAGCTTGTCAGTTGTCACGGGTCAAGCTGAAGGGAAAACACCTCCTGTGGCTAAGAGAGCTGATGCGAGTAGAAAGCATGTTGTTGACTGGGAAAAATGTGCATTACAATGGAAAAAATATTTCAGAAAAAAACACAGTTAAAGCTCAAGATGTCAAACTCGGCCTTTTGGCCACTGGACAGTGCATAGATATTTGCTTCCCCCCTGAGGAATCACAAACCTGTCAAGACATTTAAATGTGAAGCAATTTGACGTGACAGAAAGGTTCAGACATATGCTTCCTTTGAAATCATTGACAGACAAATGTCTCTGAGAATCACATGTCATTCACGGCTTCCAGTACTCGATGATTATAAAATCTCTCCCTCTGTAAGATGCAGACAGGTCTCGCGCTCTCTGCATTACTCCGTCCCCTGTACCTCCTAATCTGTCCTTACGGGACTGTGCTGCACATTGATTCGCAGTGTGTTTGGCAGTTTGAAGAGGAGCGCCGGGACGACGCATTGACTCCATACTGACAGTGCTGCTGCTCTTTCTTTAACCCATCTGCCCTAAATGCCTACCTCTTGCTGGACAGAGAGAATGTCTTCATCGCTGAATTATAGGGCAGGATGGTCATTAGCCACATGATTTTTCTTTCACACACAAACACTTACACACTCCCAACTTGTCTTCTGAGAAAGGAGGGTTGGATTAATGGCTTAGTTTTCTTTTCAATTGTATTTTTCTGCACTTTTATTGATTCAATAGTAGAGAGTGGAAGGGTAATGGGGAAAATGTTGCGACCCAGATTTGAACTACTAGGCAATGGCTTTGACAGCTTTAGAAAGTTTTCAAATCTGCAGCATCGAGGTAGTGGTCACACTATATGTTTTGTTCCATTGACTTCTATTCATATGCATGCAAATGCGGGAGACCAGAAACATAAGCTGAATTTCGCTGCGTTCAGGTTTGGTGAACTCTAACCAGAGAATTCACATCACGTGAAGACGTGTGACTATTAGAAGAACTGAGAAAACTTTCGCTCTTACGTGAAAATCAAAAATGTTAATTAAATGGAATATTGAGTGACAATAATTCAAAGTGATTTCCATCATTGTGATGGAAAGAGATGTAAGGATTTGGGGAGTAAAAATGAGAGATTCTGAATGCATTCCAGTGAATTATTAATGGGATATATCGTAATTTATACAGACCACAAATGCGCAGTTCTGTATATGTTGTCCTTTTTCATACTGTTACAGCAGAATACAAAGATAAAAAGAAAATAATCAGGATGAAAAGAATGCAGTGATTGAAAAGAGCTCTTGTTATAGATATTCTTGTCATACCACGTCACATTAAGTACCAAGTGTTACATTTTTCTCTTGAAGTCTGAGAACATGAAGGAAATTTTATAGCTCATTCAGTCAAACTGATGAATAAGGATTATTTGTTGCACAACCTTATGATTTGAAATGATTTGTTTTAGTCTTTTTGAGTGGAACTTCCCACCCATAATCTAAAACACAGTAGGCTCGTTAGCAAAAAGGTGGATTGATGTGGATATCTTTACAGCATAATCAAGTGTGCTTACATGCATAACAAATTGGTGATAACTAATTCAAAAACCAAAAAGGCAACTGAAAACGACTTTGTTGGACATTGAGCAACAAAAACCTTGTCTAAAGTCAATGGCGCAGTATTTTTGTTGTTATTTAAAGGGCGCTTTAGTAATATGCGCCTATAGGCAGATGCACAACAGCATACACTCTGCTTGTTACACACACAGGGACGCGCAGCATCACACAAACATGCCAAATATTAAAAATAAAAGGATTACAATGCTTTAACCTTGCTCACGAGCAGATCTGTTTCCTCTCTGGAGAAGCATGCAGTCTTTCCGCTTGCAAACAGCAATCCACCATGGCGCGAGTGCAACTGGCTTTTAAAGGGAATGGGAGATGACACTCTGATTGGTTTATTGCACATTACGCCCAAAACACACCCATGACTCATTAAGAGACAACCCTTTTGGATCCTTTCGCGGACCATTTTTTCCGTCGTTAAACTAGCAAAAGTAGATTCGGACATGCCCTAAGTGCACCTGCGCCATGTGCTTCAGACCATGCATTTAGATCATTAAAATAGGACCCATAATGTCCATTTTTCCTCTTCTTTCCTACTTTTTTATTTATTCTTGATTAAACAAAAAGATTTTTAACTAAAACTATTTTATGACCTTTCATCAATACAAGAATATAGTTTAAAGAATTTACATGACCTTTCTTTTCAGTTTCATTAAGTATAATTGTCATAAGATGTAAGTGAACTCTGTAAGATGAGAGAAGAGGGGATTGTTGAGCTGTCACATTGCTCTGAGATTTCCCTAGAGCTCTAAATGCTACAGGGCAAACCCCAGCGGTTGACTTTACTTCAGTGCTTTATGACACAGGATTGCCTTAAGTCTTTTTACATTTACACTTCTCTTCTTGTAATTCTTGACAGTTTCTTACCAAGTGACTTATAAGGAAATACATATGTTGGGCTTGTGATAATTATCTTGGCAAGAAGGAAAGGCATTTTGTCTTAGCACCCAACTTGTCATTAAAAACACTTTACAAGCCGTGTCACTTGAGTTTTTTAAAGCAATAAGATACTCAAGGCCTTGTGTCTGAGTGCTTTTAATGGTTTGGTAGCAAACACAGTAGTATTGAATTCAGCTGTTGTGTGTATATCATGAAACCGTTTTTGAACGTGGCTCATCGAATCAGATTTTAAGAGCTGGAACACTCTGAATGTTGTATTCTGAAATAAGTTGAGACATTTTCCATCACACATATGAGCAATCTTTGCAGATCAGGTGTAGACAGGAAGGTTTTGGCCTTCAGAAGGACTCACAGTTTTCTTGGCACATGCTTCTCTAAAACACTCAAAAGCTCTCGCATTTCCTCTTGGGCTTTGTTTTCTGGCCAGTTGGACGAGACAAGCTGTGTCATTTCTATAGCTGCGTCAGACATGCTGGACATGTGCTGTTTTGAACTTTGGCTTTGATTGCTGGGGCGTGAAAGTGAGTCAGCAGAAGTGTAAAACTGGCTAAGGGAAATCAGGATGCTGCATGCCAACAAACATCTTGAATAAGACTTTTTGGACTAGGGATTTTGTATGGTTTGTAATTTTTCATTTGGTGAAGACACGATTCTCGCTGTGTATTGTATATTAGCTCACTGCACTTTTAACATACATTGTACCACATGAAAATATGACTTCGCTATAAAACTTTATAAGTTCAGAATACTCATTTGAGGACTTATTAACTTAAACATATGTTTTGAGGTAACCATATTATCTCAAAACATTTAAATAAACTAACTCATTTTAGTTAATAAAACTTAAATTTTTTGTGACGAGTGGGGCGGGGGAAAGGCTGATTTGGAGAAGTTTTGACATGCCCTGACATTTGTGCTTTTTTCAGTTGCTCATAAACATATTAATGGGAAAAGTGTCATTACACTGTATTCAGCACGAACTAGGCTACCATAATATGTGAGGAACATGTATGTACATGTTTGTATTTTTGAAGAAATAACGTTTATGCGTGGTTATTGAAAAAACAAAAAACTTAAGTCACTGAAATAAGTCCAGAAAATAAATATTAAATCTGTGTTCACAAGACTTCTGGGTATTAGAGGTTGTAGACTAGAATTTTTTATTCAAAATGATGTAAAAATTATCCTGCCTATTTGTTAATATAAAACAATATAGAGATTTAAATTTTGTAAGACACTTTTTGTGAAGAAACACAGTATGCATGGAGGCGTGAATCTTCATGAATAATGCTGTGATTCACACCTGAGAAGACAAAGACATGCATAATGACCCGCATAATGACCCGCATAATGAGCCCTTTCAGTCAGGTAGGCTATGTGAAAAAACCCTCTGTGATCTTGCTGATAACAGTATTAACATCCACTCTTGACAAAAAAAAACATGATTTTTGTGATCTCATGCATGCACGTATTATTGCACATCATGTGAAGAAAAATGTGTATAGGCCTATTATAGTTTAAATTACAGTACCAGTTAAAAGATTGGATGCATTACTATTATAATGTTTTTAAAAGAAATCTCAAGCTCATCATGCTGTATATCAAACATACAGAAAAAACAGCAATACTGTGAAATATTATTACAATTTAAAATAATGTTTTTTCTATTTCAATATACTTTAAAATATAATGTATTTCTGTGATGCAAAGCATCTGAACATTCATGTTACCTCTATGGCATTTCATATAGGCTTTTAGCTTAAAAGCATGCACACACAGAAATATTGATGGATTCTCATATGTTTATGTCAATTTTCTATACAGAGGAGTAATATTTATTCAATATTTATTATCATCATTATTATTATCTAGATTAGAGTCTTGGGTAGGTCTAAAAGCAAACGCTCTGAAATGGTTTTAGTCATACTTATCTGACAGAAAGTTTTTAGTGAAGCTGGGAAATTTTTCCTCTTCCCCTGCTCCTCTGACCTGTGGCCTTCCACAAGGCTCTATTTTAGCTCCCTCTCTTTTCTCTTTGTACATGCTGCCTCTGGGCTTTATATTACGAAGACATGGTGTGTCTTTTCATTTCTACGCAGATGACACTCAAATTCTATCTTCCAGTCAAGAAAAACAACTCCACTGCGATCACTTCTCTTCTCCAGTGTCTAGAGGAGGTTAAATTATGGCTAGCCCAAAATGTCCTCTTCTTAAACGAGGACAAGACCAAGGTAATTGTTTTCGGTCCTAATGAGAACTCTCGGTGTATAAGCCCTGAGCTAGAAAGTTTATCCGTTTTTAGATCCTCACGGGTGCAACCTAGGTATTATTATTGACCAGCATTTAAAATTTGATAGACATATCTCCTCTGTTATTGGATCCAGTTTTATCAGCTTCGTTTACTGTCTAAAATTAAAAACGTTCTCAGTGCAAAAACTTTAGAAATGGCTGTTCATGCGTTTGTTACGTCGTGTTTAGATTACTGGAATTCTTTATATTGCGGTATATCTAAATCGTAAATTGCACGACTTCAGCTTGTCCAAAATGCTGCAGCCAGACTTCTTTTAAAGTGACGTAAACATGAACACATCACTCCAATTCTTAGATCCCTTCACTGGTTGCCTATTTGTCAGAGAATAGACTTTAAAATTCTCCTCTTTGTTTATAAATCCCTACATAACAAAGCTCCTGTCTATTTATCTGAACTTCTTAATCCTTATACTCCATCTAGAAGCCTACGATCCTGTGACCAGGCCTTGTTGGTGGTTCCTCGTGCTAGACTAAAGCGTAGAGGGGAGCGTGCATTTGTGGTGGCAGGGCCTCGACTCTGGAATACTCTGGCCCCTTCCTTGTCTACCTTTAAGTCCTTGCTAAAAACTTTTTTATTTTCCTTAGTGTATTGACTATTGTGATATGTTAAATTTTTAAATGGGTGGTTTTAAATTCTCCTCTGGTTTATTTTCCATGTATGTGTAATATTCTTGCTCTTCTGTAAAGCACTTTGGACAGCCTGGGGGCTGTTGTAAATGTGCTATACAAATAAAATTGAAATTGAAATTGAAAATCACTATGAGCGCTGGATACTGTGTTTTCCATTCATACTTGCAGCCGGAGGGCGCTCTGTGCACATTTAGTCTACAAATGACTCCTAATGAAGAACAGGCATACCATGTGACATTCGAGGAACTAACAGTGGCTTCCAGATATCGCTAACCATGGCTATAACATGCAGATAAACACTTTTGAAGATAATAAATACATGATTGCGATGATGTATACATGTATTTCCTCAGAATTTGCGTCTGAATAGCGTTCGCTCCATGGGTGTGGCCGAATTAGTGGATAATGAGCTGACTCACGGACGTCTGACATCTCTCTTTTCATACAGATTACATAAACAGAGAATTTTTGTTTTTGATTTGACTTACACAATTTAAAACCTGACATTTCAACGTTTCTTTAGACATAAGTCTCATTTTTGTGCCATTTGTATTCACTAAGTTACAGTTCATTTTCTGAGAACTATCAGATTGGACTTTGTTCAGAGGGAGACGAGAGATCACGCATCATGTTAGTTTTCTTTATTTTGCAAAAAGCACAACATTTTGTTTTTACCCTGAGTGTACACAAATAAAAGAAGACATTCTATAGTTTCAATTGATACATTACTTATGTCTCTATGACAAAAACGACAGAGTATTTTAAGTCTGTTTTGCTGATGCACCCGACTCCAGAGTGTTAACTTATGTTTCCCTATATGTTAATCTTGTGCAAAAACACACAAAATAACACTTAATTTCAACATTTATTTATACAGTCTGATGCAAAGCATGACTCAACTCAATCATATTAAGTTCAGCTTACTACAATGAAATTTTGAGTTCACATATCTTTTCTCTATTAAGTACAATGAACTTTCATTATTATTATTTGAGTGAAATAAACCTATTTCATTTAATTAATTTTACTGTTTGGTATTACAGTAGAAAAATGCGGATATTATTGGTAAGTCTGTTAATATTCTCATTGTGACTTGTTTATGGAGAAAAGACACAAACAAGAGGCAGATACCAAGAATCCAAAGCACACTTTGCGTTTAGAATATGCAAAAAGCAAATAATTACTTTGACTTTGAAGAATAAATATGTTTAATTAAGCCGTAACAAAAGGAGAGAAAAGATACTGAAATAAATGAGTCTCTCTGTGTCTTTTTTTATCCGCTAAGTCTGCGGCATAATTTGTCGTGAAAACATGAAAAATACATCACCGGCTTCAGTCTGGTGGGCCTAAGTGTTAAATAATTACAATGAACTGCCTCAGGTTCCTCTAAACCAGAGCACTTCAAAGAGCACAACTTATATTTGACGGAAAAAAAAAGCCTTCACGCTGTCATGCTCTATTTTTACATTGACTACGTCTGCTGTTGAAAACTGCCTGTTTACACGTCCCATAATCCCTTTGCCCCCTGTGTTATGTGTTATTGTGATATTTCATCAAAGCTCTTGGGAAAGGTAGCGCTGGATGCTAGAAGGTTACTCTCTGAATGAAAACACAGAAATTATGTCTGCTTTACCTGAAAAACAGAAATAACACAAGATGATGGCAGCTGTAAAAGTAGATGATGACATTAAAGGTGGTAACGAGAGGCCACGCGAACTGCAGACAACACTGCGGTGCTGTTACTAGTCGTCGAATCTTTTCGCTTCAGCATATCTTAATATGTTTCCGTCCTTAGGCCTGTTTCTTGCAGGAGCAACAAATGTCGATGCTGAGAAAATCTTTTCAGAGAAAATGCAATGTCTCTCAGGTTTAGCAGGGTCTGTGTTTGGCCATCTGCTCATGCTTGCATCATTCTACGGAGAGCTCTGTAAGTCAACATGAAATAAAAATTGACACTATCTAGTTTTTAATAAAAGTCCCAGGTCTTACTAAGGATGATTCATCAGTGCACTTTATTCCGAAGATAAACTTGTTTATTTCAAATTATTTCATGGAAATGCAATAACTTTTTACGTCTGTAAAATTATATTTCGGCTTGTGCAATCAAGACTGTGTGGGTGTGGAAAAATAATATTAACCAATAATATCGCAGCATGATCCAATCCAGTCAAATCCCAATGTTTCACTTTGATCATGTCATATTGCTATTTTGTGTTTAACCCTCCTGTAATGTTGCTATTTTTAAACTGCTTGAACACTGGATAAACAATTTATTTATTCTTGAATTTTTGTGACTTTTTCTTATTTAGTGTCAAGAATGTGCATGCAAAGTTTTGACAGATGTGTTTTGGAAAAGCAGTATAAATGTTGGTTACATCGATTGTGTGGAGGTCAAATTGACCCCTATTGGTTTCCATTCAATTTATACAAAGAAGTTCCTTGAAAAACGGCAAAGAGTCAGGTAAAAAAACAGAAAACCTTTATTGTAGGTGGTCAAAAACTAAAATATGAAATACACATGGAAACTTTTTCCCAAGTATTTAAGATTCAACGTCTACTCAAAATTGAAAACTGATTTTCTGAATCATCCAAAGAGAATTTGTGGTTTCTTCTTCTGTTTGTTCCACAGTCATAGAGTCTGTGAAATTATTTTTTAGTTATTCGTGTTTTGAATCTCAAATACGTCCGTACACCAAGTACAAATAGCGACAGATACTATTTACACTACAAGTAGAAGTACAAATAATGTTAGATCCTGTTTATACTTAAAATTGTAGTCACAGTATTTGCACCTCAGTGTGCAAATAGCCACTTCATGTAGTCATGACAAAACCAAAACAAAAAAATCAAGGAAATGTTTTTTTCCCCTGTCTGTGCAACTTCCCTCTCTCTCTCTCTCTCTCTCTCTCTCTCTCTTCTGGCACAAAATGAGGCAGAGGAGGTAAAATCCTGATCATGGCAGAAAAAAACAATTTTACAAGCATTCATTTTAGGTATTTTAATATTAAGAGAATAAAATTTGTATTTTGAGAACATATATACAGTGTTTTCCACAGGATTGTGTTTTTTCTGTGGTGGTTGGTCCGGGGGCATGCTCCCTTGGAAGATAAATTCATTAATCTGGTGCACTTTGAGAGTTCAAAATTAAGAGCTCCAACTCATGTTCAGTGTGCAAACTTAACAAAGAAAAAGTCTTGTACCTGAACTTTAAAGGGGACTCTATAGGGCTTGTGCGCTAGAGATGTGCGAATCAGCTCTAACATCACCCAAATCCGCTGTTAAAAATAAATCATCCACCCGGCAACTTCCCAAACCTACGATATTCTCTGATTTAGATATCTACTCCTGATCATCACAAAATAATTATTCAAATTCTAAGTGTTTAGCATGATGATATAATAACACATGACACTTGAGTAGGCTGCTTTCAAATAAATATCTAAAATAAAAGTTCTTCTTTGGCAAAATTACATTTCCTTAATAGCCTATAAACACAGGTTTTACTTTCTTCAAACTAAAATTGTCACTCTTTCATTACATCATTGTTGAAAAAACACTCTTATCAGAATAATTTCTGTTAAGCTTGTGTATATTTTTAGTTAAAGCTGTTAAGTTTTTAAGCAATATCATGTGGGTGTCACGGTCTCAGTCACATTCAGTTTGTTTTCATCTGTCACATGTGCTCCTTTGTTCTGTTTTCCCGCCACAATCTGTCACCATGGACACTAACAAGATCATTCACAGCTGTGTCATTTTAGTTAATCATTTGTGTATTTAAGTTCCTGTCTTCCTTATGTTCATTTTTCCGGTCACGTATGCCTTTTGTTATGTTGCGTTCCTGCCTGTTCCTGTTGGATTTCCTAAGTAAAGACTTATTTGAACTTAATCTTCTTTGTTGTGTGTTCCTGCACGAGCAACGCGTTACAGTGGGGTTTTTCTTTGTGTTTTATATAATGACCACTAGAAGGTGCTTTAGGCATATGCTTTCCTTGATTGGTTTTCCCTGAATAGAAATGCGTTGTCGTTGAAAACGAAAAGTGACGCACATTCCTTGCGTTTTACCAAATAAGTGTCTTTATTAAAATCAATACATTAATGATTTATCTCTCATCCACCCATCCACAATTACTCGAAATGTTATTTTGTATTACTTGGCCAGCCCAACCCGGTGGATTATCTGATGCGGATATAACTGCGATCCGCACATCACTTTCTTGCGCTCTCGTAGAATGTCCAGAGCGGCTCCGTTCAAGGCCAGCAAGTTGTAGGGCTGGAGTGAAAGTATTTTTTTTTTTTTTTTGCCACGGAACCCCATTTTCTGCAGTGGAGATGGGTGGAACGGTTCGAGAATGCACACAGGCTGGGAAGCCGCAACGAACCGTGGTAAAGAGTGACTGTCTGTCAAGTTTTGTCAACACTCGACAGCCGGAGGTGGCATGAAATTTGAAGGAGGCAGCCGCCTTGTAATCCTGAAAAAATGCAGGAAAAACCCTGTATATAATTATTAAATTATATATATATATATAATATATATATATAATATATAATAGCCATTATTATAGTGATACACCCCCTCCAAAAAAAAAAAAAAAAAACCCCAAAAAACAAAACAACAACAAAAACAATTGATACTGGAAAAAACTCACCAAATAGCTTCATTTAATGAGACACCTGAGCTTGTTTTTCTTTCACAGGTTGTAATGTTCTGAAAGTAATTAAGAAACTTTCTAGAGAAAGACCTAACAGCATATTTTATTAAATAATGTAATCTAATTAAATGCTAATTTCAGTTTTATAGTTTTAACGAAATAAAATCTTTCTAGGTAGGGGGTACTTTTATCTAGGAGGAACATTATTTGTTAAGCCTCTAAAATATGTACCTCTGGTTAAATTATGTCAGATTTGCTCCACCCTCATGTTCACCCTTTCTTTTTTTCAAACAACATTGGACCCCAGTGTTATTCATATCGATTTTTTTTTTTTTTGGCAAATTGCATGGAAACCAATGTGGGAATATTTGACATGCAACAAAAAAAGCAAGATTTTCCACACACTAGGAGGGTTAAAGCTTAATTCTTTTTAAGCAGCAAATATTAAAGTGTAGTACATGGGCAATACATTCATACTTTCTTCCTATTGTTACGCCACTACTGGATATTAATAGATTAAAGGTCAGCAACACACACATATGCTCATGTGCAGTTCAACCTTTTTTTCACTTTAAAGATTTTTCCATTAAGTGACTCTAGGTTGCTGGCAGAGGCAGAGATGAGCGGGGAGAGACAGAATGATGGAGATCAGTAACAATAGAGGGGGATAATTGTGCCAGAATCACAACCATCTGGTCTCAGTCTCCTCACAGATCCCCACGCACAGCTTGCAATCCTTCCTCTGAAATCCTTAAATCCTCACAATCTGCCACATGCTCTTCTGATGTGACTGCCATCACCCTCTCCTTTCCTCTGCTATCTCTCCTTCCTTCCTTCCTTCCTTTCCTTTCCTTTCCTTTCCGTTCCGTTCCGTTCCTCTCCTCTCCTCTCCTCTCCTCTCCTCTCCTCTCCTCTCCTCTCCTCTCCTCTCCTCTCCTCTCCTCTCCTCTCCTCATGATTCATGCGTCTCTCTATTTGCCTGAGCAATGCTCTAACCTGTGCAGAAAAGCTTGAGGAATTGTTGTTATTGGCCATTCAGGATGAACAGAGCAGTATTGATTCCACCTGGACGTAACAAGGACAGATAAAGACAAAACCCTTTTGTTGTACAACCATGTTAAGCATGCAGCCACAGAGGAATTAATTCACTACATAACAATGTCCTCCATGGTCAGAATGCTTCAGTTCATTTTTGTTCTTTCTTCCGTTTTCTGTTTGTGCTGTTCTGAGCTGCCTGACTCTTTGCATTCCAGGTTTCTTGCTCTCTTTTGTCTCTTTAGGGTTTAGGCCTTCTGGAGCTCTGTAAATACTAAGGACCAGATTTACTAAACAGAGCAAATTAGCGTGAGAGCGCAATTCCAAAAAAGTGCAGATGAGAGTGGAAAGTTCTGCACGTGATCTATTGACAAAAGAGGGTTTGCGCTGGCACAATCTGGCCCTAAATGATGCTCCGTACTAGCATGACATTGCAAGTCAGACGTAAGGCTATAAGTGTTAATTATGTAATTAGCATGGCACAATTTTTCTTTCCCATCTTCACAGCTTCAGTTTTATATTTGTTTATATAGATACATTCGGATGCATTGAAACTTTCAGTGCAAATTAGGGATTTTTGGTTGATAGGGTACTAAAAGAATTATATTATATTATATAAATAACTACTAAGTACTACTCAAAAGTATGGGTTAGAGTGTTACTGTAGAGTGCATATTATATATTTACCATCATCAACAACATAAAATGTGTTGAAATGTGTTGTTATTTAATGATATTATTTTGATTATAATTCAGGATTTTCATTTCTTTAAGTGTCCATTATTGAGGGGATACACTTCCCAACAAAAAACAATTGATACTGTGCATAGAAAAAGACTCACCAAATAGCATCTTCATTTAATGAGACACCTGAGCTTGTTTGTCTTTCACAGGTTGTAATGTTCTGTGAGTAATTAAGAAGAAACTTTCTTGAGAAAGCCCTAACAGCAATTTTTTTTTCAACAATCATTTTTATTGCAGATTTTATTTATAAATGCAATCCAATTAAATTCTAATCTCAGGTTTATAATTTTAATGAAGCAAAATCATTCCAGGTAATGGTTACTTATGTAAGTGGATTATTATTTGTTAAGCCTATAAAATATGTACCCTGGTTAAATTATGTCATCATTTATTTCACACATATTTGTTCCAAACCTTTCTTTCTTGCAAATAACATTGGACCCTACTGTCTTTCATTGCTGACAATGAAAAAAAAGAAAAAAGAAAACTGAGACATTGTGTTCCAACATGAGAATGAGTTAATAATGACCAGGGTTCCCGCAGGTCCTTAAAAAGTCTTAAATGGTATAAGAAAGTCCCCCTGTAGTCAATAATTGTATCCCTTAAAACTCATCTTTGATCACCAAAATTACATATTTAAACGTTTTTTCCTGTGAAAAAAAAAAATCTTAATGCCTTAAAGGGAACCCTTGGTGTTAAGACTTGTATGTCTCTTACCGAAATATGAAGTAGATATGAAGTAGAAAACCCATGAAAGATCTACGTTATTTAAAAAATCCATGACATATTTGGACAATGGGCGGTGACATTTTGTTTGTGTTCTATGTCAATGACGTCAAAAGGTTGCACTCACTGAGTTACTGACACTGTCTGTTGCTATTTTTAGCACAACACAACTTGGAATATAATATACAGTGCCACATTGTGCAGCTTTTGGTTGTAATTTTCAGTCAATGAGCCACAAGAGAAAATATGTAAGTCTTTGCTGCTTTGCTAGTGATAAGAGGAGAAAAAAAATGGGAAGTTGTGCAGAATGTGGACGAATAAAACTTCCTAAAGATCCGTGTTTTTGTTCGCTTCACAAGCCCTGGTGCCTTTGAGGCTTTTACTAGACCACAGCTACGGAAAGAGCGTAAAGTTGCTGATGGATATAAGCCTATGCTTTAACCAAATGCCGCGCCTGTCGTGGAGACTGACGAAGGTAAGCCTATAACACATCTCGATTGAGACAGACTGCCTCAAACCTCGTGCGTGCTGTGATGCATAAAACAGTAGCATCTTCTCAGCATGTTTAACTGTGTGTATGCATTCAGGTGATAAGACGATTTTAACACGTCAATTATACAACAGTAGTTTGAATAGCCACAGAGAATGCATGTCTTCGATGTTTTCATCCTCATTAATATTGCGCTCTGGCTCATATTGAAAAGGCCGATCGTGTTTTAAAAGGAACCCCGCAGATATTACGACATGTATGCGTTACTAGATTACCGTTGCACCAAAACATACAGATGAAAAGTATCAAAGGCATCAGAGCTAAAGTGAAGAGAAGTTTTATTCGTCCACATTCTGCACAACTACTTATTCTTTTCTCCTCTTATCGCTAGTAAAGCAGTAGAGACTTGCATCTTTTCTTTTGTGGCTCATCTACTGAAAATTACAACCAAAAGCTGCACAATGTGGCATCGTATATTATATTCAGAGATGTGTTG
Source organism: Elopichthys bambusa (assembly GCA_037101425.1). Classification (NCBI taxonomy): domain Eukaryota; kingdom Metazoa; phylum Chordata; class Actinopteri; order Cypriniformes; family Xenocyprididae; genus Elopichthys; species Elopichthys bambusa. The sequence continues at coordinate 40,822,496 of CM074433.1, forward strand.
TGCTAAAAATAGCAATAGGACAGCGTCAGTAGCTCGTGAGTGCAACCTTTTGATGTCATCGCACTGTACAGCTAAACAAAATGGCGCCACCCATTGTCCAAGTATGTCATGGATCTTTTAAATAACGTAGATGGGTTTTCTACTACATATTTCAGTAAGAGACATAATTTACGTTATATTAAGCCATACAAGTCTTAACACCAGGGGTTCCCTTTAAAATAGCTTGAATGTAACTCTACACCCTTGCCTCATTTAATATACACGGATCTATGAATATGATAATTAGCCCCGCCTCCACTCACTCAGTCAACTTACTGAGGTAAACGCTGCACAATGGTATCGATTTTTACAAGGCCGGTCACATAACGGTAATTAATATGATTAGCGTTTTGCTTGACTACGTTATCAAACAGCTAATGATGTGTTGCTAATGTTACACAAACTATGTTCCCGTTCGCCATGTCAGAGTCAGACAGCTGCCTTCTAACAATTAGTATCTTTGCAAACACTTTGAACAGCTCAGAACATCAGTAGAGAAAGGCTTATAGTTCATAACATCGTAATATACATCATATACCCGCCATACTGCTAAATATACCCGATTTTTCATATCAACAGAAAAATATACTGGGATAACTTTCTTTTGAGACTCCCTTGCGCGGTCAGTTAATGATATGCTAAAGCCCCTTGGCACGTTGATGTAATTGGTTACAAGGTAGTTTGTGATGTCAGAAACACCAGAAATTTCAAAAACCATGGGTTTGAGACTGTCTTTGGTTTACTGCAGTATTAAAGAGAAAATAATTGACTGATGAATTTGCACATGGTTTGTCTTAAAGCATGTTAAAAACTTCAGATAGACATATAAACAACATTAAAAACTTGATTTTCACCATGGGGGACTTTAATTATCATTTCAAGAGGTGTTAAATTAGATTTTTTTTTATAAACTATATACCCTAATGACAGTATATATATTTTTGGATGAACTATCCCTTTAAGAGTTTAGAATTCTCTTACAGGAATGAGCTGTATTGGCGTCTGATGCTGACCTCTGCTGACCCTTGCTTGCTAGTCTTTAAAGTCTTTCCAAGTGAACTATATTTTAGTGTTTCTGTTTTTGCCAGATAATAGTGTTTTGTTAAGGCAAGCATCACTGTTACTATAACTGATTCCCAGGGTTTTGAAATAAAACACCCCAGAACATTCTATAAACCTGATAGCAATTTGTTCATAGCATTGCCCGTGTTTGTTTCTTAGACGCACACTGACATACAGTAATGACCCTATTAAGTTAGAAAATGCTCAGAACCAGGGGGAATGAAGAAATGGAGTATTATTTGTTTGCCTGAGACTTTTGATTGCTCTTTGTTACCTGAAAAGGGTAGTTTTCTTGTATCACAAGCGCATTGTGAGGGCATAAGGTGAGAAATACTCAATCTCTGCTCGCCGCTGACGAATTAAAGGCTTGATTCGTTTTATATATCGCTTCATACTAAAATTTTATTGATCCATCAACTCAAGGCTAGACCATTCTTGGATTTATTTCTGCATTTTGACCAAATCAGACGGCCAGACTCCATAAAGTTTGAGGTATATGTAAAAGTTCCCTGAGATACCACACCTCTGTGTAGTCCTGTTCGGGGCATTCATTACCCTTTGACATTTCACTTTATCTTTTCCCAGAGCTTCCCAAGAGCGATGAATATTAAACATGCTGCCTGTTTGTAAAGCAGCTTCTGGCTTCGCCCGCCGGCAGAATGTAGAGCTGTGTTGTGAAGCTTCGCTCTCCTGTGAATAGGAGGATATTCAGATTCTGCAGTTGCTTGAATAAGAGATGCAGAAACTTGTACCTCAGAGATATAATAAAGCACGCGGATCATATCTCGCTCTTCGACATAAAGTGGGCTCTAGCAAAAATGTATACGTAAACAGGTGGCGTGGGAGCAGAGTCTAGTTTATGGGGCTGCTTTCTGGTCGAGGACATTCATCCGCTACCTTCCAATTACCGTCCCCATGAGACCAATTTCATTAGCATTACTGCTGATTTTCAATGAAACTATTTTGATTATTTTTTTCTTAAATGAGCTACCGTCAACACATGTCATGGCTTGCCCAGAGCTTCTGGCTGGGAGGTCAGGGGAGGTCAGGGGAGGTCAGACGTAAAATTCGGTAGGCACATGAACAAAACTGCAATTGAATTTGAATTAGCACCAGCTGATCTTAATATTAGCAGTGGCTTACTGCCAGGGGGTGTCAGCTCAAATAATTAACATGCACAAATAGCAGTAAGTTTTGTGGTAACGTACTGTGTGCAACCCAGCAAGTCTTTGAAAGCTTAGGAAAAACATCTTTCTTGTGAGCGGGGAACTATCTATTTGTAGCAAACAAAAAAGAAACAAGCAAGCAGACAAATAAATAAATGGAGTAAGCGAATAAATAACACAATATAAATGTGCCTCGAATGACTTTTCTAGCCATTAATTTTGTCAACTTTTATTCCTTATATCTGGTTAATCTTGTTCCGTGTTCCTCTGGCCTCTTGAGCCCCGCACATCAAATCTTCTCACATCTTTTGATGCATCTGGTCCTCCCGTGGAAGCTTTTATCGGAGTGCAGCTTGCATAAGTAAGTGACCCTCTTTGAATGAAATTTTGAGACTGTCCTAGTTTGTTCTGCTCGAGGAGGCTCTTCATCTTCTCATTTACATGTGATGAAAGCATGCACCACTTACTCTGACTTGTCCTACATCATCTGTCCATTAATTTTTTTGGTGTGAAATTCTCTGAATGTTTTGGCAAAACGTGGCTGTCACATCTATGTGGAAAATGGATTTAATGTGAGAAATTTACAACACTTTAAAAACAGCTAGTCAGTTTTTATTGGGAGTTAATGATGTTTGAGCTTCCAGCGCACAAAAACATGGCATCTATATCTGTACATATACTGAACTTTTTAAAAGAACAAAAACTACTCTTGTAAAAATTAAGTGCGCTTAATTGTATACAACATATATTCACTTGTAGAGTACAAATCTTAAAAGTGTATTTAAAAAAAAAAAAAATTTCATATCATTTTAATCAATTTTAATGCCCACTTAAACACACTTAAGTACACTTTTAAAAATTCCAGTTATTTTAACTGTATGTTAAAGACAAAATATGTAAGATTTTTGGATTAAAATATCCAAAAACCACTAGAACAATGTTAAATATATTGTTGACTTGTGTACTTACATTATCTCAGATGCTACCAATAATGTTTAAATCCAGAGAAATAAGCAATTTTAACCATGTCCGTCCACTATAACAACTTTCAACACATGTATCTAATATGATAAAAAAAAGCGCTGCTTTACCGCACATACACTTGACCAGAATAAGCAGAAGCGGCGATTGTGGCATGATAGAAGATCCACTGCTCTCAAGACATGTGTCGCGCTCATCTCTTGTTAGCGTCTCTCATCTCGTTTCTGCTCGCACAGCGCTCAGCCCTGCTCTGCTTCATACTACAGTAACGTTAGTAATCTCATCCATGAACATGATTTCTGCCCGAGTCCCATCCCGATTCTTGTCCACCGGCTGTAGACATGAAGAAAACACCTCCCATGATTCCGTGAAATCAAGGCGTCATCAAGCTACGCCTTTGTTTTAAATAAGAGACCTCTAGAGGCGTAAATTTACATAGTGTGCTTTTAAGTTGCAGTTTTCACAATTGCTAAGACACTAAACCCCATTCTCTGAACCAAATTGTCAAAGGCTTAAACGTATTTGTCAAATAAATCACTCTTTCTTCAAAACAAATTCAAGCAGTTAGACACCATTTGCAAATCTCAGGCACTATTTTTTGCAAAACACATTCTCACTCACTAAAACACATTTTGCACTGTGATGCTCAGAGTGCACAGATAGCACAGGTGTACTGAATCTTGATACCGACAATGGATGGAAGCAATCTGAGAGGGAGAGGAGAAAGATGTGTAAGAGGTGGTGAACGAGGAGGAAAAGGATGGGACGCGGGAGAGCCAGGTGTGGAGTCTTGTCAAGGCTGGATCTGGCACACTAGAGGGTTTTTTCCTTTGCCTGGCAAAAGACAACATTGCCTGTGATGTGGACAAAGTCCTCAGGCTGGACCCAACACGAAGGCACAATGAATCTCTCATTGACTTTGATTTTGCAGTTGCACAACTGTTTTGAGTTTACTGTAACATTCTTTTCATTTAGAGTTTTCTTTGACCTTTTGGGCGTTTGCATTTGGGCTACTGTATTTTTACAGTATACAAGTGCTGAATATACTGACATTCAATACTGTATAATATTCAATACAGTACTATACTTGCAGTACATACAGGATACAGGATTTTTTTACGTAATTGCACATTTTGTTTACTGTATACAGTATAATTTTTTTTCCCCATGTAACTAGATTCTCTGGATACTGTGTTCTCCATTTTTTTATGTAGTGTCTAATGAATGATCTGTAGTGTTTATATCGACTGGCTGTGTGTATAATCTGAAAGCATTGTTTGATTTTGAGTACAGGTGAAATGGTTTTGAGCCGACTGTTTGAATTTACTAGAAGAGTCAGAGGTTTTGTGGATGTATTTTGTTTGAAGATTTGGTTTTGTGTTCAATGTTAAAGGCTTCAAGAAATTTGTATTAGCAATTGTGAAAAACTGTAATATATTTTAAAAGTATTAAATTGCAACTTCATCATTACAAATGATAAATTACAAACCTATTTAAATACATGACATACAAGTTTCAGTAGAAACATTTAGTATATTTTAGGTTACCATAAATACTTGTTAGTACATTCAGTACTAGTCTTTATTCATGTTTCAGAGAACAATAAGTAATTACGAAATTTTAATGAGATTTAAGTCCTGCTGTGGGTCAAATGTGGGTCAAAAAGAAGCTCATTTAAACTATGATACATTTTAATTGTTATTAAGTGTCTGAAAACATCACTTTCAGTTTGTACTTAAGTATATTCTTTTAACATGTATTATTTCTGTAGTAAGCAGGCCTACTCTTTTTAAATGTATGATGACGTGTACATCTTTTTCACTGTAGACTGAAGAAAACTTTCTAGAGCTTCTATCTTTGAGAAGAATCACTTTCTTTTGGCATGCTGGGCATCCAAAACCCAACAAGTTCTTTTAAAGAGAAAAACGCTGAAGGGCAGAAGGTCACATTTCCGATTACAGAGACAAACCACCTCACATTACTTCAGCCAGGCAAAAAGAACACCTTAGTTTTATGGGATCTGCTGCTTATTTCACAGCGAGTGAAGCAGTTACGGGGTCATAGTCGGCCGCCCACGAAATTAGTCACGTGCTGTGCCCCCCTTTAAGGGCTATTTCATTAGTCACAGGTGACAGAGAGCTCTGCTAATTACAATGAACATGAAGCTCGTCTCACTTTGATCCTCAGCGCTCGGAAAAATCAGCTTAAAGGAGAATATTTCAACGCTGAACTTCTGTTGTGTTAAAAGTGAATCAAAGACTTAATTGGACAATAGAAGATTTGAAGTATGTTGCCTGATCTGATGAGTCTCGATTTCTGCTGTGACATTCAGATAGTAGTGTCAGAATTTGGTGTAAACAACATGAAAGCATGGATCCATCCTGCCAGTTCAGGCTGCTGCTGGTGGTGTAATGGTGTGAGGGGTATTTTCTTGGCACACTTTGGGCCGCTTAGTACCAATTGAGCATCGTTTATACGCCCACAGCCTACTTGAGAATTGTTGCTGACCATGTCCATCCCTTTATGACCACAGTGTACTTATCTTCTGATGGCTACTTCCAGCGGAATAATGTGTCATGTCACAAAGCTCAAATCATCTCTGGTTTCTTGAACATGACGATGAGTTCACTATACTCATATGAGCTCCACAGTCAGATCGCAATCCAATCGAGCACCTTTGGGATGTGCTGGAATAGGAGATTCGCATCATGTATGTGCAGCAACTGCATGATGCTGTCATGTCAATATGGACCAAAATCTCTGAGGAATGTTTCCAGCATCTTGTTGAATCTATGCCATGAAGAGGAAAAGGGGGGTTCAACCCAGTCCAACCCAACTATTTTGGTTGTGTTGAGCAAAATTATAGCTGAAACATACCCAAAAGAATTGGAATTGAATTAAATTAATGGATTTTAATTGAGAAATTGTGAATCTTAATAAAAACACATCAGGAGCAGTGTATTAATACTAGGAATGTGCCTGAAGCCTAACTGCGAATTTAAAAATGCACGGAATATGATTAACACATTCTACGGACCCCCTAAAGGGACATGGTTAGGCTTGCTGTGGTAGTCGGTTACATCACAGTAAATCATGATTTCACTATCACGTGAAGATAAAGAGATGACTGACAGGATGATGCTGGATTTGGTGCGCAACAGATCCTAAGTGACCTTGACGAATATCTAAAATGTGTGGTCAGTATCGCCACTCACTATACAAACGTGAAAAGTAAAAACCCAGCGTGCATTCAAAAGCGATTTCAGTACCCCACATATTGATAGTGACTCTCTGATGCCCGAAAATTATGTACAATATAATTACCCAACTATATAATTGTGAGAGAACGCAAAAGCATTGAAATATATTTTTTCCTCCCATCTCATGTTTTTCCATCACCATGTCCCTTTAGGGGCTCCGTAGAATGCATAATTTCCTTTTGCTTGACACGTTAAAAAATATTTATATTTCAGTATTATTCATACTATTTTTTACAGTTTCCATGTTCCTTTTGCCATGAGTACATTAACACATGAAGCCCCTATTTAAAGGATTAGTTCACTTTCAAATGAAAATTAGCCCAAGTTTTACTTACCCTCAAGCCATCCTAGGTGTATGTGACTTTCTGCTTTCTGATAAACACTCTTGGTGATATTTTAATAAATATCCTGATGCATCCAAGCTTTATAATGGCAGTGAACGGGACTCATGAGTATGAGTTACAAAGAAAGTGTAAACTGGCGTCGCATTAGTTACACTTTTTCTGTAAGTTGAATAGGGAAGGCGTAGGACGTAGCCTAAACTTTTTGAACTGCAAGAGATTTACACTTTCTTCGTACGGTGAATACAGAAGGCAGTATGGTGGAAGCTAGATATTCATAACTTGTTAAATATGCATCGCTTCATTTCACTTCAGAAGGCCTTTATTAACCCCCCGGAGCCGTGTGGAGCACACATTTATGAAGGATGGAAGTGGATGGAAGCACTTTCTTCAGCTCATACTCATGGGTCCCATTCACTGCCATTATAAAGCTCGGATGCGTCAGGATATTAATTAAAATATCTCAGAGAGTGTTCATCAGAAAGAGGAAAGTCCTATACAGCTAGGATGGCTTGAGGGTGAGTAAAGCTTGGGCTAATTTTCATTTGAAAGTGAACTAATCCTTTAAGTTTTAATAGTGTTATACATGGATAAAGTGCAATAAAAGTGTTTTATCAGCCATTGTTTTGAATATGTGTGTTATAATGCTAGCTCAG